>CANSNZ010001038.1:0-515275 GCA_947646795.1 Beta lomatogona
AAGGAGTTAATCAAATAACTAAATAAATTACCTGAGTAAGTTATTATGTAATTGAATTGAACGAATGAGTTAATCAAATAACTAAATAAAACACTTGAGTAAGTTATTATGTAATTGAATTGAACGAAGGAGTTAATCAAATAACTAAATAAAACATTTGAGTAAGTTATTATGTAATTGAATTGAGACGAATGAGTTAATCAAAACTTAAATATTAAAACACTTGAGTAAGTTATTATGTAATTGAATTGAACGAATGAGTTAATCAAATAAGTAAATAAAACACTTTCGAGTAAGTTATAATGTAATTGAATTGAACGAAGGAAGTTAATCATATAACTATATAAAACACTTGAGTAAGTTATTATGTAATTGAATTGAACGAAATGAGTTAATCAAATAACTAAATAAAACACTTGAGTAAGTTTTTATGTAAATTAAATTGAACCGAAGGAGTTAATCAAATAACAAAATTAAAACACTCGAGTAATTTATAATGTAATTGAATTGAACGGAAGGAGTTAATCAAATAACTAAATAAAACACTTGAGTAAGTTATAATGTAATTGAATTGAACGAATGAGTTAATCAAATAACTAAATAAAACACTTGAGTAAGTTATTATGTAATTGAATTGAACGAAAGGAGTTAATCAAATAACTAAATAAAACACTTGAGTAAGTTTTAATGTAATTGAATTTAACCGAAAGAGTTAATCAAATAACTATATAAAACACTTTGAGTAAGTTTTTAATGTAATTGAATTGAGCGGAATGAGTTAATCAAATAACTAAATAAAACACTTGAGTAAGTTATTAATGTAATTGAATCGAACGGAAGTTAATCAAATAACTATATAAAACACTTGAGTAAGTTATAATGTAAATGGAATTGAACGAATGAGTTAATCAAAATAACTAAAATAAACACTTGAGTAAGTTATAATGTAATTGAATTGAACGAAGGAGTTAATCAAATAACTACATAAAACACTTCGAGTAAGTTATAATGTAATTGAATTTAACGAAGAAGTTAATCAAATAACTAAATAAAACACTTGAGTAAGTTATTATGTAATTGAATTGAACGAATGAGTTAATCAAATAACAAAATAAAACACTTGAGTAAGTTATAATGTAATTGAATTGAACGAAGAAGTTAATCAAATAACTAAATAAAACACTCGAGTAAGTTATAATGTAATTGAATTGAACGAAAGAGTTAATCAAATAACTAAATAAAACACTTGAGTAAGTTATAATGTAATTGAATCGAACGAAAGAGTTAATCAAATAACTAAATAAAACACTTGAGTAAGTTATTATGTAATTGAATTGAACGAATAAGTTAATCAAATAACTAAATAAAACATTTGAGTAAGTTATAATGTAATTGAATTGAACGAATGAGTTAATCAAATAACTAAATAAAACACTTGAGTAAGTTATTATGTAATTGAATTGAACGAATGAGTTAATCAAATAACTAAATAAAACACTTGAGTAAGTTATTATGTAATTGAATTGAACGAAGGAGTTAATCAAATAACTAAATAAAACACTTGAGTAAGTTATAATGTAATTGAATTGAACGAAGGAGTTAATCAAATAACTATATAAAACACTTGAGTAAGTTATTATGTAATTGAATTGAACGAAAGAGTTAATCAAATAACTAAATAAAACACTCGAGTAAGTTATTATGTAATTGAATTGAACGAAGGAGTTAATCAAATAACTAAATAAAACACTTGAGTAAGTTATTATGTAATTGAATTGAACGAATGAGTTAATCAAATAACTAAATAAAACACTTGAGTAAGTTATAATGTAATTGAATTGAACGAAATGAGTTAATCAAATAACCAAATAAAACACTTGAGTAAGTTATTATGTAATTGAATTGAACGAATGAGTTAATCAAATAACTAAATAACAACACTCGAGTAAGTTATAATGTAATTGAATTGAACGAAGAAGTTAATCAAATAACTAAATAAAACACTTGAGTAAGTTATAATGTAATTGAATTGAACGAAAGAGTTAATCAAATAACTAAATAAAACACTTGAGTAAGTTATAATGTAATTGAATTGAACGAAAGGAGTTAATCAAATAACTAAATAAAACACTTGAGTAATTTATAATGTAATTGAATTGAACGAAGGAGTTAATCAAATAACTAAATAAAACACTTGAGTAAGTTATAATGTAATTGAATTGAACGAATGCGTTAATCAAATAAATAAATAAAACACTCGAGTAAGTTATTATGTAATTGAATTGAACGAATGAGTTAATCAAATAACTACATAAAACACTCGAGTAAGTTATAATGTAATTGAATTGAACGAAGGAGTTAATCAAATAACTAAATAAAACATTAGAGTAAGTTATTATGTAATTGAATTGAACGAATGAGTTAATCAAATAACTAAATAAAACACTCGAGTAAGTTATTATGTAATTGAATTGAACGAATGAGTTAATCAAATAACTAAATAAAACACTCGAGTAAGTTATAATGTAATTGAATTGAACGAAGAAGTTATTCAAATAACTATATAAAACACTCGAGTAAGTTATTATGTAATTGAATTGAACGAATGAGTTAATCAAATAACTAAATAAAACACTTGAGTAAGTTATAATGTAATTGAATTGAACTAAGGAGTTAATCAAATAACTAAATAAAACACTCGAGTAAGTTATTATGTAATTGAATTGAACGAATGAGTTAATCGAGTAAGTTACAATGTAATTGAATTGAACGAAAGGAGTTAATCAAATAACTAAATAAAACACTCGAGTAAGTTATAATGTAAATGAATTGAACAAAAGGTGTTAATCAAATAACTAAATAAAACTCTTGAGTAAGTTATAATGTAATTTAATTTAACGAACGAGTTAATCAAATAACTAAATAGAACATTTGATTAAGTTTTTATGTAATTGAATTGAACGAATGAGTGAATCAAATAACTAAATAAAACACTTGAGTAAGTTATAATGTAATTGAATTGAACCAAGGAATTAATCTAATAACTACATAAAACACTTGAGTAAGTTATAATGTAATTGAATTTAACGAAAAGTGTTAATCAAATAACTAAATAAAACACTTGAGTAAGTTATAATGTAATTGAAGTTCACTAAGGAGTTAATCAAATAACTAAATAAAACACTCAAGTAATTTATAATGTAATTGAATTGAACGAAACGAGTTAATCAAATAACTAAATAAAACACTCGAGTAAGTTACTATGTAATTGAATTGAACGAAATAGTTAATCAAATAACTAAATAAAACACTTGAGTAAGTTATAATGTAATTGAATTGAACGAAAGAGTTAATCAAATAACTAAATAAAACACTTGAGTAAGTTGTTATGTAATTGAATTGAACGAATGAGTGAATCAAATAACTTAATAAAACACTTCGAGTAAGTAATAATGTAATTGAATTGAACGAAGGAGTTAATCGAATAACTACATAAAACACTTGAGTAAGTTTTTAAGTAATTGAATTGATCGAATGAGTTAATCAAATAACGAAATAAAACACTCGAGTAAGTTATAATGTAAATGAATAGAACGAAAAGTGTTAATCAAATAACTAAATAAAACACTTGAGTAAGTTATAATGTAATTGAAGTTAACGAATGAGTTAATCAAATAACTAAATAAAACATTTGAATAAGTTTTTATATAATTGAATTGAACGAATGAGTGAATCAAATAACTAAATAAAAATACTTGAGTAAGTTATAATGTAATTGAATTGAACGAAAGAGTTAATCTAATAAGTACATAAAACACTCGAGTAAGTTATAATGTAAATGAATAGAACGAAAAGTGTTAATCAAATAACTAAATAAAACACTTGAGTAAGTTATAATGTAATTGAAGTTAACGAAGGAGTTAATCAAATAACTAAATAAAACACTCGAGTAATTTATAATGTAATTGAATTGAACGAAACGAGTTAATCAAATAACTAAATAAAACACTTGAGTAAGTTATAATGTAATTGAATTGAACGAATGAGTTAATCAAATAACTAAATAAAACACTCGAGTAAGTTACTATGTAACTGAATTGAACGAAATAGTTAATCAAATGACTAACTAAAACACTTGAGTAAGTTATTATGTAATTGAATTGAACGAATGAGTTAATTAAATAACTAAGTAAAACACTTGAGAAAGTTATTATGTAATTGAATTGAACGACTGAGTTAATCAAATAACTAAATAAAACACTTGAGTAAGTTATTATGTAATTGAATTGAACGAAGGGAGTTAATCAAATAACTAAATAAAACACTTGAGTAAGTTATAATATAAATGAATTGAACGAAAGGTGTTAATCAAATAACTAAATAAAACACTTGAGTAAGTTATAATGTAATTTAATTTAACGAACGAGTTAATCAAATAACTAAATAGAACATTTGATTAAGTTTTTATGTAATTGAATTGAACGAATGAGTGAATCAAATAACTAAATAAAACACTTGAGTAAGTTATAATGTAATTGAATTGAACGAAGGAGTTAATCAAATAATTAAATAAAACACTTGAGTAAGTTATAATGTAATTGAATTGAACGAAGGAGTTAATCAAATAATTAAATAAAACACTCGAGTAAGTTATTATGTAATTGAATTGAACGAATGCGTTAATCAAATAACTAAATAAAACACTCGAGTAAGTTATAATGTAATTGAATTGAACAAAAGGAGTTAATCAAATAACTAAATAAAACACTCGAGTAAGTTATAATGTAATTGAATTGAACGAAAGGTGTTAATCAAATAACTAAATAAAACACTTCAGTAAGTTATAATGTAATTGAATTTAACGAATGATTTAATCAAATAACTAAAAAAAACATTTGAGTAAGTTATTATGTAATTGAATTGAACGACTGAGTTAATCAAATAACCAAATAAAACATTCGAGTAAGTTATTATGTAATTGAATTGAACGAAATGGAGTTAATCAAATAACTAAATAAAACAATTGAGTAAGTTTTATGCAATTGAATTGAACGAATGAGTTAATCAAATAACTAAATAAAACACTTGAGTAAGTTATAATGTAATTGAATTGAACGAAGGAGTCAATCTAATAACTATATAAAACACTTGAGTAAGTTATAATATAATTAAATTAACCGAATGAGTTAATCAAATAACTAAATAAAACACTTGTGTAAGTTATAATGTAATTGAATTGAACGAAAGAGTTAATCAAATAATTAAATAAAACACTCGAGTAAGTTATTATGTAATTGAATTGAACGAATGCGTTAATCAAATAACTAAATAAAACACTCGAGTAAGTTATAATGTAATTGAATTGAACAAAATGAGTTAATCAAATAACTAAATAAAACACTCGTGTAAGTTATAAAGTAATTGAATTGAACGAAAGGTGTTAATCAAATAACTAAATAAAACACTTCAGTAAGTTATAATGTAATTGAATTTAACGAATGATTTAATCAAATAACTAAATAAAATATTTGAGTAAGTTATTATGTAATTGAATTGAACGACTGAGTTAATCAAATAACTAAATAAAACATTCGAGTAAGTTATTATGTAATTGAATTGAACGAAAACCGTTAATCAAATAACTAAATAAAGCATTTGAGTAAGTTATTATGTAATTGAATTGAACGACTGAGTTAATCAAATAACTAAGTAAAACACTTGAGAAAGTTATTATGTAATTGAATTGAACGAATGAGTTAATCAAATAACTAAATAAAACACTTGAGTAAGTTATTATGTAATTGAATTGAACGAAAGGTGTTAATCAAATAACTAAATAAAACACTCGAGGAAGTTATAACGTTATTGAATGGAACGAAAGGAGTTAATCAAATAACTAAATAAAACACTCGAGTAATTTATAATGTAATTGAATTGAACGAAACGAGTTAATCAAATAACTAAATAAAACACTTGACTAAGTTATAATGTAACTGAATTGAACGAATGAGTTAATCAAATAACTAAATAAAACACTCGAGTAAGTTACTATGTAATTGAATTGAACGAAATAGTTAATCAAATGACTAACTAAAACACTTGAGTAAGTTATTATGTAATTGAATTGAACGAAAGGAGTTAATCAAATAACTAAATAAAACACTCGAGTAAGTTATAACGTAATTGAATGGAACGAAAGGAGTTAATCAAATAACTAAATAAAACACTCGAGTAATTTATAATGTAATTGAATTGAACGAAACGAGTTAATCAAATAACTAAATAAAACACTTGAGTAAGTTTTAATGTAATTGAATTGAACGAATGAGTTAATCAAATAACTAAATAAAACACTCGAGTAAGTAATAATGTAATTGAATTGAACGAAGGAGTTAATCTAATAACTACATAAAACACTTGAGTAAGTTTTTAAGTAATTGAATTCAACGAATGAGTTAATCAAATAACTAAATAAAACACTTGAGTAAGTTATAATGTAATTGAATTGAACGAAAGGAGTTAATCAAATAACTAAATAAAACACTCGAGTAAGTTATAATGTAAATGAATAGAACGAAAAGTGTTAATCAAATAACTAAATAAAACACTTGAGTAAGTTATAATGTAATTGAAGTTAACGAAGGAGTTAATCAAATAACTAAATAAAACACTCTGAGTAATTTATAATGTAATTGAATTGAACGAAACGAGTTAATCAAATAACTAAATAAAACACTTAAGTAAGTTATAATGTAATTGAATTGAACGAATGAGTTAATCAAATAACTAAATAAAACACTCGAGTAAGTTATAATGTAATTGAAGTTAACGAATGAGTTAATCAAATAACTAAATAAAACAATTGAGTAAGTTTTTATATAATTGAATTGAACGAATGAGTGAATCAAATAACTAAATAAAAATACTGGAGTAAATTATAATGTAATTGAATTGAACGAAAGAGTTAATCTAATAACTACATAAAACACTCGAGTAAGTTATAATGTAAATGAATAGAACGAAAAGTGTTAATCAAATAACTAAATAAAACACTTGAGTAAGTTATAATGTAATTGAAGTTAACGAAGGAGTTAATCAAATAACTAAATAAAACACTCGAGTAATTTATAATGTAATTGAATTGAACGAAACGAGTTAATCAAATAACTAAATAAAACACTTAAGTAAGTTATAATGTAATTGAATTGAACGAATGAGTTAATCAAATAACTAAATAAAACACTCGAGTAAATTATTATGTAATTGAATTGAACGAAAGTAGTTAATCAAATAACTAAATAAAACACTTGTGTAAGTTATTATGTAATTGAATTGAACGAATGAGTTAATCAAATAACTAAGTAAAACACTTGAGAAAGTTATTATGTAATTGAATTGAACGACTGAGTTAATCAAATCACTAAATAAAACACTTGAGTAAGTTATTATGTAATTGAATTGAACGAAAGGAGTTAATCAAATAACTAAATAAAACACTCAAGTAAGTTACAATGTAATTGAATTGAACGAAAAGAGTTAATCAAATAACTAAATAAAATACTTGAGTAAGTTATAATGTAAATGAATTGAACGAAAGGTGTTAATCGAATAACTAAATAAAACACTCGAGTAAGTAATAATGTAATTGAATTGAACGAAGGAGTTAATCTAATAACTACATAAAACACTTGAGTAAGTTTTTAAGTAAATGAATTGAACGAATGAGATAATCAAATAACTAAATAAAACACTCGAGTAAGTTACAATGTAATTGAATTGAACGAAAGGAGTTAATCAAATAACTAAATAAAACACTCGAGTAAGTTATAATGTAATTGAATTGAACAAAAGATGTTAATCAAATAACTAAATAAAACACTTGAGTAAGTTATAATGTAATTTAATTTAACGAAACGAGTTAATCAAATAACTAAATAAAACATTTGATTAAGTTTTTATGTAATTGAATTGAACGAATGAGTTAATCAAATAACTAAATAAAACAGTTGAGTAAGTTATAATGTAATTGAATTGAACGAAGGAGTTAATCTAATAACTACATAAAACACTTGAGTAAGTTATAATGTAATTGAATTTAACGAAAAGTGTTAATCAAATAACTAAATAAAACACTTGAGTAAGTTATAATGTAATTGAAGTTCAACGAAGGAGTTAATCAAATAACTAAATAAAACACTCGAGTAATTTATAATGTAATTGAATTGAACGAAACGAGTTAATCAAATAACTAAATAAAACACTCCAAGTAAGTTACTATGTAATTGAATTGAACGAAATAGTTAATCAAATAACTAAATAAAACACTTGAGCAAGTTATTGTGTAATTGAATTGAACGAAAGAGTTAATCAAATAACTAAATAAAACACTTGAGTAAGTTTTAATGTAATTGAATTGAACGAATGAGTTAATCAAATAACTAAATAAAACACTTGAGTAAGTTATAATGTAATTGAATTGAACGACGGAGTTAATCAAATAACTACATAAAACACTTGAGTAAGTTTTTAAGTAATTGAATTCAACGAATGAGTTAATCAAATAACTAAATAAAACACTTGAGTAAATTATAATGTAATTGAATTGAACCCAAGGAATTAATCAAATAACTACATAAAACACTTGAGTAAGTTATAATGTAATTGAATTGAACGAAATGTTAATCAAATAACTAAATAAAACACTTGAGTAAGTTATAATGTAATTGAATTGAACGAAGGAGTTAATCAAATAACTAAATAAAACACTCGAGTAATTTATAATGTAATTGAATTGAACGAAACGAGTTAATCAAATAACTAAATAAAACACTCGAGTAAGTTTCTAATGTAATTGAATTGAACGAAATAGTTAATCAAATAACTAAATATAACACTTGAGTAAGTTATTATGTAATTGAATTGAACGAAACGAGTTAATCAAATAACTAAATAAAACACTTGAGAAAGTTATTATGTAAGTGAATTGAACGAATGAGTTAATCAAATAACTAAATAAAACACTTGAGTAAGTTATTATGTAATTGAATTGAACGAAAGGAGTTAATCAAATAACTAAATAAAACACTCAAGTAAGTTACAATGTAATTGAATTGAACGAAAAGAGTTAATCAAATAACTAAATAAAACACTTGAGTAAGTTATAATGTAAATGAATTGAACGAAAGTTGTTAATCAAATAACTAAATAAAACACTCGAGTAAGTTATAATGTAATTGAGATTGAACGAAGGAGTTAATCAAATAACTACATAAAACACTTGAGTAAGTTTTAATGTAAATGAATTGAACGAATTAGTTAATCAAATAACTAAATAAAACACTCTGAGTAAGTTACAATGTAATTGAATTGAACGAAAGGAGTTAATCAAATAACTAAATAAAACACTCGAGTAAGTTATAATGTAAATGAATTGAACAAAAGGTGTTAATCAAATAACTAAATAAAACACTTGAGTAAGATATAATGTAATTTAATTGAATCGAACGAGTTAATCAAATAACTAAATAGAACATTTGATTAAGTTTTTATGTAATTGAATTGAACGAATGAGTGAATCAAATAACTAAATAAAACACTTGAGTAAGTTATAATGTAATTGAATTGAACCAAGGAATTAATCAAATAACTACATAAAACACTTGAGTAAGTTATAATGTAATTGAATTTAACGAAAAGTGTTAATCAAATAACTAAATAAAACACTTGAGTAAGTTATTATGTAATTGAATTTAACGAAAGAGTTAATCAAATAACTAAATAAAACTCTTGAGTAAGTTATAATGTAATAGAATTGAACGAAACGAGTTAATCAAATAACTAAATAAAACACTTGAGTAAGTTATTGTGTAATTGAATTGAACGAAAGGAGTTAATCAAATAACTAAATAAAACACTTGAGTAAGTTATTATGTAATTGAATTGAACGAATGAGTTAATCAAATAACAAAATAAAACACTTGAGTAAGTTTTTAATGTAATTGAATTGAACGAATGAGTTAATCAAATAACTAAATAAAACACTCGAGTAAGTTATAATGTAATTGAATTGAACGACGGAGTTAATCAAATAACTACATAAAACACTTGAGTAAGTTTTTATGTAATTGAATTCAACGAATGAGTTAATCAAATAACTAAATAAAACACTTGAGTAAGTTACAATGTAATTGAATTGAACGAAAGGAGTTAATCAAATAACTAAATAAAACACTCGAGTAAGTTATAATGTAAATGAATTGAACGAAAGAGTTAATCAAATAACTAAATAAAACACTTGAGTAAGTTATAATTGAATTGAATTGAATGAATGAGTTAATCAAATAACTAAAAAAAAATTTTGAGTAAGTTTTTATGTAATTGAATTGAACGAATGAGTGAATCAAATAACTAAATAAAAACACTTGAGTAAGTTATAATGTAATTGAATTGAACGAAAGAGTTAATCTAATAACTACATAAAACACTCGAGAATGTTATAATGTAAATGAATAGAACGAAAAGCGTTAATCAAATAACTAAATAAAACACTTGAGTAAGTTATAATGTAATTGAATTGAACGGAGGAGTTAATCAAATAACTAAATAAAACACTTGAGTAATTTATAATGTAATTGAATTGAACGAAACGAGTTAATCAAATAACTAAATAAAACACTTGAGTAAGTTATAATGTTAATTGAATTGAACGAATGAGTTAATCAAATAACTAAATAAAACACTTGAGTAAGTTATTATGTAATTGAATTGAACGAAATAGTTAATCAAATAACTAAATATAACACTTGAGTAAGTTATTATGTAATTGAATTGAACGATAGAGTTAATCAAATAACTAAATAAAACACTTGAGAAAGTTATTATGTAATTGAATTGAACGAATGAGTTAATCAAATAACTAAATAAAACACTTGAGTAAGTTATTATGTAATTGAATTGAACGAAAGGAGTTAATCAAATAACTAAATAAAACACTTGAAGTAAGTTACAATGTAATTGAATTGAACGAAAAGAGTTAATCAAATAACTAAATAAAACACTTGAGTAAGTTATAATGTAAATGAATTGAACGAAAGGTGTTAATCAAATAACTAAATAAAACACTCGAGTAAGTTATAATGTAATTGAATTGAACGAAGGAGTTAATCAAATAACTACATAAAACACTTGAGTAAGTTTTTAAGTATATGAATTGAACGAATGACATAATCAAATAACTAAATAAAACACTCGGGTAAGTTACAATGTAATTGAATTGAACGAAAGGAGTTAATCAAATAACTAAATAAAACACTCGAGTAAGTTATAATGTAAATGAATTGAACAAAAGGTGTTAATCAAATAACTAAATAAAACTCTTGAGTAAGTTATAATGTAATTTAATTTAACGAACGAGTTAATCAAATAACTAAATAGAACATTTGATTAAGTTTTTATGTAATTGAATTGAACGAATGAGTGAATCAAATAACTAAATAAAACACTTGAGTAAGTTATAATGTAATTGAATTGAACCAAGGAATTAATCTAATAACTACATAAAACACTTGAGTAAGTAATAATGTAATTGAATTTAACGAAAAGTGTTAATCAAATAACTAAATAAAACACTTGAGTAAGTTATAATGTAATTGAAGTTCACGAAGGAGTTAATCAAATAACTAAATAAAACACTCGAGTAATTTATAATGTAATTGAATTGAACGAAACGAGTTAATCAAATAACTAAATAAAACACTCGAGTAAGTTACTATGTAATTGAATTGAACGAAATAGTTAATCAAATAACTAAATAAAACACTTGAGTAAGTTATTGTGTAATTGAATTGAACGAAAGAGTTAATCAAATAACTAAATAAAACACTTGAGTAAGTTTTAATGTAATTGAATTGAACGAATGAGTGAATCAAATAACTAAATAAAACACTCGAGTAAGTAATAATGTAATTGAATTGAACGACGGAGTTAATCTAATAACTACATAAAACACTTCAGTAAGTTTTTAAGTAATTGAATTCAACGAATGAGTTAATCAAATAACTAAATAAAACACTTGAGTAAGTTATAATGTAATTGAATTGAACCAAGGAATTAATCTAATAACTACATAAAACACTTGAGTAAGTTATAATGTAATTGAATTTAACGAAAAGTGTTAATCAAATAACTAAATAAAACACTTGAGTAAGTTATAATGTAATTGAAGTTAACGAAGGAGTTAATCAAATAACTAAATAAAACACTCGAGTAATTTATAATGTAATTGAATTGAACGAAACGAGTTAATCAAATAACTAAATAAAACACTCGAGTAAGTTACTATGTAATTGAATTGAACGAAATAGTTAATCAAATGACTAAATATAACACTTGAGTAAGTTATTATGTAATTGAATTGAACGACTGAGTTAATCAAATAACTAAGTAAAACACTTGAGAAAGTTATTATGTAATTGAATTGAACGACTGAGTTAATCAAATCACTAAATAAAACACTTGAGTAAGTTATTATGTAATTGAATTGAACGAAAGGAGTTAATCATATAACTAAATAAAACACTCAAGTAAGTTACAATGTAATTGAATTGAACGAAAAGAGTTAATCAAATAACTAAATAAAACACTCGAGTAAGTTATAATGTAAATGAATTGAACGAAAGTTGTTAATCAAATAACTAAATAAAACACTCGAGTAAGTAATAATGTAATTGAATTGAACGAAGGAGTTAATCTAATAACTACATAAAACACTTGAGTAAGTTTTTAAGTAAATGAATTGAGCGAATGAGATAATCAAATAACTAAATAAAACAGTCGAGTAAGTTATAATGTAATTGAATTGAACGAAAGGAGTTAATCAAATAACTAAATAAAACACTCGAGTAAGTTATAATGTAATTGAATTGAACCAAGGAATTAATCTAATAACTACATAAAACACTTGAGTAAGTTATAATGTAATTGAATTTAACGAAAAGTGTTAATCAAATAACTAAATAAAACACCTGAGTAAGTTATAATGTAATTGAAGTTCACGAAGGAGTTAATCAAATAACTAAATAAAACACTCGAGTAATTTATAATGTAATTGAATTGAACGAAACGAGTTAATCAAATAACTAAATAAAACACTAGAGAAAGTTACTATGTAATTGAATTGAACGAAATAGTTAATCAAATAACTAAATAAAACACTTGAGTAAGTTATTATGTAATTGAATTGAACGAAAGAGTTAATCAAATAACTAAATAAAACACTTGAGTAAGTTTTAATGTAATTGAATTGAACGAATGAGTGAATCAAATAACTAAATAAAACACTCGGGTAAGTAATAATGTAATTGAATTGAACGAAGGAGTTAATCTAATAACTACATAAAACACTTGAGTAAGTTTTTAAGTAATTGAATTCAACGAATGAGTTAATCAAATAACTAAATAAAACACTCGAGTAAGTTACAATGTAATTGAATTGAACGAAAGGAGTTAATCAAATAACTAAATAAAACACTCGAGTAAGTTATAATGTAAATGAATAGAACGAAAAGTGTTAATCAAATAACTAAATAAAACACTTGAGTAAGTTATAATGTAATTGAAGTTAACGAATGAGTTAATCAAATAACTAAATAAAACATTTGAGTAAGTTTTTATATAATTGAATTGAACGAATGAGTGAATCAAATAACTAAATAAAAATACTGGAGTAAGTTATAATGTAATTGAATTGAACGAAAGAGTTAATCTAATAACTACATATAACACTCGAGAAAGTTATAATGTAAATGAATAGAACGAAAAGCGTTAATCAAATAACTAAATAAAACACTTGAGTAAGTTATAATATAATTAAAGTTAACGAAGGAGTTAATCAAATAAATAAATAAAATACTCGAGTAATTTATAATGTAATTGAATTGAACGAAACGAGTTAATCAAATAACTAAATAAAACACTCGAGTAAGTTATAACGTTATTGAATGGAACAAAAGGAGTTAATTAAATAACTAAATAAAACACTCGAGTAATTTATAATGTAATTGAATTGAACGAAACGAGTTAATCAAATAACTAAATAAAACACTTGAGTAAGTTATAATGTAATTGAATTGAACGAAAGGAGTTAATCAAATAACTAAATAAAACACTCGAGTAAGTTATAATGTAAATGAATAGAACGAAAAGTGTTAATCAAATAACTAAATAAAACACTTGAGTAAGTTATAATGTAATTGAAGTTAACGAATGAGTTAATCAAATAACTAAATAAAACATTTGAGTAAGTTTTTATATAATTGAATTGAACGAATGAGTGAATCAAATAACTAAATAAAAATACTGGAGTAAGTTATAATGTAATTGAATTGAACGAAAGAGTTAATCAAATAACTACATAAAACACTCGAGAAAGTTATAATGTAAATGAATAGAACGAAAAGCGTTAATCAAATAACTAAATAAAACACTTGAGTAAGTTATAATGTAATTGAAGTTAACGAAGGAGTTAATCAAATAACTAAATAAAACACTCGAGTAATTTATAATGTAATTGAATTGAACGAAACGAGTTAATCAAATAACTAAATAAAACACTTGAGTAAGTTATAATGTAACTGAATTGAACGAATGAGTTAATCAAATAACTAAATAAAACACTCGAGTAAGTTACCATGTAATTGAATTGAACGAAATAGTTAATCAGATAACTAAAAAAAACACTTAAGTAAGTTATTATGTAATTGTATTGAACGAAAGAGTTAATCAAATAACTAAATAAAACACTTGAATAAGTTTTAATGTAATTGAATTGAACGAATGAGTGAATCAAATAACTAAATAAAACATTTGAGTAAGTTATAATGTAATTGAATTGAACCAAGGAATTAATCTAATAACTAAATAAAACACTTGAGTAAGTTATAATGTAATTGAATTGAACGAATGCGTTAATCAAATAACTAAATAAAACACTTGAGTAAGTTATAATGTAATTGAAGTTAACGAAGGAGTTAATCAAATAACTAAATAAAACACTCGAGCAATTTATAATGTAATTGAATTGAACGAAACGAGTTAATCAAATAACTAATTAAAACACTTGAGTAAGTTATAATGTAACTGAATTGAACGAATGAGTTAATCAAATAACTAAATAAAACACTTGAGTAAGTTACTATGTAATTGAATTGAACGAAATGAGTTAATCAAATAACTAAATAAAACACTTGAGTAAGTTATAATGTAACTGAATTGAACGAATGAGTTAATCAAATAACTAAATAAAACACTCGAGTAAGTTACCATGTAATTGAATTGAACGAAATAGTTAATCAGATAACTAAAAAAAACACTTAAGTAAGTTATTATGTAATTGTATTGAACGAAAGAGTTAATCAAATAACTAAATAAAACACTTGAATAAGTTTTAATGTAATTGAATTGAACGAATGAGTGAATCAAATAACTAAATAAAACACTCGAGTAAGTAATAATGTAATTGAATTGAACGAAGGAGTTAATCTAATAACTACATAAAACACTTGAGTAAGTTTTTAATGTAGTTGAATTGAACGAATGAGTTAATCAAATAACTAAATAAAACACTCGAGTAAGTTACAATGTAATTGAATTGACCGAAAGGAGTTAATCAAATAACTAAATAAAACACTCGAGTTAGTTATAATGTAAATGAATAGAACGAAAGGTGTTAATCAAATAACTAAATAAAACACTTGAGTAAGTTATAATGTAATTGAAGTTAACGAATGAGTTAATCAAATAACTAAATAAAACATTTGAGTAAGTTTTCATATAATTGAATTGAACGAATGAGTGAATCAAATAACTAAATAAAACACTCGAGTAAGTTATAATGTAAATGAATAGAACGAAAAGTGTTAATCAAATAACAAAATAAAACACTTGAGTAAGTTATAATGTAATTGAAGTTAACGAAGGAGTTAATCAAATAACTAAATAAAACACTCGAGTAATTTATAATATAATTGAATTGAACGAAACGAGTTAATCAAATAACTAAATAAAACACTTGAGTAAGTTATAATGTAACTGAATTGAACGAATGAGTTAATCAAATAACTAAATAAAACACTCGGGTAAGTTACTATGTAATTGAATTGAATGTAATAGTTAATCAAATGACTAAATAAAACACTTGAGTAAGTTATTATGTAATTGAATTGAACGACTGAGTTAATCAAATAACTAAGTAAAACACTTGAGAAAGTTATTATGTAATTTACTTGAACGACTGAGTTAATCAAATAACTAAATAAAACACTTGAGTAAGTTATTATGTAATTGAATTGAACGAAAGGAGTTAATCAAATAACTAAATAAAACACTCGAGTAAGTTATAACGTTATTGAATGGAACGATAGGAGTTAATCAAATAACTAAATAAAACACTCGAGTAATTAATAATGTAATTGAATTGAACGAAACAAGTTAATCAAATAACTAAATAAAACACTCGAGTTAGTTATAATGTAAATGAATAGAACGAAAGGTGTTAATCAAATAACTAAATAAAACACTTGAGTAAGTTATAATGTAATTGAAGTTAACGAATGAGTTAATCAAATAACTAAATAAAACATTTGAGTAAGTTTTTATATAATTGAAATGAACGAATGAGTGAATCAAATAACTAAATAAAACACTCGAATAAGTTATAATGTAAATGAATAGAACGAAAAGTGTTAATCAAATAACAAAATAAAACATTTGAGTAAGTTATAATGTAATTGAAGTTAACGAAGGAGTTAATCAAATAACTAAATAAAACACTCGAGTAATTTATAATGTAATTGAATTGAACGAAACGAGTTAATCAAATAACTAAATAAAACACTTGAGTAAGTTATAATGTAACTGAATTGAACGAATGAGTTAATCAAATAACTAAATAAAACACTCGAGTAAGTTACTATGTAATTGAATTGAACGAAATAGTTAATCAAATAACTAAATAAAACACTTGAGTAAGTTATAATGTAACTGAATTGAACGAATAAGTTAATCAAATAACTAAATAAAACACTCGAGTAAGTTACCATGTAATTGAATTGAACGAAATAGTTAATCAGATAACTAAAAAAAACACTTAAGTAAGTTATTATGTAATTGTATTGAACGAAAGAGTTAATCAAATAACTAAATAAAACACTTGAATAAGTTTTAATGTAATTGAATTGAACGAATGAGTGAATCAAATAACTAAATAAAACACTCGAGTAAGTAATAATGTAATTGAATTGAACGAAGGAGTTAATCTAATAACTACATAAAACACTTGAGTAAGTTTTTAATTAGTTGAATTGAACGAATGAGTTAATCAAATAACTAAATAAAACACTCGAGTAAGTTACAATGTAATTGAATTGACCGAAAGGAGTTAATCAAATAACTAAATAAAACACTCGAGTTAGTTATAATGTAAATGAATAGAACGAAAGGTGTTAATCAAATAACTAAATAAAACACTTGAGTAAGTTATAATGTAATTGAAGTTAACGAATGAGTTAATCAAATAACTAAATAAAACATTTGAGTAAGTTTTTATATAATTGAATTGAACGAATGAGTGAATCAAATAACTAAATAAAACACTCGAGTAAGTTATAATGTAAATGAATAGAACGAAAAGTGTTAATCAAATAACAAAATAAAACACTTGAGTAAGTTATAATGTAATTGAAGTTAACGAAGGAGTTAATCAAATAACTAAATAAAACACTCGAGTAATTTATAATGTAATTGAATTGAACGAAACGAGTTAATCAAATAACTAAATAAAACACTTGAGTAAGTTATAATGTAACTGAATTGAACGAATGAGTTAATCAAATAACTAAATAAAACACTCGAGTAAGTTACTATGTAATTGAATTGAACGAAATAGTTAATCAAATAACTAAATAAAACACTTGAGTAAGTTATTATGTAATTGAATTGAACGACTGAGTTAATCAAATAACTAAGTAAAACACTTGAGAAAGTTATTATGTAATTGAATTGAACGACTGAGGTAATCAAATAACTAAATAAAACACTTGAGTAAGTTATAATGTAACTGAATTGAACGAATGAGTTAATCAAATAACTAAATAAAACACTCGAGTAAGTGACTATGTAATTGAATTGAACGAAATAGTTAATCAAATAACTAAATAAAACACTTGAGTAAGTTATTATGTAATTGAATTGAACGAAAGAGTTAATCAAATAACTAAATAAAATACTTGAGTAAGTTTTAATGTAATTGAATTGAACGAATGGGTAAATCAAATAACTAAATAATACACTCATTAGTCTAAGCACAAATGCTCCACTGATCCCAGACACCTAGATGCATCATCTTCAAACCTGAATTGGTTGGTGCTTTATTGATCCTACAAGACTGCTCACCAAATGGATCATCATAGGATCAATAAGGCACAGTCATGATCGACACGCAGAAAAGCACGTAATCAGCAAAGCAAAGTACTACATAGTTTTTAAAACATAAAACCTATCATGATACTAATAAACTTAAACTCACAGATAAAATAATAATATAACGAGATAACAGTCTCACTTGACTTCACAACCAATATATTAATTATAATTAAATTGAATAGTCAATGGATAGAGTTGTCCAAACCAAACATGTCTTCAATTTAGAAGACGAAGTACGGGCGCGACTCTGTACTCCAACGACCAATGATATCGAGGTACTAAATTAAATAAAATAGGACACGGTGATCAATTTGGTCCCAAGAAAAGCCATGTACTCCAACTCATACTAGCCCAACACTTCAGACGTGCACATGTCTAAAACTTATTGCTATTCACTTTCCACTTTAAGTTATTAATTAATTGTTTAATATTGAGACTCACAAAGTAAGACAACCAACATAAACGTCATGGATACACAACATTTTCATTTTTATCTTAGGATTAGATAAGGTGATCAACAACTCATATAATCCAATAATAATTCCATTAATTAATTAATAACCAACCATCATTTATTTGTTGAATTAAATCAACAATCAACCAACCTGTCAATAGGTGAATAACCAACTTTACTAAACAAGGCCCACGGTCCTTATAAAGTAAATATAATAATCCAAGGGAACAACATGATACAATTCATGATCCAATAAAATATTATACACTACAACAAATCAGATAAAAAAGGGCGACATTATTAAGTCCAAATGTCGCCCTATTAAATCAAAGAGGGCGACCAGTCGCCGCATTTGCTTCGTTGTCGTAGGTATGTGGAGGACGACCTTACGAGTCGCCTTCTTTGATGCCATCAACTAGGGCGAACTTTGTCGCCTTCTTTGATTGTATCAAACAGGGCGATTATGGTCGCCTTATTTGATCATAACAAGGAGGGCGATTATGGTCGCCTTATTTAATCATAACAAGGAGGGCGATTATGGTCGCCTTATCTGATCATAACAAGGAGGGCGATGTTTTTGTCGCCTTATTTGGTCATTACCAAAAAGGGCAATTTTGTCGCCCTATTTCATCAGATTAAAGGGGGCGAAATTCTCACCCTATTTGTGGTGTCAAAGAGTCGCCCTTATTGAGCTTTATCAAAGGGGGGGGGGGATTTGTTGCTCATAACTTACTTGCACCCGCGTCCTACATTATCTACCATAAATTAAGTTCGCAATTTTCAAATGCAATATAATGGAATTGAATGTACTAATACCATATGACAAAATTATCATTGCTACCATAAATAATCCAAAAAATTTACATAACAAGATCACTTGTCCTGCACGATGAAATTTACATAACAAGATCCCTTGATCACATATTCACATCAATATATTTATGTATATATTGAGTATATATTAGCACCCCTTGAATTTACTTTACAAAAACTTATATTCATAAATATCGAGTGTCATTAAATTGTTCATCAAACATAAAGCTCACTTCTCACTCCATTGAATAGCTTGTTTGACGACGCAAAAAAAATAGTGTAACTTGTCATCACAGCAAAACGAGATCACTTGTCCTGCACGATGAAATTGCATCTGATAAGCACACACCAAACATGCTAGATGATTCTCTCACACTTCCACGACTTAAAATTGAAATATGCAATGTATATAGAGTTTCAATGTCCTAGCTAAAAGGCAACTGATGATATGTCATCAACCAGTGACTCATTCAAATTAGTTAACCAGTGAAACATCTAGCATAAGCATGCAAAGGTACTCTTTCTATTTACTTGTATAACTTGAAATTAGAATGCTACTATTAACCACCAACAAAATATTATACATCCATTTCCCAACCGAAAATGCCAGTGTTGTCACACTATATAGTTTCTTCATACTCAATGCTAGTCTGGTGAACTATTTCACCCTTTAGGACCTCTATAATTTTTTGTCTGATTTTTTAGGCCTTCTCATTGTTGGTTTGGTGGATTATTATGATCAAACTTTAACTTTTCTAGTAACTTATTGAATTGGAGCAGAGTAAAAAAAATATTGTACAAAGTATAACTTATTCAATTCTTATAGAATGTATATTCAATTCTAATAACTTTTTTATCTAAACCTTAAGTGATTTGTTATGGGATCTGCACTATGGGAAGCATGGTTCAATAAACGCATCAATTCCTTCATTTGATTACGTTAATATTACTTCTATACTAAGAAACATGAACTCATCCATCTTCTTTTATCGAACCTGAAGCTTCTGTTTTGGCCCAACCTAGCTTGCAATGTACTCATGAACTCATCCATCTTCTTTTGCATCTCCGCATTAAGTTCCTCACGAAGTCGTTCTCCTCGTATCTTCATTTCCTTTTCCCTTAGTGAATACACATCCCAACACCCAGCTCCAACAGCAACATTAAGATCAGAGCAGCAGTAACGTGTGCTGATACATGGATAATTCCTATGGCTACCTGCCTTTTACGTGAGATTTTTGATGGGGGAAAAGTTATCGCCGTTATCAGCAACAGAAGAGTCCCTATGAAGGACACAAGAATGTTCCGGTACATACCATAAAGAATCCAAGGCATTGCTAAATAAACTGCTCAAATGACTAGAGAAGGAATCTCCTCGCAATATATGATTAAGCTGGCACTAAATAAGAATAATACAATAGTCAGAACCAAGAGATATATAGAGTCAAGGGAGCAGGCAACATAGGTAGTATTGTAGCTTGGGAAGCTGGAAAACAGAATAAGAGTAGGGATCAATCAAAACAAGGTGAATGAAGAATGCTAAAAGTCTAATCTTGGAATCAAGTACTTGTCACCTTCCTGGGATGTCAAGAATGGTTCCTAGAAGAGTATCACAAATGTTTTTCTCAATATGCATAACATCCAAATTATGACCCCTAAACAGTAGAAAAGAGATGTAAAATAACACGAACAATCATCACCAAAACCGGAGGCATTGAAAACCAAACAGCTAAAAAACTGAACAAAATCATCAAAACCAACACATGAATTACAGTGTAAAAACCAAAACATGCACTCAAATAACCCCAAATTACAACACACAAGTTGCAGTGTAAAAATCTAAGTCACAGATTAAAAAATACGAGAGAAGAATAAAAAAAAGTTCACATATGAGGCATTGTCGACTTATGAATCTCACAAATAGAAAATAAAATAAAAATAACTAAGCTTAGATAAGCTAGTTCCACCAAAAATGCAAACAAAGGCTGAGATAATGAGCTACTTCCAATATACTAATACTGCATTTTGAAATTGAAGTCATGGCCAATTGAAATGACAAGTAACTAATAATGCATCTAATTAACATATCGGAAAGTAAGACTTTCCAAATGCAATATATTAATAATCTCTTATACTTTGTGAGTTGTGACTCTCACTTATGCAAGTAAGAAACACATCTTCTTAAGCAATTCACATGAACACAATTTGAAGAGTCTCAGCAAAACTTTCAGCAATATTTAGCCTATGATTTGTGATTAACAAACCAAGAACATACTCTAATTGACTCGTCAAGCCACGGAGAAGATTAAAGGTATATAAGAAGTAGAATATCAAATTTTTATCATTCCATTCCAATAAGCAGCAACTATACATATTATTTCTGAAAATAGAATGCGAAAAATTCAATAATAGAAAGCATACGATAACGAACGAAGCAATAATCAACGAAGAGAGAGAGAGAGAGAGTGACTTGCCGACGCAATCCCTAAGATCTGCTCAACTTCCTCAGCGTTACATTTGGACTGCACAATTTTCCTCGCTGAACAACGATCGCCTGAATCGGAGCTGCGATTAGCGTGAATCATAGAGTGCAATTCCCAAAGGCATTAATACTTTAAATATATTTATAAAATTCATAAAATTGTGGGGGATCACAATTATGGTAGTCAATAGTATAATTTTTGGCTTAATTAATTGATTTTGTTAAGTTTAATTGATTGGTTGAAGCACGTAACTAATCGGATTGAAGTTAAACTTACCGTCATACTGTTTTTTTTTTTTTTTGAAGTAAAAAAGATTATGGAAATAAAATGAATATGTTAATTAATCAAATGATCTTGTAAGAGGCCGCCTGCTTTTAATTTAAAATTAGGCAATGGCTCACCCAATATTAAGAAGAAAACAGGTCACCTTTCCGAATACATTTACTAGTTTAATATATTTACTGACCAGTTTAATGTATTCAATGATCAATTTAATCCATTGAGTAATCACATTGTTTATTCTATTTAGTGACTAGATTAATCCATTCGATAAGATTGTCGGGTTAATTTTTAAAATTGTCTGCCGTAGTTCGAGATTTAAAGAGAAACAAAGGAAGGATAAGAGAAGGGACGACTAGATTGGTACGAGATGTATAGAGATAGTGTTAGATTATAGTGAGATAGAATAAACTCGTTAGGAGAATTTAGGCTTGAGTTTGTCTAATTTTATGTTAAAATTAGGGCGATTATTTTAATACTTTATAGTGATCTTTTAAGGAAATTTTTTAAAAAACTACCTTTTATAATCAACTTTTTTCAAAAAAACTACCTTTTAAAATTTTTTTTTTCAAAAAATTACCTTATATAACAAATTTCTTTCAATATACTACCATTTTACCATTAACGCGGTTTAATCACTAATAATTGAGTCACCATAAATTGCTTTTCTTTCTTCCCCTCTCGTTTATTTCCTCTTTTCTCGCTACCTCACCGACAGCAACACCTACGTCGATTGTCATTTATCGATTAGTATTAAATATAAACGTAAAATAGTAGTATATTGAAAGAAATTTGTTATATAAAGTAATTTTTTGAGACAAAATTTTTAAAAAATAGTTTTTTGAAAAAAGTTGATTATAAAAGATAGATTTTTTGAAATTTTACCTTAATATCGACAATCAAAATGTGGTGAATACGAATGAAGCCACTAGAAGATCATCATAAAAAGGGCGGGACAAAAAGGCAGGGAGTGTACGGCATAAATTTGCAAAATTCAAAAGTGAATTGGGTCCAAGATAAAGTGATTAGCTAATGTGATGTGTGCTTTGGCCTTTGTGGGCTAAAACAGAATGCGATACTTCGGCGGGAAGGAAGCTGCCTTGGTATATGCTTCCAAAGCTTTATATCTTCAATGGTCAGTCCAAAAACATACAAATGGTTGAAACTAATTGGCCTTTCTAGTGATTAAATAGTCAAGAAAATAAACACATTAAAATCCCAAATTTCATGAAGTTTTGACTCTTCAAAATCCGTAGGAACATTACTCTTGTCTAGACTTGTAAGAAAATAAATTCAAGTACAACTGGAAAATCAATTTTTTTTAAGAAAATCTTAAAGGATATTAACTTTCATTAATCAAAGTCATATTGCATCTATAATGGATGGACAATAACAATGAAAACAAGTTTCACCGAACCAAACGAAAAACTTTTATGAAAAATTTAAGAATCCAAAAACATAAATTTGACAATTCAGCATATTACTTATTCGTTGTCTTCGTATAACTTTTTACCAGTGCATCCGACGTTCTATAAACTTGAGAAGAAAATACTTGTCATGATTCAACATGTTACAGACGAATGATTGATAATCTTTGTAGAACGCATAATGAACCATCAGTAAATCATTAATATCCATACTTTGAAAAATCAAAAACTTGAAACTCCTATAAAAGGGGAGAGCAAACCCCAAAACCCCCAATAAATGAGTCAAAAGACTCTCATAAAGAGAGATAAACATAAATATATTATTGAATACTACTGACAAATAAATAGAATTTTGGGATTTCCCATCACCAAATTGGTCAATGAGACTCATGGTAACCCCTTGAAAAAGGAGGAGGTTAGATTTTTTTAAGAGGGAGAAAGGGAGGAGAGAGACTCAAGCTTCTTTCTTGTCAATTAAAAGTTTTAGATATCCACTATGGGTTTTAATAAAGATTTTTTATCCAACTTGAAATCCAATTTAACCTAAATTTGAAAAACTCGTAGAATAGCAGGTCGACGTACATGAGGGCCTGTTCTCTTCGGCATAAAACAACTGAACTGAACTGAACTGAATTGAATTAAATTATAACTAATTAATAGTAATGATTATCATTTAAGAACTAAACTGAACTGAACTGAATTGAACTGAAAATAAGATGGGGAGAACAGACCCTGAGTCGAACAATGAAGGCAAAAAGATTTTATGATTATTTTTGAAACATCATGGGAAGCGATAATTAAAGATTTTTTAAAAGTTATCCTATGTCTTCACGAACATTTCTTCATTTTTCATCTTTGTCTATAATTCAGGGATCACTCAATCAAGGAAATTGTAAAGAATCAAGGTTGACTTAGTTGATTGGAGGCCCTCTTTCTATCCCTATGACAGAGATACGACTCTTGTCCTTTGCAAAGAGATAACCAAATCCTCCTATAAGAGATCTTCATCTTACCTTAAACAAAAAGAACAAGGAAGCGATTGCATATCTCCACTATAGTATACTAGACTTTTATTAATTGTTGTGTTTTTCAATTTGTAAAATTGATCAAGTATGCTATGTCTCAACCCATTGCTAATGAGCTTGGCAACTTGTTATGAGTTGAAAATGCTGGATAACCATATTGGGCAGAACATTTATGGGGTGTGGTTTTGCCTAAATATATCTTGTTTCAAAATGGTTTTTTAATCTTTTATTTGATTACCGAGTTTGACTTGAATAATAGCCTAACTTATTGTGTCAAGCCAAAAAGGCGAAGTCAACAAAAAGTACAAGCGTATCAACCTAGTTGTGCTTGCTCCATATGTGGTGTTCTAAGTAATAACTGATTTTTTTTCAGTCACTTGTAACGATCTAATGGATATTAATAGTTTTTTTTACCGATCGAAACTTAAACATAAATATAACATAAAGACTTGAATCTCAAATTTTTATTATTAATATATAAAAATGCTCTTATACCTTTTGGGTTAAATAAACCAAACATTTCGGATTAGGTTTGAGCACTTTTCAACCCCTAACTAGAACTGACATGGCCAGAGATAACACGGTTTATAGGGTGACCCAATCAGAGGTAACATGTTACATAGGCGACCCAACTCGAGACATGACCGATATTATTAGGTACGTCCCATCAAATTTTTGGTATAAAGAAAGTACAAAACATCATAATACAGAAAAATTTCAATTATTTTAAGTACCATATTTTGAGACTTTTATTAACTGAAAACTAGCAAACGTTTACTTTGAAGAGCCTCATAAGATAAGGCCAATGTTGATTGTTTAGTACTACATCCGTTCCTAAATAATACTTACACTTACACTTTTCACGCATGTCGATGCAATACTTTAAGCCTTTATATCTCTAATTTTGTATTTGTAAAAAATATAAAAAGTTGATATTTTAAAAGTACATATTGAGACCAATCAAACAAGACCCCACATGATTATATTTTCTCTTACTCATAAATCACAAGAGTCCGTTTTTGGAGAGACGGTCTCACGTTAGTGTTAACGTGAGACCGCTGATGTCATGCTGACATCACGCGCGTGCATCAAAACAGCAGTAGAATTAGTTAATCGCTTGCACCTATTAGTTATGCTAGCCTTAAATTGTTTCTGGGTGAATTAGTTAAGCGCCAAAGTATATTAGTTAAATGCTGAAGTATATTAGTTAAGCGCTGAAGTATATTAGTTATATCATTAAAATCATATTATAATGCATTTTATTGTCCATAATTTCAGTATCACGCATAAATAATTCTCTCTTTCTCAAAAAAATTAAAGCACTAATTCTCTCATTCTTAAATAACTATTGCATCTTTGCATTAGTTATGCCAACCTCAAATAACCAATGCAAAAATAATGTTTACTAATGCATACAATAAATAAAACTAATGACCTTAAAATCATAACTATTGACCGCCCATACTACCAACCCTCAAATTATAATTGTTAACCAAATATCAAAACTATAACCATAAAACCATGCATCATTGTTACTCATGAAATTAATAAATAATTATTCATATGCTATAATTATAATCTTACAGTTATTTTCTAGACTAAAACTATTAGCCATAAAACCGGAACTAAAAAACAAAAAGTCATAACTAATATAAAAAACAATAATAACTAAATACCCAAATATCATAACTATTTATCATAAAACAATAACTAATAGCCAGAATAACAACTATCAACCATAAAACCATAATTATTAACCACAATTAATAACTAATAACCTAAAAATCATAACTATATATCCTAATTTCATAACTATTATGCAAAAGTTAACTATGAATCAGAAAACCATAACTAAGAGCAAAAAATATGTAACTAATTATTAAAATTCCTTAACTAATTGGAAATTTATAACTATAACTTGAAAATGACAAAATCAGCCCCACAAATTCACCTTTCACACGAAAATTAACTCACCCATCCAAAAATTCCACCATTGAACCCCACTAACCAACCCCACCCCTCACACGCCATATGACCTATAATTCATTTTCCATTTGGTTCTTTATAATTTTCCTTTTTTAATCGCATTTTTTGAACTTATCCCTCGATCAATTATTGATGTGAGAAAACACTTTTTTTATGGAATGCAATAACTAAATACGCTATCTAACTCTTTATAACCTTACTTATAGTGTAAAACAGTCTTTAGGTAAGCAACTCGCACTCTTCCCCAGTTCAAATGCCATTCGTGTCCAATAAGTTTTCATAGGCCATAGCTTGAAGTGAATAATCACTCTATATGTAATTTTACTTATAGATAAATCGAGAGAAGTCAAGAATTAAAGTATCTATATTCATTTATTTAGTTTGGTACACTAAAATTCAAGTACTCATTTTTATCCTGAGCTTGTTTAAAATATATTCATGCACATATTCATTGATTATTTTCATCGAAAGATTTCACCACAATATTTATAAATCAAACCAAATATGTGCCTTTATTGCCCATATTGATGACTTCATTCCACCTCCTTCATCATTTTCTCTCTTCTCAATCTTCCATATATAAACCTTCTTCATCACATATTGATGCTCTCTGTTCAGCCGGCGTTGACCCACCGTGAGTTTTTGCAGTCCCAAATCTTCCTCATCATGTTCTGACCCCAACTCGGTCCCCGTTTTTTTCTCTCGCATGTCTCGTCCTCTGCGGTGCCGGTGCGAGTCTGTAGTTGGTCGCCATAATTGGGTCATAGCTACCTATTCTGCTATTTGTTACCGTTTTGCTGCTGCTATAGTTGGTCTTCTCGAGCTGTTCTTACTCAGGTTGCATTTCTCTCTCTCCTCTGTTATCTTTGGGTCGCCGCTACGCGTGCACGGACTCCTCTTTGCGGACGGTCTCACGTTAAGACTAACGTGAGACCGTCTTTTATAAGACTTTGTGAAATCACAAATGACAATCAAATTGAAATTTGTAAATAGTGTCAAAAGTCAAAGGGTAACAATTATTTAGGATCGGAGGTAGTACAAAGATAGCACGGAGGCGCAGCCCAACAGCCCGTGGCTTAACACTTAACAAGGAGTGACTGAGTGAGTGGTACTCATTAATTTTTTGCTTTCGACTCCGGTTCTAAAAAGATTTGCCTTTGTCAACAGACTCATACTCATTTATAAACACTCGTTTACCAGCAAAATCTAGCAATATCACACAATTCACACCACTCCCAAAATAAAAAACACTACTATTCGGCTATTCCTATCTCCACTACACTCTTCCATCATCATTCTTTTCTTTATCCTCCTGTTAACCGTCATCTACTTGTATTGGGATTTGCAAGTTTTTTTTTGTTATTTATGATCACCATAAATACTACTCACAAGGTTCATCACACCTTCACCTGAAAAAAAAAAAAAGGAACTTGCCCTCTTTTTTGTGAAAAAAACCCAGAATTTTCCTCCATATTCTACATAAATTTATTAGCATAATCTTTTTTCATAACCCTTGAAAACTGTGTGTGAGAGAGAGTGATGGCTACTGTGAAGTTGGAGAAATTGACTTCAATTGATGCTCAATTGAGATTGCTTGCTCCTAGAAAAGTTTCTGAGGATGATAAACTTGTTGAATATGATGCTTTGTTACTTGATCGTTTCCTTGATATTCTACAATCATTACATGGTGAAGACATTAGAGAAACGGTAATATATATAATTTTTTTATTTAGTTTAAAGAGTGAATTTTTGAACTAATTATTGTTGTTATAATAGTTTGCTTTTGGTGGGTATTTTTGCCTAATTAATGCTGTTATTGGGTTTTAATAATTACTCAGATTGGAGTTTGTTTTTGGTTTTGCCAAAATTGTGTGTTATTGTGATGAGTAATTGCTTCACTTCTTATTGATCTATTTAATTTTTGCTGTTTGGATTTTTGGCTTGTCAAATTGCCCTCCAATTTCCCAAATTAGTACATACGTACGTCCGTAGGGCTTGTTATCCAGGTACATGTGCGTACCATGCTCTATGTACTAGCGTGTGCACCATCTAAGCTTTGCTCTAACTTATGCAAATTTTGCTGCACTGTTTCTAGTAATTAATATAATTTAAATTCAGGGTGTGCCCTGAACCACAGGGTTTTGCTTAGAGATAATTGGTAGCAACAAGCTAATGTTAACCACATAATATAGCTGCTTAACAAAACATTGCTTGATTATGGAACCATATGTTTTTTTTTAATGTTGGCAAATTATCTATGGTAACCCTGTACTTAAGTCACTTTTATAAAAACAACCCTATGTCACAACATGATCTGTCCAGGGTTACCCTAGTTAATTTTCTAGAGTGTTCTTCAAAGGTCAGCGTTATTTTAGATTATGCCCAATAAGTGAGGGTCATTGTCTTTTTTTAATTTAAATTTACTGTATCGTTTCCCTTTTTTCTTTTTTTGGGGAGGGGGGTTGTGGGGTTTTCTTTACGAATTCGGTGTTGAACTTTTTTTTTGTTTGATGAATAAGAAAAGAGTAACATGTGATGCATCATACATTACATTGCAGTTTGAGAATGTGTTTGGCTTGTAGCCCTGTACCATATCGATTTTCGATATTGTTTTTGTTTCAAGGATAGGAAAGAGTATAAGATGATACATTTAATTGCGATTTGAGAAGTTGTTTAGTTTTGAGGGAAAGGAAGTAAGGAATTTACCGTGGGACATTCATGTTGGATCATGATCTAGGTTCATGTTCATGTACTTCTATTGCTCCTTGTGCTCCTTTGAAAAAATCAAGCACATGCTTCGGTTTCGTGAATGACTTTTGGACAATACATTGTGGTCTTTATGTGATTTTATGTGTAATATTGGCAGAGTTTATGATAATCGTTTAGAAAGAGTGATTTTTTGGTATTGGTGCATGAACCAGGTCCAAGAAATTTATGAGCATGCTGCTGAATATGAAAGGACCCGTGATACTAAGAAGTTGGAGGAGCTGGGAAACATGATAATTAATTTGGACGCTGGAGATTCTATTGTTGTCACAAAGTCTTTTTCTCACATGCTTAATCTGGCCAACTTAGCTGAGGAAGTGCAAATTGCTTATCGTAGACGGATTAAAAAACTGAAGAAAGGGGATTTGGCAGATGAGAGTTCTGCCATAACTGAATCAGATATTGAAGAAACGCTTAGGAGGCTTGTGGTGGATATGAAGAAATCCCCTGAAGAAGTTTTTGAAACCTTGAAGAACCAGACAGTTGACTTGGTTCTTACGGCTCATCCTACTCAATCAGTTCGGAGATCTTTGCTTCAGAAACATGGGAGGTCTGCCATTTAACTGTTTTCTTCTTTACTTGATATATGAATAATTTATGTGGTAGACTAGTTATAGTGCTTCCATTCTGATTCTTGTCGTGTATTATAATTGTGGTCATGCTTATAATCGACAAGTCTAGGCTTGGTTGAATATTGTATAGCACCCCATTGGTTCAAGGAATCTCTCATGAGGGTCAAATTTCTTGTTTCAGATTCGGAAATGCAGGGGAAATTTTTTCTCTTTAAGGCTCCGTTTGATTGAGCGTAAAACATTTTCAGTGTAAAATGATTTTCATGGAAAACAATTTACAATGGAAAACACAATTCCAAAATTAGTTTTCCGTTGTTTGGTTCCATGTAAGAAAAATGATGAAACGAGAGGAAAATAAAAGGAAAGTAAGGAGGTAGTGAGAGGAGTGTACAAGAGAGATAAGGAAAATGAAGGAAAACAGTTTTCCCTTCATTTTGAAGGGAAAATGGTTTTCCATCATTGGGAGAGCAATTTTACTCCTAGGGAAAATTGTTTTACACTCCTTTGCAAACCAAACAATGTAAAATTGAAAATAGAGGAAAACAATTTTCCAGGATAACGTTTTACGCTCTACCAAACGGAACCTAAGTGGCCAACAAGTTCTTCCCTTATAAATCTCTTTGAATAAACTCAGCAGACTATGCAATTGCTTGCTCCATAATTTTTATCTTTTTCCCGCTCAACCTCCTTACTCTCAGTCTTGTTAATTTTACCAAATGTCTTTTCTCTTTCATGCGTCTTTCCAAAATAACTATCTTTTGTTACAGGATAAGGGATTGTTTGACCCAATTGTATGCAAAAGATATCACTCCTGATGATAAGCAGGAACTTGATGAAGCTCTCCAAAGAGAGGTATGGGATTAAAATATAGTTGGTACTTGTTGCTAATCTTGCTACATTATGCGTTGGCATAATCGGGAACTAAATTTCCACATTAAAACCCTTTACTTTAGACTTCAGAGTTTAAATAGAGGCATGAAGTATTCAAATCTTGATATGTTTTCGAAGTGATCTTGTTTCTGATCATGCTTTTCCTTTTACCTAGATACAAGCTGCATTCCGTACAGATGAAATCAGGAGGACTCAGCCAACTCCACAGGATGAGATGAGGGCTGGAATGAGCTACTTCCAGGAGACAATTTGGAAAGGTGTTCCAAAATTTCTAAGACGTGTGGACACTGCATTGAAGAACATAGGGATAAATGAGCGTGTTCCCTATAATGCCCCTCTCATTCAGTTCTCATCTTGGATGGGTGGTGATCGAGATGGTATGATCTCTCTTGATCGGAAATTTATATAATTATTTAAGCTATTTGTTATGTCTTTAATGGAACTTAGGGAACACCTGAGGTGCCATTGTAGTCATTTGGCTGAGTTACCGTGTTGTCTAGTGTTCAGATAAGACTCTTTATTTATTTGTATGTGGTTGTTGATAAATTTGAGATTCTTCATTTGGGACACGCACATAGATAATTGTGGGATTTTAGCTCCTAGATTGATGATGTCTAAATAATATATCTGATCTAGACTCTTTCTGTATGGACTACAGGAAATCCAAGAGTAACCCCAGAAGTTACAAGAGATGTATGCTTATTGGCTAGAATGATGGTTGCTAATATGTATTTCTCTCAGATAGAGGACCTCATGTTTGAGGTATGAAACAACGCTCTTGCTCTATTATTAATCTGAGACTATATGATGTAACTAAGTTTTTTACTATATCTTTTTCCTAACAGCTTTCTATGTGGAGATGCAATGATGAACTCAGTGCTCGAGCCCACGAAATTCATAAACATTCAAAGACAGACGCCAAACACTATATAGGTATGCCTTACGTTGCCTTCCATATGTGAAGAAGTAAAATTAATTTTTGTTGTTGAAGTGGGTGAGATAAGAGATTACAGAGAGAGATAATCTGCAATTCACTGTTGAAGCAAATGATTTCGTATCCTTTTTTACACTACATATATAAACCTGAGAGAAAGTGATTGAGGTGAGATTGATTGGTTATTGATGTTATCTCTTTTTGACAATTAAAATATACAGAGTTCTGGAAACGAATTCCTCCCAATGAGCCTTATCGGGTAATCCTTGCTGAAGTGAGGGATAAGCTCTATAATACACGTGAACATGCTCGTCAGTTATTGTCAAACGGGGTATCTGATGTAGCTGAAGAAGCAACCTTTACCCATATCGATCAGGTTAGCTTTCCAGCAATGTCCTAGAATTGATTTCTGCTTCTTGTATTTAGGATCTTGAACAAAGTTACTGATTGCTTTAAGTTTTCTGGCAAATCTTCAGAATGATTCTTGTTCATTTATACTGTAGCTTCCTGTTGATGCTGATCTATATCACTATGTCTCCTTATTTGTTATTAGATTTTCATTTGCCAATCTAATTTTTTAAAAATTTGTGTTCATATTCATAGTTTCTGGATCCCCTTGAGCTATGCTACAGATCGCTCTGTGCTTGTGGTGATCGGCCCATTGCTGATGGAAGTCTTCTTGATTTTATGAGACAAGTTTCAACTTTTGGGCTTTCTCTTGTAAGGCTTGATATTAGGCAAGAATCAGAAAGGCACACTGATGTGATGGATGCCATTACTAGGCACCTAGATGTTGGGTCCTACCGAGACTGGTCAGAAGAGAAGAGACAGGAGTGGCTATTGTCTGAACTTAGGGGCAAGCGTCCTTTGTTTGGCTCTGATCTCCCCAAAACTGAAGAAATTGCTGATGTTTTAGACACATTCAATGTGATCTCAGAACTCCCATCAGATAGCTTTGGTGCATATATTATCTCCATGGCTACTGCACCATCTGATGTGCTTGCCGTTGAGCTTCTCCAACGTGAATGTCATATTAAAAATCCCTTGAGGGTTGTCCCTTTGTTTGAGAAACTTGCTGATCTGGAGGCTGCTCCCGCTGCCCTGACTCGCCTCTTTTCGATTGATTGGTACAGAGATAGGATTAATGGGAAGCAAGAAGTCATGATTGGATACTCTGACTCTGGTAAGGATGCTGGTCGTCTCTCAGCTGCATGGCAGTTGTACAAAGTTCAGGAGGAGCTAATAAAAGTAGCCAAGGAATTTGGTGTGAAGCTTACTATGTTTCATGGACGAGGAGGGACTGTAGGAAGAGGAGGGGGTCCCACCCATCTTGCCATTTTGTCTCAGCCACCCGATACCATTCATGGATCACTTCGTGTTACTGTACAAGGAGAGGTAATTGAACAGTCCTTTGGAGAGGAGCACTTGTGTTTTAGGACATTGCAGCGGTACACGGCTGCTACACTTGAGCATGGTATGCATTCACCAATCTCTCCTAAACCAGAATGGCGTGCCCTTTTGGACGAGATGGCTGTTGTTGCCACCAAGGAATATCGCTCTGTTGTTTTCCGTGAGCCTCGCTTTGTCGAGTACTTCCGCCTTGTAAGTTCTCACTCAATTTTTGCTTTTTTTTTTTTTGTCACTCTGATGTTCTCACGCATGACAAAAAATAAGGGTGTGAAAGAAAAGGACTGCCACTAAATTTTTTAATGCATTTTCTGTTGCAGGCGACACCAGAGCTGGAGTATGGACGCATGAATATTGGAAGCCGTCCTTCAAAGCGAAAGCCAAGTGGAGGAATTGAATCTCTCCGTGCAATTCCTTGGATATTTGCATGGACTCAAACCAGATTCCATCTACCTGTCTGGCTTGGGTTTGGAGCAGCTTTTAAACATGTAATTGAGAAGGACATACGGAATATTACCATGTTTAAGGAGATGTACAACGAGTGGCCTTTCTTCAGAGTGACTATTGACTTGATAGAAATGGTTTTTGCTAAGGGGGACCCGGGGATTGCTGCTTTATATGACAAACTTCTGGTGTCAGAGGAATTAACGTCCTTTGGGGAACACTTGAGGGAAAGTTATGAAGAAACTAAGAACCTTCTCTTAGAGGTTATTTCTTTTTTCCTAAACTAGTGACTTTGTTATATTTCAGCATCTTGTTGTGGCAAATATGGGAAGTTGAAGGGAGGGGTTTATTATGTGTCGCTAGGAATTACTCACAAGCAGCTTCATTAAACATCACCACCATGGCTGTAATATGATATAACCTTAGTCAGCTATCATTCAAAACAAAATATTTCATGTGATCTACCCAGGAGGTCTTGGTCCATGGTTCAAACGTTATGTCCGGAGCCTTATTATATATAAGTAATAGACTAATAGTGTATAATCCCAGGTTCAGAGCCTTGTGTGCCCTTATAAACCTCTAAATAAGAGATACAGTCCTCCCTGCTATTAACTCCTGACTCCAACTTCAAAGGAAAGACCGGCTTCAAATCTTGTTCATTTCCAATGTAGTCAAAGCCTCAAAGGTATAGGATTGTAACCGCTTCAAATAACTCACTACTTAGCATATCAAATCAAGCTCACTTAGAAGCATCTCTGCCATCAAAGGGGAAAGACTACGACTCTATTCTCCCCACCTTATTTTCACTTATCACGGGAAGTAAGTTCAGATAAGTTCTAGGTAAGTTAAAGTACAGGGCCAATTAGTTTAAAAAGCTCAGATAAGTGAAAATCAAGTGAAAAGAACACACTATACGTACCCCCCTGACCCATTTTTAAGGTAATGTTATGTTAACTTTTAGATGGCCTGAAATCTTATTATTATTATTTTCCAGGTTGCTGGGCACAAGGACCTGCTAGAAGGAGATCCTTACTTGAAACAGAGACTCCGACTTCGTGATCCGTACATCACAGCCCTCAATGTCTGCCAAGCATATACGCTGAAGCGGATTCGTGATCCCAACTTCCATGTTACGGAGAGGCCACACTTATCTAAGGAAATTATGGATTTGAACAGTCCAGCTGCTGAGCTTGTGAAGCTTAATCCTACCAGTGAGTATCCTCCTGGCCTCGAAGACACCCTTATCTTGACCATGAAGGGTATTGCTGCTGGCATGCAGAACACGGGTTAAGTGAAACTAGTTGCATGTCTTTTGCAACTTTTCCTGAACATATTTTATCTAGGTTGATGCCCTTGGCGAAAATGACTCGACTACTTGATGGCCTCTCCTTAGGTTTTCTTCATGGCTGTGTTGTTTGTTGTTACCCGGCAACCAGCGTTTGCTTTTTGTTGTGTTTACTGAAACTTCTTTTTATTTTTTGTAATGAATGCAATGTTGTCTTGATTTATAATGAATATATGTTGCTTGTGCTTTTGAAAACTATTTTATCACAATCATCATTGGCAACATAGAAAAGGGAAGGTGAAAAAAACTGAGTTTGCCTGTCTAGTTGTCTACAACAAAGCTAGTGTAAAAATTGACAAATATCTCTACCCAAGCATGCGATATAGGTTCTTTAAGTTGCTAAAATGCAGAAAATTTTGAAAGTGACTGAAATACCCTAGAAGCCTGTAAAAACTGAATCGTCAAATTCTTCTGGGTAACTTCCAACTTGAATATAATTACTGACTGCACAAATTTACATCTTTAATTATATTCCTCATAGTGTGATAACGAAAGGATGTGTTTGCATGTTTGTAAGTGGTTCCTGTTTCATGAGTATGCGAAGTAAAGTTAATTATTTTAGTAATCATATTTGCTTGCTAGAGAATAAATATGATTAGTAGGACAATATTGATTGGGCCTACAACTAAAGCATATTAATCTTATGAGGTCACACATTGTAGCATGAGTTAGACAAAACAACACATGGCTCAATGTGGGCTTGAGTTGGCCGGCCATGAATGGGATATGAGGGGAATTAGTTCTCCTAATTTGCCTAGGATTCTTCTATTATATATGATATAATATTAGGGTTTATGCATCACATAATCAAACAATTTCGTTTCACAAAAGAGAGCTTTTAAGAAACCCTAAACACTTCCCCAAAACCGGCGCCTATACCACCAAAAGTAAGTAGATCTTTTCTCTTCCTTTTTAATAGACGTTGGTGCTCAATTGGTACTCGTGGACTGATTAGAGGAGCAACACATGGGGTTCTCAGATCTTCGAAACTTGCATACTAAAGGGAAATCACGCTATAAAGGTTGTATATCTATTCCTTATTGATTGATTCATGTGATTCATTATGTATGCGATCCTATTATGCATCTATATGTTCCTACAGTGGTATCAGTTTTACCTACTTCATAATATTCACATGATCAAGTTTTGTATACAAAGTTATTATTTTTATTCAATTAAGGAAGGGTTTATTTCATGGATTGAATTTGCATAATTGATTGGAATTAATAAATTTTGATTTATATGCTTATTATGCTCGAATTAAATCATTAAAAATCCCATTATTTTTTTATTATGAACCAAATTAATTGGTTAATTTCACTCCTAATTTTCGGATTTTAATGTTTATAATTGTTAGATTTAAAATTATTTAGTGTTTAATTTGATTAATCATCAAAACAATTTGTTAACAATTAAAGATTTGATTTTTAATTTGTTAAATAAATATGTTGTTCATCACCTGGCGGGAGGAACTGAAAGTGGGGTTGAGAAGGGGCGTCGCTGGCGGCAGCCACGCATGCTGCTGGTCGGCGTTGGCGGCTTTGTGTTATTCTTTATGTGAAATAATAGGGTTTTGAATATAAGAACCAGTTGTTTGTATATTCAGAACAACACTGAACAGGGTAACAACTAATGATGAGGAAGAAGAAGAAGAGGGTGATGGCTCCTCACAATTGTCCTCCAACAAAGAAGAAGAAGATGATGTAGCTTATGATGGACAAGGAGAAGGAGAGGACGATGAAGATGATGATGAGTAATTGCACCTTTCAGCTGTTTCCCCTTCCCCATTCTAATAACTGTTTTTGCAACACTAACTTAATTGTAATTATTCTATCTTTGAGTATTTTTTAATGATGCCAAAAGGGGGAGAATGGTTGAAGTTCAAGCGTCTAAGTCTAGTTTAGATTGAGTATGTCTTAGTTAGAGTCTTCATTTTTTTTCAGTTTTAGGAAACAGTTGACTGTATCATTCCTTTTGTCCTGTGTCACGAAGGCTCACTTAATGAGTTATATGAGCTTTGAATGGAGTTATTTGTTTTTACTAACTTGTTGGTTGCAGGAAACATCAAAGGGTTTGTCATCATAAAAAAATGGGAATTTGTTGAGGTCCCTATTTTTTGAATGATGACAAACAGCTGCAGAGAACAATTGTTCTTACAGGTGTTCATGAGCCGTTAGGAAACAACTGAGATACTAATTGTTCCTGACTGTATCTGAAACAATTAAGAATTATTTACTGTGCTAGGTTGTTACATTTGTGGCAAACAGGTTCATTCCAAGACTTGAAGCTAGGAATCCCTCTCGAAAATGTTCGAGGAAAAGACAAGTGTTGATTTGTTGATTCAAGGGAAGCTTGAAGAATTGAAATACATGAAGATAATATAGGATCTTTTATTGGTTCATCTTAGATCTTCATGTAATGATTGTGTATAATATTTTATTGGTATTGCTTGTACTGTTCTTTATGTCAAATAGTAGGGTTTTGAATATAGGAACTAGTTGGTTATATATTCAGAACACCACTGAACAGGGTAACATACTTTGAAGAGTGATTGAGCTGGCTGTTTTAGAAAAGATTTTCGGAAAAATATTTCAAAGATACTTTCAATTAAAAAGGTTGCCAGCCTATAGAGATCTTGATTCATCATTTTATTTATCGCATTTTAGTTTTGTTGTTTCTGCTGCTAGAAACCATCCCAACTGGTTTCTCCTTAAACAGAAATAATTTGAATTTACCACCAATTCTCCTAAGTACTCAATTCACCCCCTCTTGAGTACATTGTAAACGTTCAATTGGTATCAGAGCAGGTTTTTCTTAATAGGGTAACACCTAGAGAAGTTGATCATGAATACTCAAGAGATGAAAGAAATGGGATACGACAACAAGACTCCTAAATTCAATGGGAAAAACTATGCTTAGTGGAAGAACAACTTGAGGAATATCATCATTGACATGTATTGCGAATGCTGGTAAGTTGTCAAGAATGGACCTATAGAGATCACCAAGGACGTTGATGGTACCCCTATTGTAAATAAAGAGAACAAGTATATGTCTACTGACTATATAAGAAGTTGGAGAAGAATGCCAAAGCCATGTCCATACTTCAACAAACTATTGAAGAGATTGAGAAAAATAAGATCTTAGCATGTATCTCGAAAAAAGAGATATGGGATACCTCGAAACCAGTGAGGTAAAAAGGTCTATAATTGATTTACTTATGTCTAAATGTGAAGATTTTAACATGAACAAGAATGAAAAATTAAATGATTGTTTTGGTAGATTTATGACTATAGCAAATGATTTAAATTCTCTTGGCGAAAGTTTTTTTGATGAAGATTTGGCTAGAAAAATGTTGAGAAATTTGATAGATACATGGACAACCAAGGTAACAACTATTTATGAAGCAAATGATCTCACATCACTAAGTCTGGAATAGCTGATTGGTTCCCTAATGACTAATGAGATGCTGATTGAGTCTAAGACTGATAAGGGACCAGTCACAGGTGTTGCCTTGAAGGGAACAATTGAAGAAGAAGAAGATGACATAGGTATAATGGCTAAACACTTTGAAACGCATTTTAGAGATCAAAGGATGAACTTTAAAGATAAAGTTTTCAAGAAAACTAACCCTTCAAGTGTAGGTTGCTTCAAGTGTGGAGAGTTTGGACACATTATTCATGATTATCCAAAGTGGAAGGACAAACAGTCCAAAAGCAATGATATGAGAGCTTTCAAGAAGGCTATGGTAGTAGCCATGTAGGGTGATTTCGACTCAAGTTCAGAAGAGGATGAATAATCACCTAATCATGAGACGTGCATGACTGCTATTTTGGAACGACGAAGAAACAACATGGCTGGAGGAACCAGGATGGGGACACTACATCAAATTTTTATCTTATGGCCAAAAAAGATGTACTCAGTGAACACAAGGTAAATTTAGAGCAAATTCGTGAGGACATGCATCAATATGATAGAGATAATATGCTTGAATGCATTAATAAGTGCGTAATATAATATATTCATGTCCCCTTATTTTAATATTATATGTATATTTATATTGATATTTCATGCATTTTATATACTTTTGTTAATTTTAGATATAATACCCTTTTTGTTTTTATTTGTATTGTTAATTGTACTTAACAATAACGTTTTTGGCTAAATGAGATACTTTGGTCCAAGGTCAAGTCCAATTTCACTATTTTGAAATTCAGCCCAAAACACAAAAGCAAAGGAAAGGGAAAAAAAGAAAAGAAAAATAAACAAAAGAAGAGGAATGAAAGAAGAGAGCTGCACGTAACTCCTCCATCCTTCCTTCAACTTCGACGCCCCCACACCAGCTGTTCAACTTGCAGCACCACATCATCCCCACCAATGGTAAAGCACCAATTCACATCTGCAAACTGCATCTCTGTCCTCCAATCAGAAGACAAAGGCAAAATGGGGAGCCCCCAAACATGGAAGAGTCGGTTTTTAGGGAAAACTTGGGGGCCAATTCTCTTCTTCAATTGGTCCAAAGTTCCAATAAGGTGGCAAGAATTGGGTATAAATACCCAATTCAGGCTCCGAAAATCGGTATGCAAGCAATTCCCATAAAATTTGAGAGAGAAATTAGAGACACTTGCGTGAGACTTCAAGCCATCTTTGGGTGCTCGAGTTCGACGACAAAGGCAACCTTTGGGTGGAGTCCTAGCACACAACCGAGGAGGGTGAGATTCAAACTTGAACGTAAGTGCGAAATCCAAAATCCGAAATCCAAGGGCGAATTTCTGTGCGTATTACATAAGTTCTTCTCTCTTTCTCTTGTACTTCCAAATTGGTTTTGATATCTCCCGATTATACTTTTGGACTTCATAATTAGTTTGAGTTGATGTTGTTTGGATCGTATTGTTGAATTTTACTTTGAATTTGACATTGTTTGATACTTAAATACTTGAGTTACATTTGTGTGTAATTTTTTAGATTTTAATTTTATGCCTAATTTGCTATCTTATTATGTATAAAGTTGGAATCTTTGCTAGAATTACATGGTTTAGCCTAGTCTAGATTGTATAACAACAAGTAGCAACTAGTTTAATTTAGGCCTGCAAAGATGGTTTTAAATTCAAACTAAGATATAACTTTGACTAGTTATTTAGACATAAAGACATTCTAAATTAGCTAGGGATTGATGATGTACTTCTAGTTCCATAATGCTTCTAGTTTAATCATTATAAGTTGTGAAATACTTGTGGTGATTGGATTAGTTTAGAATTGATGTTCGGCCTAGTTCAATGTTGATTAAAAAGTAAGGAAGTATAGGGGAGTTTGGCTACTTGAACTCCTACAATTAATAAATCTTGAAGTTATGAAATCAAAAGTATAACCACAGTTAAAAGTTTATTATAAATCTCTAAACAAGAATTATGAGCTTAAAAATGGATTGCTTTTCATCACTTGTAAATACTAGGTTCGTTTATTTCTTGGTTGTTAATTATTTAGGTTTATAGAAACATCTTGTAAACCCCCAAGACAATGTGAATATTTATATATTATTAATCAATGACATGCATAATATTCTTGATTAGTTGAATTTGGATTTTAGAAACTCATAAACCTCTCTGTGGGATCGACCCTTATTTATCACTATACTAAACTAACTAATAATAACGTGGATGATATAAGGTTTTTAATTTGTACGCCTAACGACACGTACATGTATAGACTCTTTATTAGATGAATGTCTTGAGATAAGTGAAGCTTACTTAACTGGCAAAAGAGAATTGAAAGAAAAGAAAATCGAATGTGATATTGTTAATTATTGCTAGTTGTGATCACTTAGAACAAATGTATGTTGAATTAAAGGATCGGGTGGCTGAATTCGAAGTTGCACTAGAAGAGAATGAGGATGCTCCTAGTGATAATGAAGAAGACTTAAATGTTCCATGATTTATTAACCTCCACCGATTCCCCCAATTTTGTTGCTTTTAAGAGTAAGGCAAACACTCTAAGCAAGTCTAATATACTGTATGATTTTAACCTTTTAGTTGATGATGCGGAAGAATTGCATAGAGAGTTTGTTTCACTCAACACTGCCCAACTAACTGTTTCCCCTGTAGGTCTTTGTGCTGAAGTTAGTAAAATGATTGATGAGTATGAAGGAAAAAATTGTGATTTGTACTCTGAATTTCATCAATTGAATAAAGGGAAACATAAAATGGTTGTCAACATGCCAAATGAGTCCATGGTTTCAAAACTTAAATTTGATCTTGAAAAACTTAAGAGTAATTTCAATGCTATGAATGAGAAAAAATTATTTTCTAATAAAAATTCTTGAACCAAGGAGAAAGAGCTGCAAAATAGTCAAAGGCATGTAGACAAACTCTTGTCTACAAGGGATAACTTGAATCATCTTACCTCCATAAAAGGTAACAATAGTATAGTTGGTCTTAGTTATTCCAGAACGAGAACGAGGACCAACTGGCACCCCAGGGAAACCACTTGGATCGAGAAATTCATAAGAGGTAAGTATGTCCTTGCAAAGGATATACATGTGTACTATCATTGTGGCATAAATGGGATAAGTTTTTTAATTGACCTGCTAGGAAGAAACGTGTAGAAGGAAACAACAAACATGTTAAGCAGGTCCGGGTGAGGAAATACCAGCTAGAGTCAGCTGTTTGTGTAAAGGGACCCAAGAAAGTTTGGGTTCTTAAATCTAATGTTTGATTGTTTCTTGCAGGCTAAAGTGAGAGGTAATACCTTTTGGTGTTTGGACAGTGGATGTTCAAGACATATGGTAGGGGATAAGAAGCAATTTCCCTCACTCACAGCCTATGATGGTGGAAATGTTACATTCGGAGATAATAGGAAAGGTACCATTATTGGTATATGTAAGGTTGGTAAGTCACTTTTACAAGCTATTGATATTGAACATTATGTTGATGGCTTGCATCATAATTTGTTGAGCATTTCGCAGCTATGTGATAAAGGCAATCGAGTTGAGTTTCAAGCTAACCTTTGTCATATAGTTAATTCAAAAACAGGTGAACTTATTCGCGAGTGAACCATGAAAGATGATATTTATATCACTTTACTGGATACAATTCCGTAGAACAAGTCCATTTGTTTGAGAGTTGTTTCTGAGTCAAATCAATGGGTTTGTGACAGGCTAAAGTCGTATCACCTTATCAAAAATAACCTAAGGTCCACTAACAAGTAGTCAGGGAAGTCAGGATCGAATCCACAGGGAGAAAGTTATACTATTGTATCTGAATTCTAATATTATATTATACTAACTAAATCAGATGAAAATGGTTGTTTCACTGAACTAAGCAAATGACAGAACTAAATACGAAGGTAAGAATCAATTAATAAAGAACTAGGACTATGGATCACTATGCATACAATTCGGGAAATCAGAGACGAATAATAACCACCCAATAAGTCAATTTATCTAGGGCACATGTAATTTCTCTCGAACATTACCTCCCTCAAAGATCACCTAGCCGCTCTCGCATGGTCAAGGATCACTATGCCTAATGATTGAAAGCCTATACGAAATCTCTCCTCTCGAAGCAGATTCAATATTGCGATAATAGAAATACAAATCAGGCCTAATTCATAAATCTAGCATGAACGATTCAATCACAGGAAACAATTGAAATAAAGAGTAATTATACTAATCTATCAATCCCTCATTGCATACGTAGATCCCCACAATCCTAGAAATAAAACTACTCACTCATGCTTGAGAAAACAATAACAAAATCAATGTAAAAATTCATACTTTGAACTATTGCAAATAACTAAGAAATCAATAATAGAGAAAGCAATGAAGAATATTACCAAATTAAAGAACTATATTGAACTTGTGAATAATCCAAAGGTTTGATCTTGAATCCAAAGCGAAAAGTAGTAAACTAGGGTTATTGAAAGAAACTATGAGAAAATAAGGGCTAAAACCAAGATGAATCAAGGTAATATTATGATTTTGCTATTTATACTTAACCTAAAACAACTAGGAAAAGTCTTCTAAAAATAGCCCGGAAATCATTTAAAACGCGTGCAGGGTTAATCGCCCGATCGGGTCAAGCATGCCCGATGAAATCGGGTTCAACCAAAGTATCAGCGCTCAAAAAGAATATCCGCCCGATGATGTCGGGCTAGGCCGCCCGAAGGAGTCGGGCTCGTCGAGGTTCAGCGCGCAGCTCCGCAGACGCACACAGCAGCACGCAAGGCACCCGCCTGATGTTGTCGGGCCATGCCGCCCGATGATGTCGGGCGATGGAACTTCGCAGCTCGCTAACACGCATGTATCGCCCAGAATTCCTCAGCAGCACGCGAACACGCCCGATGTTGTCGGTCCTTCTCGCCTGATCGGGCCAGACACCGAACTACGACAGGGCCGAAGCGCCCGATCGGGCACACAACGAATCTTGCTTTTGGTAATGATGGACGCCCGATCGGGCGTGAGGCGCCCGATGAGATTGGGCGAGGCTCCGTTTCTTCATTCCTTGGCTTCAGACGCCAATGCTTCACTTCTTCTTTTGTCCAAGGCCTCGGAAAGTATTCTCGGGACCCTGGAACTCATCATATATGCCTTCGAACCTCTCCATTCGATTGTGGTAGACGTAAAGCAGTAGAAAATAGGGAAAAGGTTCCCTAATACCTACAAATCATCACAAAACAGAAAACCACAACTAGAAGAAGAAAGTTAGCGTGAAATGGCTCTTAAGAGCACCATTGATACACATTTTAGCTTAAATATAAGGGGAAAAGCTCTATATAAAACCGTAGCATCAGTTTGGCATAAGTGGTTTGGTCATGCCAGCTTAACACTCCTGAATAAACTTAGATCACATGACTTAGTGATTGGACTTCCAAACATTATTAAGTACGAGATTGACAAAGTTTCACTAGTGGAAAAAACCTTATATTTCACTTAATAACAGATTCGGTTTTTACAAAACCGCATCCGAAAATCATTAGAAAAAAAAGAGGGAAACCTGGACGGAAAATCTGATCCGGTCCTTTAGTGAAACGGATCAGATTTTAGAAACCGCTCCGGTTTTCTAAAATCTGATCCGGTTCACAAGATCGGATCAGATTTTGCGACATAGCAGCTAGTGGGCTTCTTGAGCCTCGACATGTTATGTTTAATTTCGTTGGGCCCTTTTTAAAATGGGGAACATAGCAGTAGGCTTCTTCGGCCTCGGCTTGTTAAGGTTTATTAACCCCTCAATCATCCTGCGGTTCTTCATTCACATCATTCTCTCTAATATCTCGTTCTCCTCTTTCTCCTATGCCTCCAAAACACTCCCACTTATTTTCCTTTCACCCTCCCACCGATAAACACCACACACGACCAACCAAAACCAGCCAGAAGAAGCCTACGACGGGATGGAATTCGAGTCAGAAGAAGCCGCAAAATCATTCTACAATCATACGCGTTGTTCTCGAAGAGCCTAGTTGTGCTGCGAGGGCCCTCATCTCCTTCCCGCACTACCGCAGTAGAACGCCGTCTCACTTTGGGCTTGGGGTACACTCCTCTTTTCTCAACCCTAATTTGAATTTTTCCCTCTTTTAATTACCGATAATTACTACCCTTTTGTCATTCTAAACATCAAATTTTTTTCTTGATGCTTGAGTTGCAACTTGCAACATATATATATTCAACTGTAGCTATGTTGCTTTTGAATGCTGATGGTCTATTTTTGATATGATCTATTTTTTGATGTTTATGAATGTCAGATTTTATGCGTTATGATGTTATTTCTATACTATGCTTTGTTAATTTCCTCTGCTGAAAGTTTGAATCTTGTTCCTGATTTGGTAAACATGATGAATTGCCCTTATCAGAAATCAATAGGAGAAATTATTGACTTTAGTGGGTAGTAGCTTTCGGGCCGGTTACGTAGCAAGTTCGAATCTTTCGTTGAAAATTTTGAAAGTTCCCATATAAATTCTGAGATTTGTTGTATCAGGGAGTTTGTGCAATTCACTTTAATCCATTTATTAGACTTTTATTTAGTCTATGTGATTGTAAGGTTGTAGTAGCTGAATTGTCTTGTTCTTTTTATTGGAAGTTAATACTTTTGGTGCTCTTATTTTAATCGACGGTAGTTCGAGTTGGCATTGTGTTTTTAGTATTATAGGAAGTTTGATACATTTTGATTGCATATTGACGGAGTGTGATTGTACTTGTGTTAATGCAGTCATGGCTGGAGTAGCTCCTAAAGGCTCACAATACGATGCTCGTCAGTGTGATAACAAGATGAGTGAATTGTAAGTTGTCCTACCTCCCTAACACCAGAATTCAATGGGTTTTTCTTTGTATATAATATAAGAAAATGGTTTTGGTTTTGTTGTTTTCTTGACTTCTATCTATCCTATGATGGAGGCTTTCTGAGGAATGAAGTGATTTTTTCACTTCATATGATGAGGTGTATAAGAGCTTTGATAAGATGGGTTTGCTAGAGAACCTTCTCAGAGAAATCTATGCTTATGGTAATGTCTCATTCATGTTTCTTTTTGGGTTGTTCAATTTGTTTAATTATCTACTAATTATATATTATTGTTTGTGATCAGGTTTTGAAAAACCCTCTGCTATTCAACAAAGGGGAATGGTTCCTTTCTGCAAGGGTCTTGATGTCATCCAGCAAGCTCAATCTGGTACTGGAAAGACCGCCACTTTATGTTCTGGAATTCTGCAGCAGCTGGATTATGAAAACTTGGAATGCCAAGCTCTTGTTCTTGCTCCAACTAGGGAGCTTGCACAACAGATTGAGAAGGTAATCTGGGTGATTACCTGGGTGTTAAGGTTCATGCTTGTGTTGGAGGAACAAGTGTACGCGAAGATCAAAGAACCTGCGCAAGGGGGGAGCAGGGGGGGACTGTGCAGGGGGAGTTACAGACCATTGAGTGTGCATCAGTTATTTGCTGTTGTGTTTATCCCAAGCAAAAGGCACTGGTACGCATTCTCATTTTGTTATCTTCAATCATTTTTTGTGTTGATGATTGATTATGCTTTCCCCCTTCCACCACCCCTAAAAAGAAAAAATATTGAAAGTAACTATAGTTTTATAATTATGTAACGAGGTTGGTCAAAGAAGGGACTAGAAAAACCACTTTGGCCATTGGCGATGGTGCTAATGATGTTGGAATGATCCAAGAAGCCGATATTGGTGTGGGCATTAGTGGGGCTGAAGGTATTGCAGGTAGGTGGTATCCATGACAGTTTCTTCCCCTGTTTTTTGTTCTTGCATCTACATGTCAAATTGTGAGGTTTGATAGCCATCTCCTGTGCTGTTATTTCCTTTTTCCTGCTCTTCTCTACCATTTATGTTCTTTTTACAATTTATGCATTGATGTAGTCACAGAGTCAGTAGCAAAAAGCAGAAACGAAAAGTGAAGAAACTTGAGATAACAGTCAACATTAAACACAAAATTGTTATGAATAATATTAATGTTCGTTCATTTATGTTCAAACTTTTTTTTGCCTTACTTTTTTTTGCTCTCTTGTAAATTAGAAAAGATTAAAAAACAATGCTACCATAAGTAGCTACGATCGATTTTCATCAGCAGTGGCTACATATAAAATGCTGAAAAAAAAATTCTTGAATTATTCTGTATGTCGAGTTGTAATTTTAGAATCCATCACAAGTTTTATCTTTTGACTAAAACCTGAAACAGATTAAAGCTTTAAGCTTACGCTAATGAACAAGAATAGGACCTTTACAATCATCTAAGAAAGCAACTGTGGGACCAAGAAATGAACTAATTAACCAACATGAATGACAATTTAGCACAAGGGATACATATGCTTGCTTTCTAAAGGTTGTTATCTATTAGAGGATAAAAGACAATACATCTGGGCCCAATCTATTTTGTTATAGGAGTATAAAAAAAAAGCATGTTACTCAATTACAACTCCTCCTGCACTAAAAGATATGTGCTTGATGATTGTGTCCTAACCACTTGGAAAGTGAAAGGCAGTAACTTTACACTCACAATTATGCATGGCATATTCATCATCAAATTCTATATCCATTAACATATTTTCATTTATGTCAAAAGCTGTGGCCTAATTCATATAATTGTTGCTCACTATTTCCAGTCCCTGCACTATATCAGCAAGGCCCAAGAAACCTGTTTTTCGACTGGTATAGGATATTTTGATGGATAGGAAATGAGCTCTACACTTCTATAATAGTATTCATCTTCTACGATCAAGCATTTCGTTCTGGAGGCCAGATTGATGACATGCATGTCAGCAGTTGGAACCATCATGTTCACTGGAATAATCTGGGCAGTCAATTTTCAGATTGCCCTCACGATGAGTCATTTTACATGGATCCAACACTTGCTTGTTTGGGGGCAGTATCGGAATGTGGTACATATTTCTGTTGATATATGGTCCAATGCCTTCTACTGTATCTGGGAATGCTCATAAGCTACTCGTGGAAGCCCTTGCACCTGAACCCATTTATTGGACCACAACTCTCTTGGTAACAATTGCGTGTGCTCTTCCCTACTTCGCTCATATTGTGTTCCAATGATCTTTCAACCCATTGGATCACCATATAATCCAAGAGCTTAATAACTATAAGAAGGATGATGTTAAAATTATAGTTAATATTTTTATGTATCTAATTATTTATGTTTATGCTTCAATTAATCATAATATGCTTAATAAAATGAGTATTGGTATATACTATTGATTTTGTATCGATTAATAATGAAAAAATGCAAATATTTTTTTTTGGTTTTTGGGGGGGGGTCAATCGATCCGGTTTTGAAGGAAAACAGAATCAGTTAATATGATTAACTGATCCAGTTTTCCTTCAAAACCGCATCAGTTAATACGATTAACTGATCCGGTTTTCCTTAAAAACCGGATCAGTAAATATGTTAGATTTGCTGCGAGGCCATTTAATGCAGACCAAAATCGGATCAATAAGCCCGGTTTTGACAGCATCAGATGAGCTTTTTTCCACTAGTGTTTGTTCAGAATGTGCCACAGGAATACATGTAAAATCCTCTTTTAAGCCAAATAGTGTCATGAGTACTAACAGACCTTTTGAACTTGTGCATATTGATTTGTGTGGTCTTATATGTGTGCAAAGTCGAAATGGTCATATGTTTGTATGTGTTATGGTTGGTGATTTTTCTAGATTTACACTGGTTATCTTTTTACATTCAAAGGATCAGACAATTGATGAGTTTGTTGCATTAGTGAAACAGGTACAGAACCAATTAAATCATCAGCTAGTTGCGGTAAAATCTGACCATGGCACTGAGTTTGATAATTTGAGGTTTATTGATTTTTGTAGAGAGCATGGAGTAAGTCACAACTTCTCTACCCCCAGAATACCACAACAAAATAGTGTAGTTGAAAGAAGAATAGAACTCTAGAGAAGATGAGAAGGACGATGCTTATTGAAAGTGGTCTTAGTAAGAGTTTGTAGGGAGAAAAGCTGTGAATACTGCATGCTATATTTTAAATCGTGTTTTCATTAGACCGAAGTTAATTAAGACCTCATATGAAATCCTGAAGGGTATAAAACTTAACATTGCACACTTTCGTATCTTTGGATGTTTTGTGCATAATAATACTATTGAATATGATAATATTATATATAATATAACTATTAAGTCTAAGGTCACCAAACTTGAGAAGAAGTTGGCTGAAACTCAGTTGCTGGATTTCTCCCTTCTAGAGATAAAAGGCTTAACTTCATACAGCTGGTGTTGCTACTAATTCTGCTGATCCTTGTCTTCCTGCTGATCCTATGGAAGAGGAAATAACTAATGAGGAACAAGAAAAAGAGGGTAATGGCTCCTCGCGATCCTCCTCCAACAAAAAAGAAGAAGATGGTGATGAAGCTTCTGATAGACAAGGAGAAGGAGAGGACGATGAAGATTATGAAGAGCGATTGCACCTTTCAGTTGTTTCCCCTTCTCCATTTTGATATTTGTTTTTGCATGACTGTTTTCCCTCCCTCATTACAAAAGTAATTTGCATGTAATTTGGGTTCTCATTTGACTCTTGTTGGTTTGTATTTGGATACTTGTGCGTTGCATGCCTAAGTTGATTTCTTGCAGCCTGATCACTTGAATGCTAGTTGATGCTACTATTTGTGGATGATAGCAATAACTTTTTTGCATTTATTCTATCTTTGAGTACTTTTTAATGATGCCAAAAGGGGGAAAATGGTTGAAGTTGAAGCGCCTAAATCTAGTTTAGATTGAGTCTGTCTTTAGGTTTAATTTCAAGAGCCTTTATTTTTTTCTGTTTTAGGAAACAGTTGAAACAGTTAACTGTTTCATTCCTTTTGTCCTATGTCAAGAAGGCTCACTTAATGAGTTATATGAGCTTTGAACGGAGTTATATGTTTATACTAACTTGTTGGTTGTAGGAAACCTCAAAGGGTTTGTCATCATAAAAAAGGGGAATTTGTTGACGTCTCTAAGTTTTGAATGATGACAAACAACTACAGGGGACAGTTCTTGTTATCAGTGTTCATGAGCTATTAGGAAACAACTGAGATACTAATTGTTCCTGACTGTATCTGAAATAGTCAAGAACTATTTGCTATGCTAGGTTTTTAGATATGTGGCAAACAGGTTCATCCCAAGATTTGAAGCTAGGAGGCCCTCTCGAAGATGTTCAAGGAAAAGACAAGTGTTGATTTGTTGATTCAAGGGAAGCTTCAAGAATTAAAGTACATGAAGATAGTATAAGATCTTTTATTGGTTCATCTTTGGTCTTCACGTAATGATTGTGTATAATATTTTAGTGGAATTGCGTGTGTTATTCTTTCTGTGAAATAGTAAGGTTTTAAATGTAGGAACCAGTTGGTTGTATATTCAGAACACCACTGAACAAGGTAGAATGTCTGGGTATCAGTCAATTTGAAGAGTGATTGAGCTGGCTGTTTTAGAAAAGATTTTCGGAAAAATATTTTCAAAGATACCTTCCATTAAAAAGGTTGTCAGGCTTTAGAGATCTTCATTCAATATTTTATTACCTTAAAGTATGAGGATATCTTGGATAATATCTTCCTTTCAAGAAAGATATTATTCAAGATATACTTCCTTAACTTAAGATTATCCTATATTCTATGTATCTTGATTTAGGGCATGCTTAACGGTGGCGCTTTTGCCTATAAATACTGAGTAAGGTTTCTACATCACTGTTGACGTTCTCTTGAGTTTTATTGAGCAGGTTTTAGAGCTTTCACAAACATAACTGCTGAACAGTTTCCTAATATTGAGTGCGCATTCCATAGACTTAAAAACACTCTTTGTTTGCTTTGCAAGAAAGCGTGTTTGAGAGAAACTGATTGTATTAAATCTCTAATAGATGGATTAAAGATTGGATAGCGTTTGTGAGTTCATTCGCGAGTGCTTGTGAGTTCAAGTGCGAAATAGCACACTTGAGTAAGTGTAGGGTGAGCTGTTTTCCCGAGGTAATGGAAATAGGAGTTTGTGAGAGTTTTTATGTTATTCTGAGTTGATTAAAAAGAAAACTAGCATAGGAGGACGTAGACCCTTGTTGGGTTGGACCTCGCTACATTTGGTGTATTATTTATCACATTTAAGTTTTTGTTGTTTCCGCTGCTAGCAACCAGCCCAATTGGTTCCTCATTAAATCGAAAGAATTTGAATTTACCACCAATTCTCCTAAGTACTCACTTCACCCCCCTCTTGAGTGCATTGCAAACCTTCAATCCCTATGCAACATGGCATAACTTGGCAAGACCCAGTGTCCTTCGAGTCCTAATGAAGTCAAGCGTATTAGTAATGTTCCCTATGCTTCTGCAGTAGGATCCATTATGTATGCCATGATATGCACTCAACCGGATGTTGCATATGCTTTGAGTATATGCAGCAGATACCAGTCAAATCCAAGAGATGCGCACTAGATAGCAATGAAAAATATCCTTAAGTACTTGCGAAGACTAAGGATGACTAAGGATAATTTATTGGTTTATGGTGAAGATAATGAGTTGGTAGTTACTGGATATACTGATGCAAGCTTCCAAAGTGACAAAAATGACTTCCGATCCAAATATGGTTTCAATGGAGGAGCTCTGAGCTGGAATAGTTCTAAGTAGAGTACCATTGCGGATTGTATAACGTAGGCTGAGTATATTGCAGCAGCAAATGCAGCACAGGAAGTTGTTTGGATCAAAAAGTTCATTAGTGAACTTTGTTTTGTTCCTAGCATTGGGAATGAAATTGAGTTGTATTATGACAACAATGGTGCCATTACTCAGTCTAAGGAACCCAAATCACAACAAAGGTCTAAACATATGCTCAGGAAATTCCATCTTATTCGAGAGATCGTTGGAAGAGAGGATGTGAAAGTAAGCAAGGTTCATACTGAGGATGATCCTCTGACAAACAGCTTGCTCAACCTAAGCATGAGGGTCATACTAGGTCTATGGGGCTTAAGCATATGGGAGAATGGCTTTAGGTTGTTTACTTTATGTTTACTATTGTAAAGACATTTATTATGTTTGGAATGTTTATCAATAAAAATTCATTTCTTATGTAATTGTTTGGTTTAGTATTAAATAAAATGTCCATATAATTTGTGTTTTCAAATAGGATTATCGAAAATATTTTGATAATGGTACCCTATAAAGTGAACTGAACTCACAATTTATTTATAGTCCCTAGTCTAAATCACTAAATTGGACATAAGTGATTTATTTAAAGACTAGTATGTAATTAATTGATAGCGCAGTTACATGAGCTATGGAGACATAAAGATGTGTAATTGATTATATGGATGTATATTTGAAGATCTAATTAGATTCTAAAAGTAGAATCAAACTACTATATTTAGTGGATTCCTTAGATATGAGTATGACTTAATAACCACAATATAATTAGTTTAACCTTGACACTGTTAAACGCCGCACCGTAAAAGGAGGTTATGAAGGCAGTGATCAGGTGGGATAAGATTTCAGTAGGAGTTATGATCATACAAGAGTGGATAAGTCCTCATATTAAATAGGAATGGTGTCTGAGCCTCTTAATGAGCGAGAACTGAAAAATTGCAGGGCCATGTAGAATATGATTAAAGTGTTAATCCTTATTTGAACAGTTCGAACTCAGCAATTAAGGAACAAAAATTTAGTTGGACAATATTGATTGGGCCTACAACTAAAATACATTAATCCTATGAGGTTACACATTGTAGCACGAGTTGGACAAAACAATACAAGGCCTAATGTGGGCTAGGGGTGTTCATAACCAAGTACCCGGATATGATGGGTACCTGGATTTACGGGTACTTGAAAATGCGGCCCATGACCCGACCCAGAAAAATCGGACACCCGCAAACCTGGTACCGATTTTTCTGAGTCGGGTCGTAGGGTACCCGACTTAATTTACTTTTTTTTTGGATTTTAGTAATGCATGTTCAACTATTGCCATACATTTACACTTAACTTAGACACTTATTGCCATACTGATGTGTTCGCGGAAGCTTAAAACACGAATAATGTAAAGAACACTCGAATCTCACTTGTAAACAAATAAAGGTTGGAATTTTATGTAACGATAGGTATAAAGATTGGATCTTTATAAGGATAGGCTCTATATGTTCCCTCGAGAACTAGAGGATCTCTCACTAACCTCGATTAGGAGATGCACACAAACCTCGATTTGTATGTTTGTGGTACGACGACCAATGATCAATGCACAAGCATTCGACTTTTCTCAAATTCATTCCACTCCTTTATTAATATGGCCGAATAGCCTATTTATAGTGCACCAATAAACCTAAACTGATTAGAACTATTAAAGCTAAGTAACCCAAACCTAGTAGAACTAGCAAAGCATAAAAGATATACAAAAACAATAACAAACTAATCTATCTCTAATCACACGGCTATGTGATTAGAATCCTTGTGCCAATCAAACTCTAATCAACACAAAGTTCTAATGCTACTATAATTCTACTCCAATTAGAATCCTAATCCAACTAGGATTTGGAATTCTAACCCAACTAGAATTACAACTTAAAGACTCCTAACAAGACTCTATGACAAAGGTAATTAGACTCCTAAACATAATAGGATCCCTTTATCACTCAAACACCTACTTTAAAAGAGTTATAAAGCAAATAAAACACTTAGTTTCCTAACAGAAATATGACACTACATAAGAATCCTAACAGAACTAGGATTGTCACAATTTTGATGCTCCTCATACGCATCACATACTTCCAACTTCCAAGATTAACATTCATCATTTATGCGTGCAAACCCATTGTCAAGCTTAGCATTTATAATTTTATACTCACCCACCACTACCATTTACCAAAGTGTACACCCCTAGTTTTCAAAAATAAACATAAAAGGGACGAGAGACAGAGAAATCCAAGAATGCACTTCCATTCATGTATGTCAATCCAAGAATGCGCAAGTGCCACTTCAAAAGCAATCTCTTCAGATAAATTGAGGGTCAGGAAGGCCAGACAAAACCAACACAAATCTTGAAGGATCAGCACTCTAGTCTCTAACTCTAACAGCCTAACACTACAACTAAAATTGGCCAAAAAAAGTTTTTAAAAAAAAAATTAATAACTGGGTACTGGGTACCCGCGAGCCCTTCACATGTGGCCCATTACCCGACCTGGATTTTCTTGTTTTTACTGGGTTGGGGGGCCCGGCCTGATAAAAAATAATAAATCAGATTTTGACCTGATTTTTTTGTGCGGGTCAGCGGGTTTTCGAGGTGGGTAATTCGGGGCAGGTTTTTCTGAACACCCCTAATGTGGGCTTGAGTTGGCCGACCATAAAGGGGAATAGGAGGGGATTTAGTTCTCCTCATTTTCCTAGGATTCATCTATTATATATATGATATTATATTAGGGTTAGGCATCACTTCATCAAGCAATTTCTTTTCATAAAAGAGAGAGCTTGAGAAACCCTAAAAACTTCCCCAAAACCGGCGCCTATACCACTGAAAGTAAGAAATATTTTCTCTTCCGTTGGTGTTCAACTGGTGCTCGTGGACTGATTAGAGGAGCAACACTTGGAGCTTTTAGATATTCGAAGCTTGCATACTAAAGGAAACCACGCTATAAAGGTTGTATATCTAATCCTTATTGATTCATCCATGTGTTTCATTATGCATGTGTAGACACATAATCGTGTCTCCCCATTTAGTACCTTATGATAACCAATACCCTGCTCCAATTGGTCCGGATCGAGGAAAGAATAAAGAACGAGTCTAAAATAAAATATTTTAAGCCCAAATCCATTTTCTAACTCTTTTTATTAACTCATTTCTGAACACCCTTTTTATAAATAATTTTATAAAAGCCCATTTTCTAAAACGTTTTAAAATACTTTTCAAAAGGGCCATCTTCGAAAACCTTTTAAAAATAGTTTTATGAAAGCCAATTTTATAAAAACCTTTTTCTAGCCCAATTTAATTAATCTTCTGCTGCTACACATACAAACCGCATCATCGCATCATCATCTCACCTCATTCAATCACTGATCTATTCTAACTTGGCACATTCATCGTCCCTCCTAATACATCCCACGCCCAATACTAATCCGCGCACGCCTATATTACACACCTAATACAACGTAACAAGACGCAAAACTAATTTTTAAGACTCGTACAAACAATTCAATTTTCCAAGATCCGTACAAATCAACGACCCCGGACAATGGTATAATTTCTGAGGGTCAACTAAATTAATCAACTTTATTTTATTTCTTTGTTTATTTTTATTACTTTCTTGAAGTTACTAACATTCTATTCGTGAGGTAGGTTATTAATATATTCCTGCGCTGTAAGTATTGTAAATATTATACTAACTCCCTACAGTATTTTATTTTCTTATTTTTGTTTATTTTTATGAACATATTATTTTTCATGTCTGATTGCAATATTTATCACGTTGTATTTATTGTTAATCAAGACCTAAATAAATGTTCTAACTAATTCAGATAACATGGACAACCTGCTACGAACCCATTAATATAGATTGTCTAATAACTTACCCCTAAAAATTAGTCTTTTTTGTGTGTTTCCTGAACCAATTTAGATTAATTATTTTTAGGGTGCTTTAAAATATTATATGATTATTCTATTGCATAAAATCTGTTGTGAATCGGTATTTAGTAGAGGCCATCAATGGGCAATATAGTTCCTAACTATATTGTACCCTCACCCGAACTCACTTTTTGGTTCCTGACCATCTATGGAGTCATGACGGGGAAATCTACATTGGATAAGTCCCTAATTTGTCCCTACGGTTTCCCATATCCAATTAGGTTTATGATTCTTCCTTTAAAGAATTGTTGGCGACTTCAAAAACATATTTTAAATAAAACCTTAATAATGGGTAGTTAAATAAACGCGCTCACATCTCGTGTAGGCATTAAAGGAATTCAAAAATCCTACGCCTACAATTTGGCGACTTCACTGGGGAGGATTTAAAAAAAAATTTTTTTTTTAAATGAGTGGGTGAAACTTGAAAAATACGGTTCATTCTTATTTTTATGCCTTTGAATAATATACAGTTTTGCATATGCATGCCTATTGTTCAGCCACCATAAGGACAATCTACCTTGCCTCATTAGCACATGTTCTATGTGTGAGGTCACCCCCGGGTGGTTTGCGCTTTGTCCTTCCAAAAAGCTTCCTGAGCGATAGTGTTGGATCTTAGTCATAAGCAAACCTACCCAACCATGGCATTGTTCTCTTGTTCCTGACTTGAGACTGGAGTGCGTCTTACACGTGGCCACCTCTTTAAGTAGGGGTACGAAGCGTGGGATCAATCTCTTAGTCATGGACCTTTTTCAGCCTTAACCTAAAACTGACAATAGTTGAACATAGAACTGGACTTTAGGTTGAGAACTTTGCATATTATTACCTTAATTGTGCATATTTGGGTGACGCGTGTGTTTAATTGCTATCTGTTGCGTAAATTTTTAGAACTAAAGTCATCAAGTGAATTTACGTTATTAAAAAAGCAAAAGCGGACTTTCGTATTGCTTGCGCGTCACGCAAGAGTTATGAGAGTGGCGCAGCATGCTAGCGTCGGACGCAAGCAATTTGCGCTCAGCGTCTCTTCCTTTCTTTTCCTTCTGCGTCCAGCGCTTCAATCTTGCGTGAGGCGTAGTGGCCTGCGTCAAGCGCGACTTCCAGCTTAGCATAAATTTCGTCCCGCGTCTTGTTGTATGCGTCTAGTGCATCTAACCCATGTGTTGTGTGCTGAATCTTAATTTAGTTTCGTTGCCAACTTCCTACTATCCCCATCCTTTACCATAGCATATCTCCTATCTTTTTCAAAATTCCATCGCATCTTTGATCTCTTACTTACTTCAAAAATTCTATCTCCACCTTTTTTCCAAAAAAAAAAAAAAAAAAAATCTCCACCGTTTTCCTATCTATTTCGAAAATCTATCTCATCTTTTACCAAATTCTATCTCCCATCTTTTTTTTGAAAATTCATCCCCATCATTTTTTTTCAAAATTCCATCCCATCTTCTATCTCCAATCTACTTCAAAAATTCTATCTCCACCTTTTTTTTTTTAAAAAAAAAAAAAACTCCATCTTTTTTCCTATCTCATATCTTTTCCAAAAATTCATCCTTTCATGTATATTATCCATCTTTTCCTGTGCACGTCATTTAGGATTCCTTTTAGTGTCCATCTTGTTGTAAAAGTCCCATCTGCTTAGGAATTCTAACTCCATTAGAAGTCCGTCTTACCCAAATGTCTAGATTCATCCAGTTTTGGAGTCTTTATTCTCTTGAGTCCTATCCATCTTAGTAGTTTATAATCCATAGAAATTCCATGCATAATAGGAGTCTAAAACCATTAGAATTCTGTCAATCTTAGGAGGCTAGGTCCACTAGAGTTTGGTCCATTTTAGGAGTCTAGGCCCACTAGAGTTCCTTCCATTTTAGGAGTCTAGGTCCACTAGAGTCTCATGCATATTAGGAGTCTAGCATCCTTGAAAGTTCGTCAATTCTAGAATCCTAACATCATTAGAAGTCTGTCATGTCTAGGACTACATTCATACTAGAATCCTTTTGCATTGCATAGTCCATCATTCATACACTTCATGCATAACTAGAGTTATTAGGCATTTAGGAGTCTCATTGCATCCATACCCTCAATTATATTTCATGCATCCCGCATTTAGTATTCCTGAACTACAGGCGATCTGATTCCCTCTTTTGGGATATGTAGGCAGCCTTTACAGGTTCGAACGCATAGATTGAGTCATGCATACATGCATTAGGTCTAGGTGCATCCAAAAAAGTCATTCATGCATGCATTAGGTCTAGATGCATCCAAAAAAAAAAATCAAAAAAATTCATCATTCATTTAGGATATTCAGATTCGTTGCTATAAGCTCAACTTTTTTAAAACAACATACATTCTACCATTCCATTTCTCTCTCTCCATCATCATTCTATCTCTAAATCTCCTTTGATGATCTATGTAGAAATCAAGCGACATTGAAATGGGCAGTCCATCGAATTACGAGCAACAACTTGCTGAAATGGCTAGAGCTTTAGCCAAGTTGTCCAGCATGATGGAAGAAATAACTATAAGGCTTGAGAAGATCAAGTCTGGTGAATCTCCTGTATTCAACAAGACATTGGAGAGTGTTGTTCATAGGGTAACCAATGCAGAATCCTATTTTGAGCCCATTGATAACACCAAACTGAAAGGGAAACTTCCCCGAAGAGTTCTCTACAACCGACATCCCTAAATTTAAAGCAACTGATAATCCTAAGTATCATTTAAGGAACTTCTGTGCAACCATGATCATCAAATCGGTTGACCCTGAACTTTACCCAATGGTGTTCCTGATATCTTTGGACCCAATCTGTCAAAACTGGTACTATTCACTGGATCCTAAGCATATTGAAACTTGGAGCGATATTACCAGGGAGTTCATGAAACAATATGAACATAATGCTTTAATCCAAACCTCAGTAAGGGAATTGGAAGTAATGAAACAATAAAATAATGAAGGCTTTACTACCTATCTCAACAGGTGGCGAGAGAAGTTCTCTCACATGGTCTCCAAGCCTCCTGAAAAAGACCTAATTCACATCTTCATCGCCAACTTGTTGCCCTGAATACAAAAACCATCTCAAATATTTAGGTATCACAAGTTTTACAAAGCCGTATGATATAGGCGTGCAAATTGAGGATGATTTACTCAAAAACGCCTACAACAACAAGAACAATACCATTAATGTCATAGAGGCTCCTGCCAGGCCTCGAAGAAAACGCAAGAGAGAATATACCTCACTGGGTATAAGTTATGGAACAGCTTTTGACCGCCTTCGCGCAAAAGGCGCACTTTCCCCTCTTGGGCCTACTCCAGATCCAGACGAAGATAAAAGGGGGCCAAATTGGAACAAAGATGCTTATTGCAAGTACCATAGAGGCCATGGGCATAAGACTGACAATTGCTACCCATTGCGAGGCCTTATTCAGGACATGATCGATGATGGGAGGATTCCAATCTCTCCTACTACGAAAATGCCACAGATTTAAGATCACTTGTCACGTGACATAGGAGTCTAGACTTGAGATTCCATTTTTCGTTTCATTTCTCTTACTCGCCCGAGCCTAATATAGGATTTCCCTTTCATTGCATGTACTCATAATTTTCAATCAATAAATGAGTATCTATTTTTCTCTAACCTTGCACTAATGAGCATCAATGGAAATCACGATTGTCACCTTAAAAGAAATGAATTTCTAATTCTCATAAAGGCAATGAACAACTGACATATATAAAAGAGGCATCCCTCCCTTTCCCTGCAACTATTCCTCCATTTCAACCTAAATACATAACATTCATCCCCCTTTAACCTACCTCATGGGAAGTACACTTGACAACAATTCAATGTAAAGGGCAATTAAGAAAAGAGCAACAAACATAAAAAAAAAAAAAAAGCAAAAGCAAAAATGATACAAAAAGTGCAATATATATATATAAAAAAAAGAAAAAGAAGTGTTGCAAATAAGCCCATCAATAGCTTTGTCAAAGGTATTTCCTTCAAAACCTTTAAGCTTCAATCAAAATCTTTGCAAGCCAAATCATACATCTGATAAACCTTCTCATAATCATGCATATCCTATCCCAACAAGCCATAAAAGACAAACCAAAGCCCGCTAGGTCGAAAACCCATAAGGGCGACTTAGGCAAAAGTCAGGGCACCTTCTCATTCACTAGCCTGAACTACGAATGGTCTGATTCTGCTAAAGATACGTAGGAAACCTCACCTTGAGGCCCGACCACTTTAAACCAAACCAAGCCAACATCATTATCCACCCTTGCTAAAGACCTTTTCCAATTAAATGCTTAATTCAATGCCTAATTCATTGCAAATGGCTCCAAAGCAAAATGCTCGGCCACCAATTAAAATGCTAAGAGCTACGACTGGCCTGATTCCATCATGGATACGTAGGCAACCTCTTTCGAGGTCCGGCCATTTTAATTCACAACATATTTTTAAGGCTCGCCTAGGCCCATGAGAAAAGCGCAATCCCCAAAAAAAAAATCATGAATTTTAAATGCACATCCCTACCCTTAGAACTAGACTGGGATTTGAACCGGCATCATTAGCCTACCTCATTGCATGAGTCGATTCATTATGACTTTGCCTTTTCTTATTCTAATCACCTCCTTTTTCTAAGCCACATTATCGCTTCTAAGCCAACCTTAGCATAACCTTTCAACACTCAGCGCTATGACCGTGCCTCATCTTTTGAGTGTTCCTTTATCTTGGCCATTCTTGTCTTCTCACCTTAGGAACCCTATATGGAATCTTCGGTCGAAACTTCCGCTAAGCGTAACGAGATATCTTCAAAATCAAGCAATCAAGCTGAGTACTTCATAAACTCCATCATCCTGGGGGCTTCATCACTGTTCCACACAGAAAATCATAGGCTCCAAGTATAGGCCTGTTGTAATAAGTACCTCATTACGAGTCCATACATGGGTTTTAAAACCCACACTAATACAAGATTAAACCGATTGTATGGGCTCACTTAGGCCTTGACATACGAAACTCGAAGCGCATACAATTCAAGCATTACGAGGACTACAATGCATTTCAAATCCAACAGATCATCCTTCATAGGCTCCATGTGTACCTTGATAAGGACTTCATTACGAGTCCACACAAAATATTGTGGGCTCCAGACCCATACGAGATCCTAACTGTTTTATGGGCTCACATAGACCCGTAACAACTACAACATATTTCGAATCAAACATAACTTACATGGATCATCCTTGGGGGTTCCCATTTATCCTCTTTCAAAAATAGTTTTCTAAACGAAAATTTGAGCTTCTAATGGAACGATCAAATCATATCAGCTGCATTAGTGTCATATCTCTGCATTTGCATCTCGCATTATACAAACACTATGTCAATCATTGCATGCATCCTTCATCCTTAGCCATAGGATCCTAGCATCAATCATCGAGTCACACATACACACACATATTATGCACAATCTGCAGTCTAGTGTCATACAGTTGCACACTTACACTATATCCTCATAGTTTAGGTCATCAGCATGTCCTATCCCTTCTCGCTTTTTAGCAAATGAACTTTTCGCAAGTTATATTTCTCGCTTTTTAGCGAATGAACTTTTCATAAGTTATATATCTCGTTTTTTAGCGAATGAACTTTTCGTAAGTTAGATATCTCGCTTTTTAGCGAATGAACTTTTCGTAAGTTAGATATCTCGCTTTTTAGCGAATGAACTTTTCGTAAGTTATGTTTCTCGCGGTTGAGCGGATGAACTTTTCGCAAGTTATTCCTTCTCGCTTTGAGCAAATGAACTTTTCGCAAGTTATTCCTATTCCAATTGCTTTTAACCCAAATCAATCTACCTCGAATAATCCCTTTCATGCGAATAAACTTTTTGTAAGTTGTTCTTTTCTTCCTCGCTTTTAAGCGAATGAACTTTTCGTAAGTTATGCGTTTCTTCCTCGCTTTAAGCGAATGAACTTTATCGTAAGTTTTACATTTTTTTCTCGCTTTTAAGCGGATGAACTTTTCGGAAGTTACTCCTTTGTGTTTGCATGCTTGTGTTCATTGCATTTAATAGGTATCAAACCGTCAATAACGGCACACAAACCATTAGGTCTGCGGACCACTTTCAATCAACTACACTATTTGTCTGGGAGCGGGACAACAAACTGCTCAGCCTCGTGGAGTGGGATACAAATACTCTACAACATTTGCCTTGGAGCGGGACAAAAGCTCTACACATATTGCTTTGGAGGAAGCCAAAAACACCACCCCGACATGAGCCGGATCATATTAGCTCATGATTCTTTTTCCCATATATCATTTCATTTTTGCAAATTTACAATTACTTTGCAAATATGTTTCACGCATGTCTGTTCCTGAAACATTTGTTTGTTTTGCAAGTACAGGCGTAAAAGAGTGATTTTGGATTGCAGAGCATCTAGAATCATTCTCCGTCCCGACACGTATACTTTGACTTTCGATTTTACAAACCTCAGTCAAAGTGGGGGCTTCTGTAGACACATAATCGTGTCTCCCCATTTAATACCCTATGATGACTAATACCCTGCTCCAATTGGTCCGGATCGAGGAAAGAATAAACAACGAGTCTAAAATAAAATATTTTAAGCCCAAATCCATTTTCTAACTCTTTTTATTAACTCATTTCCAAACACCCTTTTTATAAATAATTTTATAAAAGCCCATTTTCTAAAACGTTTTAAAATACCTTTCAAAAGGCCCATCTTCGAAAACTTTTTAAAAATAGTTTTATGAAAGGCCAATTTTATAAAAACCTTTTTCTAGCCCAATTTAATTAATAGAATTAATTAATCACATTGATAAGTTTTATTAATAAAAATATCTTTTATAAAAATAATCTTTTTCCAAAGTGTTTTTAAAGATCTTTTGTCTAACTATTTTCTAAAATCTTTTTCAATAAAAATTATCTTTTTCCAAAGTGATTTTAAATATCTCTTACTAACTCTTTTTAAAATCTTTTATGATAAAAATCTTTTTAGAAACCCAGTTGTTTTCGAAAACCTATTGCAACTCAACTACCTAAACCTACCTACACTATATAATACAACCATCTCACAAACTAACAAGAGGACGGCACAAATCTATTGACTCTCAATTCACACGGCTAACATAAACATCCCCCTAACAACATCACTCGGCAATTTCCCAACCCAGCTCACAAAAATCCCTCGAAATTCATCTACTCACCTACATTCAAGTCAACACCCAACACCTCCTGCTTCCTACACCTACACCTACAATCTATTCACCAGTACTCACTACTACATCTCACGCAGATCATCATCACACCAAATTCATTATCGTCAATCACCAATCTTTATCTTCTGAAAATTCTCAGAAAATATTATTAATTATCTTTTCCCATGGAGAATGTGGGGCCACATTTATTGTGAGCCACACACATCTATTTTCTTTTCCCTTTTCTTTTTTGCTTTGAAATGATTTTAGAAAATATCAAAATCATTTATTCTAATTTCTGAAAATATTATTAATTATCTCGAAAAATAAAAAAAAATATGAAAAAATTTTGAAAATTCCGGAAAATTATTTTTGGAAAAAAAATTCTATCTCCACCTTTTTTCCAAAAAAAAAAAAAAAAAAATTCTCCACCGTTTTCCTATCTATTTCGAAAATCTATCCCATCTTTTACCAAATTCTATCTCCCATCTTTTTTTTGAAAATTCATCCCCATCATTTTTTTTCAAAATTCCATCCCATCTTCTATCTCCAATCTACTTCAAAAATTCTATCTCCACCTTTTTTTTTTTCAAAAAAAAAAAAAACTCCATCTTTTTTCCTATCTCATATCTTTTCCAAAAATTCATCCTTTCATGTATATTATCCATCTTTTCCCGTGCACGTCATTTAGGATTCCTTTTAGTGTCCATCTTGTTGTAAAAGTCCCATCTGCTTAGGAATTCTAACTCCATTAGAAGTCCGTCTTACCCAAATGTCTAGATTCATCCAGTTTTGGAGTCTTTATTCTCTTGAGTCCTATCCATCCTAGTAGTTTATAATCCATAGAAATTCCATGCATAATAGGAGTCTAAAACCATTAGAATTCTGTCAATCTTAGGAGGCTAGGTCCACTAGAGTTCGGTCCATTTTAGGAGTGTAGGCCCACTAGAGTTCCTTCCATTTTAGGAGTCTAGGTCCACTAGAGTCTCATGCATATTAGGAGTCTAGCATCCTTGAAAGTTCGTCAATTCTAGAATCCTAACATCATTAGAAGTCCGTCATGTCTAGGACTACATTCATACTAGAATCCTTTTGCATTGCATAGTCCATCATTCATACACTTCATGCATAACTAGAGTTATTAGGCATTTAGGAGTCTCATTGCATCCATACCCTCAATTATATTTCATGCATCCCGCATTTAGTATTCCCTGAACTACGGGCGATCTCGATTCCCTCTTTTGGGATATGTAGGCAGCCTTTACGGGTTCGAACGCATAGATTGAGTCATGCATACATGCATTAGGTCTAGGTGCATCCAAAAAAGTCATTCATGCATGCATTGGGTCTAGATGCATCCAAAAAAAAAATCAAAAAAATTCATCATTCATTTAGGATATTCAGATTCGTTGCTATAAGCTCAACTTTTTTAAAACAACATACATTCTACCATTCCATTTCTCTCTCTCCATCATCATTCTATCTCTAAATCTCCTTTGATGATCTATGTAGAAATCAAGCGACATTGAAATGGGCAGTCCATCGAATTACGAGCAACAACTTGCTGAAATGGCTAGAGCTTTAGCCAAGTTGTCCAGCATGATGGAAGAAATAACTATAAGGCTTGAGAAGATCGAGTCTGGTGAATCTCCTGTATTCAACAAGACATTGGAGAGTGTTGTTCATAGGGTAACCAATGCAGAATCCTATTTTGAGCCCATTGATAACACCAAACTGAAAGGGAAACTTCCTGAAGAGTTCTCTACAACCGACATCCCTAAATTTAAAGCAACTGATAATCCTAAGTATCATTTAAGGAACTTCTGTGCAACCATGATCATCAAATCGGTTGACCCTGAACTTTACCCAATGGTGTTCCTGATATCGTTGGACCCAATCTGTCAAAACTGGTACTATTCACTGGATCCTAAGCATATTGAAACTTGGAGCGATATTACCAGGGAGTTCATGAAACAATATGAACATAATGATTTAATCCAAACCTCAGTAAGGGAATTGGAAGTAATGAAACAATAAAATAATGAAGGGCTTTACTACCTATCTCAACAGGTGGCGAGAGAAGTTCTCTCACATGGTCTCCAAGCCTCCTGAAAAAGACCTAATTCACATCTTCATCGCCAACTTGTTGCCTGAATACAAAAACCATCTCAAATATTTAGGTATCACAAGTTTTACAAAGCTGTATGATATAGGCGTGCAAATTGAGGATGATTTACTGAAAAACGCCTACAACAACAAGAACAATACCATTAATGTCATAGAGGCTCCTGCCAGGCCTCGAAGAAAACGCAAGAGAGAATATACCTCACTGGGTATAAGTTATGGAACGACTTTTGACCGCCTTCGCGCAAAAGGCGCACTTTCCCCTCTTGGGCCTACTCCAGATCCAGACGAAGATAAAAGGGGGCCAAATTGGAACAAAGATGCTTATTGCAAGTACCATAGAGGCCATGGGCATAAGACTGACAATTGCTACCCATTGCGAGGCCTTATTCAGGACATGATCGATGATGGGAGGATTCCAATCTCTCCTACTACGAAAATGCCACAGATTTAAGATCACTTGTCACGTGACATAGGAGTCTAGACTTGAGATTCCATTTTCTGTTTCATTTCTCTTACTCGCCCAGTCTAATATAGAATTTCCCTTTCATTGCATGTACTCATAATTTTCAATCAATAAATGAGTATTTATTTTTCTCTAACCTTGCACTAATGAGCATCAATGGAAATCACGATTGTCACCTTAAAAGAAATGAATTTCTAATTCTCATAAAGGCAATGAACAATCGACATATATAAAAGAGGCATCCCTCCCTTTCCCCGCAACTATTCCTCCATTTCAACCTAAATACATAACATTCATCCCCCTTTAACCTACCTCATGGGAAGTACACTTGACAACAATTCAATGTAAAGGGCATTTAAGAAAAGAGCAACAAACAAAAAAAAAAAAAAAAAAAAAAGCAAAAGCAAAAATGATACAAAAAGTGCAATATATATATATAGAAAAAAGAAAAAGAAGTGTTGCAAATAAGCCCATCAATAGCTTTGTCAAAGGTATTTCCTTCAAAACCTTTAAGCTTCAATCAAAATCTTTGCAAGCCAAATCATACATCTGATAAACCTTCTCATAATCATGCATATCCTATCCCAACAAGCCATAAAAGACAAACCAAAGCCCGCTAGGTCGAAAACCCATAAGGGCGACTTAGGCAAAAGTCAGGGCACCTTCTCATTCACTAGCCTGAACTACGAATGGTCTGATTCTGCTAAAGATACGTAGGAAACCTCACCTTGAGGCCCGACCACTTTAAACCAAACCAAGCCAACATCATTATCCACCCTTGCTAAAGACCTTTTCCAATTAAATGCTTAATTCAATGCCTAATTCATTGCAAATGGCTCCAAAGCAAAATGCTCGGCCACCAATTAAAATGCTAAGAGCTACGACTGGCCTGATTCCATCATGGATACGTAGGAAACCTCTTTCGAGGCCCGGCCATTTTAATTCACAACATATTTTTAAGGCTCGCCTAGGCCCATGAGAAAAGCGCAATCCCCAAAAAAAAAAAATCATGAATTTTAAATGCTCATCCCTACCCTTAGAACTAGACTGGGATTTGAACCAGGCATCATTAGCCTACCTCATTGCATGAGTCGATTCATTATGACTTTGCCTTTTCTTATTCTAATCACCTCCTTTTTCTAAGCCACATTATCGCTTCTAAGCCAACCTTAGCATAACCTTTCAACACTCGCGCTATGACCGTGCCTCATCTTTTGAGTGTTCCTTTATCTTCGCCATTCTTGTCTTCTCACCTTAGGAACCCTATATGGAATCTTCGGTCGAAACTTCCGCTAAGCGTAACGAGATATCTTCAAAATCAAGCAATCAAGCTGAGTACTTCATAAACTCCATCATCCTGGGGGCTTCATCACTGTTCCACACGTAAAATCATAGGCTCCAAGTATAGGCCTGTTGTAATAAGTACTTCATTACGAGTCCATACATGGGTTTTAAAACCCACACTAATACAAGATTGAACCGATTGTATGGGCTCACTTAGGCCTTGACATACGAAACTCGAAGCGCATACAATTCAAGCATTACGAGGACAACAATGCATTTCAAATCCAACAGATCATCCTTCATAGGCTCCATGTGTACCTTGATAAGGACTTCATTACGAGTCCACACAAAATATTGTGGGCTCCAGACCCATACGAGATCCTAACTGTTTTATGGGCTCACATAGACCCGTAACAACTACAACATATTTCGAATCAAACATAACTTACATGGATCATCCTTGGGGGTTCCCATTTATCCTCTTTCAAAAATAGTTTTCTAAACGAAAATTTGAGCTTCTAATGGAACGATCAAATCATATCAGCTGCATTAGTGTCATATCTCTGCATTTGCATCTCGCATTATACAAACACTATGTCAATCATTGCATGCATCCTTCATCCTTAGCCATAGGATCCTAGCATCAATCATCGAGTCACACATACACACACATATTATGCACAATCTGCAGTCTAGTGTCATACAGTTGCACACTTACACTATATCCTCATAGTTTAGGTCATCAGCATGTCCTATCCCTTCTCGCTTTTTAGCGAATGAACTTTTCGCAAGTTATATTTCTCGCTTTTTAGCGAATGAACTTTTCGCAAGTTATATATCTCGTTTTTTAGCGAATGAACTTTTCGTAAGTTAGATATCTCGCTTTTTAGCGAATGAACTTTTCGTAAGTTAGATATCTCGCTTTTTAGCGAATGAACTTTTCGTAAGTTATATTTCTCGCTTTTTAGCGAATGAACTTTTCGTAAGTTATGTTTCTCGCGGTTGAGCGGATGAACTTTTCGCAAGTTATTCCTTCTCGCTTTGAGCAAATGAACTTTTCGCAAGTTATTCCTATTCCAATTGCTTTTAACCCAAATCAATCTACCTCGAATAATCCCTTTCATGCGAATAAACTTTTTGTAAGTTGTTCTTTTCTTCCTCGCTTTTAAGCGAATGAACTTTTCGTAAGTTATGCGTTTCTTCCTCGCTTTAAGCGAATGAACTTTATCGTAAGTTTTACATTTTTTTCTCGCTTTTAAGCGGATGAACTTTTCGGAAGTTACTCCTTTGTGTTTGCATGCTTGTGTTCATTGCATTTAATAGGTATCAAACCGTCAATAACGGCACACAAACCATTAGGTCTGCATGGACCACTTTCAATCAACTACACTATTTGTCCGGGGAGCGGGACAACAAACCGCTCGGCCTCGTGGAGTGGGATACAAATACTCTACAACATTTGCCTTGGAGCGGGACAAAAGCTCTACACATATTGCTTTGGAGGAAGCCAAAAACACCACCCCGACATGAGCCGGATCATATTAGCTCATGATTCTTTTTCCCATATATCATTTCATTTTTGCAAATTTACAATTACTTTGCAAATATGTTTCACGCATGTCTGTTCCTGAAACATTTGTTTGTTTTGCAAGTACAGGCGTAAAAGAGTGATTTTGGATTGCAGAGCATCTAGAATCATTCTCCGTCCCGACACGTATACTTTGACTTTCGATTTTACAAACCTCAGTCAAAGTGGGGGCTTCTGTAGACACATAATCGTGTCTCCCCATTTAATACCCTATGATGACTAATACCCTGCTCCAATTGGTCCGGATCGAGGAAAGAATAAACAACGAGTCTAAAATAAAATATTTTAAGCCCAAATCCATTTTCTAACTCTTTTTATTAACTCATTTCCAAACACCCTTTTTATAAATAATTTTATAAAAGCCCATTTTCTAAAACGTTTTAAAATACCTTTCAAAAGGCCCATCTTCGAAAACTTTTTAAAGATAGTTTTATGAAAGGCCAATTTTATTAAAACCTTTTTCTAGCCCAATTTAATTAATAGAATTAATTAATCACATTGATAAGTTTTATTAATAAAAATATCTTTTATAAAAATAATCTTTTTCCAAAGTGTTTTTAAAGATCTTTTGTCTAACTATTTTCTAAAATCTTTTTCAATAAAAATTATCTTTTTCCAAAGTGATTTTAAATATCTCTTACTAACTCTTTTTAAAATCTTTTATGATAAAAATCTTTTTAGAAACCCAGTTGTTTTCGAAAACCTATTGCAACTCAACTACCTAAACCTACCTACACTATATAATACAACCATCTCACAAACTAACAAGAGGACGGCACAAATCTATTGACTCTCAATTCACACGGCTAACATAAACATCCCCCTAACAACATCACTCGGCAATTTCCCAACCCAGCTCACAAAAATCCCTCGAAATTCATCTACTCACCTACATTCAAGTCAACACCCAACACCTCCTGCTTCCTACACCTACACCTACACCTACACCTACACCTACAATCTATTCACCAGTACTCACTACTACATCTCACGCAGATCATCATCACACCAAATTCATTATCGTCAATCACCAATCTTTATCTTCTGAAAATTCTCAGAAAATATTATTAATTATCTTTTCCCATGGAGAATGTGGGGCCACATTTATTGTGAGCCACACACATCTATTTTCTTTTCCCTTTTCTTTTTTGCTTTGAAATGATTTTAGAAAATATCAAAATCATTTATTCTAATTTCTGAAAATATTATTAATTATCTCGAAAAATAAAAAAAAATATGAAAAAATTTTGAAAATTCCGGAAAATTATTTTTGGAAAAAAAATTCTATCTCCACCTTTTTTCCAAAAAAAAAAAAAAAAATTCTCCACCGTTTTCCTATCTATTTCGAAAATCTATCCCATCTTTTACCAAATTCTATCTCCCATCTTTTTTTTGAAAATTCATCCCCATCATTTTTTTTCAAAATTCCATCCCATCTTCTATCTCCAATCTACTTCAAAAATTCTATCTCCACCTTTTTTTTTTCAAAAAAAAAAAAACTCCATCTTTTTTCCTATCTCATATCTTTTCCAAAAATTCATCCTTTCATGTATATTATCCATCTTTTCCTGTGCACGTCATTTAGGATTCCTTTTAGTGTCCATCTTGTTGTAAAAGTCCCATCTGCTTAGGAATTCTAACTCCATTAGAAGTCCGTCTTACCCAAATGTCTAGATTCATCCAGTTTTGGAGTCTTTATTCTCTTGAGTCCTATCCATCCTAGTAGTTTATAATCCATAGAAATTCCATGCATAATAGGAGTCTAAAACCATTAGAATTCTGTCAATCTTAGGAGGCTAGGTCCACTAGAGTTCGGTCCATTTTAGGAGTCTAGGCCCACTAGAGTTCCTTCCATTTTAGGAGTCTAGGTCCACTAGAGTCTCATGCATATTAGGAGTCTAGCATCCTTGAAAGTTCGTCAATTCTAGAATCCTAACATCATTAGAAGTCTGTCATGTCTAGGACTACATTCATACTAGAATCCTTTTGCATTGCATAGTCCATCATTCATACACTTCATGCATAACTAGAGTTATTAGGCATTTAGGAGTCTCATTGCATCCATACCCTCAATTATATTTCATGCATCCCGCATTTAGTATTCCTGAACTACAGGCGATCTGATTCCCTCTTTTGGGATATGTAGGCAGCCTTTACAGGTTCGAACGCATAGATTGAGTCATGCATACATGCATTAGGTCTAGGTGCATCCAAAAAAGTCATTCATGCATGCATTGGGTCTAGATGCATCCAAAAAAAAAAATCAAAAAAATTCATCATTCATTTAGGATATTCAGATTCGTTGCTATAAGCTCAACTTTTTTAAAACAACATACATTCTACCATTCCATTTCTCTCTCTCCATCATCATTCTATCTCTAAATCTCCTTTGATGATCTATGTAGAAATCAAGCGACATTGAAATGGGCAGTCCATCGAATTACGAGCAACAACTTGCTTGAAATGGCTAGAGCTTTAGCCAAGTTGTCCAAAGATGATGGAAGAAATAACTATAAGGCTTGAGAAGATCGAGTCTCGGTGAATCTCCCTGTATTCAACAAGACATTGGAGAGTGTTGTTCATAGGGTAACCAATGCAGAATCCTATTTTGAGCCCATTGATAACACCAAACTGAAAGGGAAACTTCCTGAAGAGTTCTCTACAACCGACATCCCTAAATTTAAAGCAACTGATAATCCTAAGTATCATTTAAGGAACTTCTGTGCAACCATGATCATCAAATCGGTTGACCCTGAACTTTACCCAATGGTGTTCCTGATATCGTTGGACCCAATCTGTCAAAACTGGTACTATTCACTGGATCCTAAGCATATTGAAACTTGGAGCGATATTACCAGGGAGTTCATGAAACAATATGAACATAATGCTTTAATCCAAACCTCAGTAAGGGAATTGGAAGTAATGAAACAATAAAATAATGAAGGCTTTACTACCTATCTCAACAGGTGGCGAGAGAAGTTCTCTCACATGGTCTCCAAGCCTCCTGAAAAAGACCTAATTCACATCTTCATCGCCAACTTGTTGCCTGAATACAAAAACCATCTCAAATATTTAGGTATCACAAGTTTTACAAAGCTGTATGATATAGGCGTGCAAATTGAGGATGATTTACTGAAAAACGCCTACAACAACAAGAACAATACCATTAATGTCATAGAGGCTCCTGCCAGGCCTCGAAGAAAACGCAAGAGAGAATATACCTCACTGGGTATAAGTTATGGAACAGCTTTTGACCGCCTTCGCGCAAAAGGCGCACTTTCCCCTCTTGGGCCTACTCCAGATCCAGACGAAGATAAAAGGGGGCCAAATTGGAACAAAGATGCTTATTGCAAGTACCATAGAGGCCATGGGCATAAGACTGACAATTGCTACCCATTGCGAGGCCTTATTCAGGACATGATCGATGATGGGAGGATTCCAATCTCTCCTACTACGAAAATGCCACAGATTTAAGATCACTTGTCACGTGACATAGGAGTCTAGACTTGAGATTCCATTTTCTCGTTTCATTTCTCTTACTCGCTTGCAGCCTAATATAGAATTTCCCTTTCATTGCATGTACTCATAATTTTCAATCAATAAATGAGTATTTATTTTTCTCTAACCTTGCACTAATGAGCATCAATGGAAATCACGATTGTCACCTTAAAAGAAATGAATTTCTAATTCTCATAAAGGCAATGAACAACTGACATATATAAAAGAGGCATCCCTCCCTTTCCCTGCAACTATTCCTCCATTTCAACCTAAATACATAACATTCATCCCCCTTTAACCTACCTCATGGGAAGTACACTTGACAACAATTCAATGTAAAGGGCATTTAAGAAAAGAGCAACAAACATAAAAAAAAAAAAAAAAAAGCAAAAGCAAAAATGATACAAAAAGTGCAATATATATATATAAAAAAAAGAAAAAGAAGTGTTGCAAATAAGCCCATCAATAGCTTTGTCAAAGGTATTTCCTTCAAAACCTTTAAGCTTCAATCAAAATCTTTGCAAGCCAAATCATACATCTGATAAACCTTCTCATAATCATGCATATCCTATCCCAACAAGCCATAAAAGACAAACCAAAGCCCGCTAGGTCGAAAACCCATAAGGGCGACTTAGGCAAAAGTCAGGGCACCTTCTCATTCACTAGCCTGAACTACGAATGGTCTGATTCTGCTAAAGATACGTAGGAAACCTCACCTTGAGGCCCGACCACTTTAAACCAAACCAAGCCAACATCATTATCCACCCTTGCTAAAGACCTTTTCCAATTAAATGCTTAATTCAATGCCTAATTCATTGCAAATGGCTCCAAAGCAAAATGCTCGGCCACCAATTAAAATGCTAAGAGCTACGACTGGCCTGATTCCATCATGGATACGTAGGAAACCTCTTTCGAGGCCCGGCCATTTTAATTCACAACATATTTTTAAGGCTCGCCTAGGCCCATGAGAAAAGCGCAATCCCCAAAAAAAAATCATGAATTTTAAATGCTCATCCCTACCCTTAGAACTAGACTGGGATTTGAACCGGCATCATTAGCCTACCTCATTGCATGAGTCGATTCATTATGACTTTGCCTTTTCTTATTCTAATCACCTCCTTTTTCTAAGCCACATTATCGCTTCTAAGCCAACCTTAGCATAACCTTTCAACACTCAGCGCTATGACCGTGCCTCATCTTTTGAGTGTTCCTTTATCTTGGCCATTCTTGTCTTCTCACCTTAGGAACCCTATATGGAATCTTCGGTCGAAACTTCCGCTAAGCGTAACGAGATATCTTCAAAATCAAGCAATCAAGCTGAGTACTTCATAAACTCCATCATCCTGGGGGCTTCATCACTGTTCCACACAGAAAATCATAGGCTCCAAGTATAGGCCTGTTGTAATAAGTACTTCATTACGAGTCCATACATGGGTTTTAAAACCCACACTAATACAAGATTGAACCGATTGTATGGGCTCACTTAGGCCTTGACATACGAAACTCGAAGCGCATACAATTCAAGCATTACGAGGACTACAATGCATTTCAAATCCAACAGATCATCCTTCATAGGCTCCATGTGTACCTTGATAAGGACTTCATTACGAGTCCACACAAAATATTGTGGGCTCCAGACCCATACGAGATCCTAACTGTTTTATGGGCTCACATAGACCCGTAACAACTACAACATATTTCGAATCAAACATAACTTCCATGGATCATCCTTGGGGGTTCCCATTTATCCTCTTTCAAAAATAGTTTTCTAAACGAAAATTTGAGCTTCTAATGGAACGATCAAATCATATCGCCCGCATTAGTGTCATATCTCTGCATTTGCATCTCGCATTATACAAACACTATGTCAATCATTGCATGCATCCTTCATCCTTAGCCATAGGATCCTAGCATCAATCATCGAGTCACACATACACACACATATTATGCACAATCTGCAGTCTAGTGTCATACAGTTGCACACTTACACTATATCCTCATAGTTTAGGTCATCGAGCATGTCCTATCCCTTCTCGCTTTTTAGCGAATGAACTTTTCGCAAGTTATATTTCTCGCTTTTTAGCGAATGAACTTTTCGCAAGTTATATATCTCGTTTTTTAGCGAATGAACTTTTCGTAAGTTAGATATCTCGCTTTTTAGCGAATGAACTTTTCGTAAGTTAGATATCTCGCTTTTTAGCGAATGAACTTTTCGTAAGTTATATTTCTCGCTTTTTAGCGAATGAACTTTTCGTAAGTTATGTTTCTCGCGGTTGAGCGGATGAACTTTTCGCAAGTTATTCCTTCTCGCTTTGAGCAAATGAACTTTTCGCAAGTTATTCCTATTCCAATTGCTTTTAACCCAAATCAATCTACCTCGAATAATCCCTTTCATGCGAATAAACTTTTTGTAAGTTGTTCTTTTCTTCCTCGCTTTTAAGCGAATGAACTTTTCGTAAGTTATGCGTTTCTTCCTCGCTTTAAGCGAATGAACTTTATCGTAAGTTTTACATTTTTTTCTCGCTTTTAAGCGGATGAACTTTTCGGAAGTTACTCCTTTGTGTTTGCATGCTTGTGTTCATTGCATTTAATAGGTATCAAACCCGTCAATAACGGCACACAAACCATTAGGTCTGCGGACCACTTTCAATCAACTACACTATTTGTCCGGGAGCGGGACAACAAACTCGGCCTCGTGGAGTGGGATACAAATACTCTACAACATTTGCCTTGGAGCGGGACAAAAGCTCTACACATATTGCTTTGGAGGAAGCCAAAAACACCACCCCGACATGAGCCGGATCATATTAGCTCATGATTCTTTTTCCCATATATCATTTCATTTTTGCAAATTTACAATTACTTTGCAAATATGTTTCACGCATGTCTGTTCCTGAAACATTTGTTTGTTTTGCAAGTACGGGCGTAAAAGAGTGATTTTGGATTGCAGAGCATCTAGAATCATTCTCCGTCCCGACACGTATACTTTGACTTTCGATTTTACAAACCTCAGTCAAAGTGGGGGCTTCTGTAGACACATAATCGTGTCTCCCCATTTAATACCCTATGATGACTAATACCCTGCTCCAATTGGTCCGGATCGAGGAAAGAATAAACAACGAGTCTAAAATAAAATATTTTAAGCCCAAATCCATTTTCTAACTCTTTTTATTAACTCATTTCCAAACACCCTTTTTATAAATAATTTTATAAAAGCCCATTTTCTAAAACGTTTTAAAATACCTTTCAAAAGGCCCATCTTCGAAAACTTTTTAAAAATAGTTTTATGAAAGGCCAATTTTATAAAAACCTTTTTCTAGCCCAATTTAATTAATAGAATTAATTAATCACATTGATAAGTTTTATTAATAAAAATATCTTTTATAAAAATAATCTTTTTCCAAAGTGTTTTTAAAGATCTTTTGTCTAACTATTTTCTAAAATCTTTTTCAATAAAAATTATCTTTTTCCAAAGTGATTTTAAATATCTCTTACTAACTCTTTTTAAAATCTTTTATGATAAAAATCTTTTTAGAAACCCAGTTGTTTTCGAAAACCTATTGCAACTCAACTACCTAAACCTACCTACACTATATAATACAACCATCTCACAAACTAACAAGAGGACGGCACAAATCTATTGACTCTCAATTCACACGGCTAACATAAACATCCCCCTAACAACATCACTCGGCAATTTCCCAACCCAGCTCACAAAAATCCCTCGAAATTCATCTACTCACCTACATTCAAGTCAACACCCAACACCTCCTGCTTCCTACACCTACACCTACACCTACAATCTATTCACCAGTACTCACTACTACATCTCACGCAGATCATCATCACACCAAATTCATTATCGTCAATCACCAATCTTTATCTTCTGAAAATTCTCAGAAAATATTATTAATTATCTTTTCCCATGGAGAATGTGGGGCCACATTTATTGTGAGCCACACACATCTATTTTCTTTTCCCTTTTCTTTTTTGCTTTGAAATGATTTTAGAAAATATCAAAATCATTTATTCTAATTTCTGAAAATATTATTAATTATCTCGAAAAATAAAAAAAAATATGAAAAAATTTTGAAAATTCCGGAAAATTATTTTTGGAAAAAAAATTCTATCTCCACCTTTTTTCCAAAAAAAAAAAAAAAAATTCTCCACCGTTTTCCTATCTATTTCGAAAATCTATCCCATCTTTTACCAAATTCTATCTCCCATCTTTTTTTTGAAAATTCATCCCCATCATTTTTTTTCAAAATTCCATCCCATCTTCTATCTCCAATCTACTTCAAAAATTCTATCTCCACCTTTTTTTTTTTCAAAAAAAAAAAAAACTCCATCTTTTTTCCTATCTCATATCTTTTCCAAAAATTCATCCTTTCATGTATATTATCCATCTTTTCCCCGTGCACGTCATTTAGGATTCCTTTTAGTGTCCATCTTGTTGTAAAAGTCCCATTCCGCTTAGGAATTCTAACTCCATTAGAAGTCCGTCTTACCCAAATGTCTAGATTCATCCAGTTTTGGAGTCTTTATTCTCTTGAGTCCTATCCATCCTAGTAGTTTATAATCCATAGAAATTCCATGCATAATAGGAGTCTAAAACCATTAGAATTCTGTCAATCTTAGGAGGCTAGGTCCACTAGAGTTCGGTCCATTTTAGGAGTCTAGGCCCACTAGAGTTCCTTCCATTTTAGGAGTCTAGGTCCACTAGAGTCTCATGCATATTAGGAGTCTAGCATCCTTGAAAGTTCGTCAATTCTAGAATCCTAACATCATTAGAAGTCTGTCATGTCTAGGACTACATTCATACTAGAATCCTTTTGCATTGCATAGTCCATCATTCATACACTTCATGCATAACTAGAGTTATTAGGCATTTAGGAGTCTCATTGCATCCATACCCTCAATTATATTTCATGCATCCCGCATTTAGTATTCCTGAACTACAGGCGATCTGATTCCCTCTTTTGGGATATGTAGGCAGCCTTTACAGGTTCGAACGCATAGATTGAGTCATGCATACATGCATTAGGTCTAGGTGCATCCAAAAAAGTCATTCATGCATGCATTGGGTCTAGATGCATCCAAAAAAAAAATCAAAAAAATTCATCATTCATTTAGGATATTCAGATTCGTTGCTATAAGCTCAACTTTTTTAAAACAACATACATTCTACCATTCCATTTCTCTCTCTCCATCATCATTCTATCTCTAAATCTCCTTTGATGATCTATGTAGAAATCAAGCGACATTGAAATGGGCAGTCCATCGAATTACGAGCAACAACTTGCTGAAATGGCTAGAGCTTTAGCCAAGTTGTCCAGCATGATGGAAGAAATAACTATAAGGCTTGAGAAGATCGAGTCTGGTGAATCTCCTGTATTCAACAAGACATTGGAGAGTGTTGTTCATAGGGTAACCAATGCAGAATCCTATTTTGAGCCCATTGATAACACCAAACTGAAAGGGAAACTTCCTGAAGAGTTCTCTACAACCGACATCCCTAAATTTAAAGCAACTGATAATCCTAAGTATCATTTAAGGAACTTCTGTGCAACCATGATCATCAAATCGGTTGACCCTGAACTTTACCCAATGGTGTTCCTGATATCGTTGGACCCAATCTGTCAAAACTGGTACTATTCACTGGATCCTAAGCATATTGAAACTTGGAGCGATATTACCAGGGAGTTCATGAAACAATATGAACATAATGCTTTAATCCAAACCTCAGTAAGGGAATTGGAAGTAATGAAACAATAAAATAATGAAGGCTTTACTACCTATCTCAACGAGTGGCGAGAGAAGTTCTCTCACATGGTCTCCAAGCCTCCCGAAAAAGACCTAATTCACATCTTCATCGCCAACTTGTTGCTCGAATACAAAAACCATCTCAAATATTTAGGTATCACAAGTTTTACAAAGCTGTATGATATAGGCGTGCAAATTGAGGATGATTTACTGAAAAACGCCTACAACAACAAGAACAATACCATTAATGTCATAGAGGCTCCTGCCAGGCCTCGAAGAAAACGCAAGAGAGAATATACCTCACTGGGTATAAGTTATGGAACAGCTTTTGACCGCCTTCGCGCAAAAGGCGCACTTTCCCCTCTTGGGCCTACTCCAGATCCAGACGAAGATAAAAGGGGGCCAAATTGGAACAAAGATGCTTATTGCAAGTACCATAGAGGCCATGGGCATAAGACTGACAATTGCTACCCATTGCGAGGCCTTATTCAGGACATGATCGATGATGGGAGGATTCCAATCTCTCCTACTACGAAAATGCCACAGATTTAAGATCACTTGTCACGTGACATAGGAGTCTAGACTTGAGATTCCATTTTCTGTTTCATTTCTCTTACTCGCCCAGTCTAATATAGAATTTCCCTTTCATTGCATGTACTCATAATTTTCAATCAATAAATGAGTATTTATTTTTCTCTAACCTTGCACTAATGAGCATCAATGGAAATCACGATTGTCACCTTAAAAGAAATGAATTTCTAATTCTCATAAAGGCAATGAACAACTGACATATATAAAAGAGGCATCCCTCCCTTTCCCTGCAACTATTCCTCCATTTCAACCTAAATACATAACATTCATCCCCCTTTAACCTACCTCATGGGAAGTACACTTGACAACAATTGAATGTAAAGGGCATTTAAGAAAAGAGCAACAAACATAAAAAAAAAAAAAAAAAAAGCAAAAGCAAAAATGATACAAAAAGTGCAATATATATATATATAAAAAAGAAAAAGAAGTGTTGCAAATAAGCCCATCAATAGCTTTGTCAAAGGTATTTCCTTCAAAACCTTTAAGCTTCAATCAAAATCTTTGCAAGCCAAATCATACATCTGATAAACCTTCTCATAATCATGCATATCCTATCCCAACAAGCCATAAAAGACAAACCAAAGCCCGCTAGGTCGAAAACCCATAAGGGCGACTTAGGCAAAAGTCAGGGCACCTTCTCATTCACTAGCCTGAACTACGAATGGTCTGATTCTGCTAAAGATACGTAGGAAACCTCACCTTGAGGCCCGACCACTTTAAACCAAACCAAGCCAACATCATTATCCACCCTTGCTAAAGACCTTTTCCAATTAAATGCTTAATTCAATGCCTAATTCATTGCAAATGGCTCCAAAGCAAAATGCTCGGCCACCAATTAAAATGCTAAGAGCTACGACTGGCCTGATTCCATCATGGATACGTAGGAAACCTCTTTCGAGGCCCGGCCATTTTAATTCACAACATATTTTTAAGGCTCGCCTAGGCCCATGAGAAAAGCGCAATCCCCAAAAAAAAATCATGAATTTTAAATGCTCATCCCTACCCTTAGAACTAGATCGGGATTTGAACCAGGCATCATTAGCCTACCTCATTGCATGAGTCGATTCATTATGACTTTGCCTTTTCTTATTCTAATCACCTCCTTTTTCTAAGCCACATTATCGCTTCTAAGCCAACCTTAGCATAACCTTTCAACACTCAGCGCTATGACCGTGCCTCATCTTTTGAGTGTTCCTTTATCTTGGCCATTCTTGTCTTCTCACCTTAGGAACCCTATATGGAATCTTCGGTCGAAACTTCCGCTAAGCGTAACGAGATATCTTCAAAATCAAGCAATCAAGCTGAGTACTTCATAAACTCCATCATCCTGGGGGCTTCATCACTGTTCCACACAGAAAATCATAGGCTCCAAGTATAGGCCTGTTGTAATAAGTACTTCATTACGAGTCCATACATGGGTTTTAAAACCCACACTAATACAAGATTGAACCGATTGTATGGGCTCACTTAGGCCTTGACATACGAAACTCGAAGCGCATACAATTCAAGCATTACGAGGACTACAATGCATTTCAAATCCAACAGATCATCCTTCATAGGCTCCATGTGTACCTTGATAAGGACTTCATTACGAGTCCACACAAAATATTGTGGGCTCCAGACCCATACGAGATCCTAACTGTTTTATGGGCTCACATAGACCCGTAACAACTACAACATATTTCGAATCAAACATAACTTCCATGGATCATCCTTGGGGGTTCCCATTTATCCTCTTTCAAAAATAGTTTTCTAAACGAAAATTTGAGCTTCTAATGGAACGATCAAATCATATCAGCTGCATTAGTGTCATATCTCTGCATTTGCATCTCGCATTATACAAACACTATGTCAATCATTGCATGCATCCTTCATCCTTAGCCATAGGATCCTAGCATCAATCATCGAGTCACACATACACACACATATTATGCACAATCTGCAGTCTAGTGTCATACAGTTGCACACTTACACTATATCCTCATAGTTTAGGTCATCAGCATGTCCTATCCCTTCTCGCTTTTTAGCGAATGAACTTTTCGCAAGTTATATTTCTCGCTTTTTAGCGAATGAACTTTTCGCAAGTTATATATCTCGTTTTTTAGCGAATGAACTTTTCGTAAGTTAGATATCTCGCTTTTTAGCGAATGAACTTTTCGTAAGTTAGATATCTCGCTTTTTAGCGAATGAACTTTTCGTAAGTTATATTTCTCGCTTTTTAGCGAATGAACTTTTCGTAAGTTATGTTTCTCGCGGTTGAGCGGATGAACTTTTCGCAAGTTATTCCTTCTCGCTTTGAGCAAATGAACTTTTCGCAAGTTATTCCTATTCCAATTGCTTTTAACCCAAATCAATCTACCTCGAATAATCCCTTTCATGCGAATAAACTTTTTGTAAGTTGTTCTTTTCTTCCTCGCTTTTAAGCGAATGAACTTTTCGTAAGTTATGCGTTTCTTCCTCGCTTTAAGCGAATGAACTTTATCGTAAGTTTTACATTTTTTTCTCGCTTTTAAGCGGATGAACTTTTCGGAAGTTACTCCTTTGTGTTTGCATGCTTGTGTTCATTGCATTTAATAGGTATCAAACCGTCAATAACGGCACACAAACCATTAGGTCTGCGGACCACTTTCAATCAACTACACTATTTGTCTGGGAGCGGGACAACAAACTGCTCAGCCTCGTGGAGTGGGATACAAATACTCTACAACATTTGCCTTGGAGCGGGACAAAAGCTCTACACATATTGCTTTGGAGGAAGCCAAAAACACCACCCCGACATGAGCCGGATCATATTAGCTCATGATTCTTTTTCCCATATATCATTTCATTTTTGCAAATTTACAATTACTTTGCAAATATGTTTCACGCATGTCTGTTCCTGAAACATTTGTTTGTTTTGCAAGTACAGGCGTAAAAGAGTGATTTTGGATTGCAGAGCATCTAGAATCATTCTCCGTCCCGACACGTATACTTTGACTTTCGATTTTACAAACCTCAGTCAAAGTGGGGGCTTCTGTAGACACATAATCGTGTCTCCCCATTTAATACCCTATGATGACTAATACCCTGCTCCAATTGGTCCGGATCGAGGAAAGAATAAACAACGAGTCTAAAATAAAATATTTTAAGCCCAAATCCATTTTCTAACTCTTTTTATTAACTCATTTCCAAACACCCTTTTTATAAATAATTTTATAAAAGCCCATTTTCTAAAACGTTTTAAAATACCTTTCAAAAGGCCCATCTTCGAAAACTTTTTAAAAATAGTTTTATGAAAGGCCAATTTTATAAAAACCTTTTTCTAGCCCAATTTAATTAATAGAATTAATTAATCACATTGATAAGTTTTATTAATAAAAATATCTTTTATAAAAATAATCTTTTTCCAAAGTGTTTTTAAAGATCTTTTGTCTAACTATTTTCTAAAATCTTTTTCAATAAAAATTATCTTTTTCCAAAGTGATTTTAAATATCTCTTACTAACTCTTTTTAAAATCTTTTATGATAAAAATCTTTTTAGAAACCCAGTTGTTTTCGAAAACCTATTGCAACTCAACTACCTAAACCTACCTACACTATATAATACAACCATCTCACAAACTAACAAGAGGACGGCACAAATCTATTGACTCTCAATTCACACGGCTAACATAAACATCCCCCTAACAACATCACTCGGCAATTTCCCAACCCAGCTCACAAAAATCCCTCGAAATTCATCTACTCACCTACATTCAAGTCAACACCCAACACCTCCTGCTTCCTACACCTACACCTACACCTACACCTACAATCTATTCACCAGTACTCACTACTACATCTCACGCAGATCATCATCACACCAAACTCATTATCGTCAATCACCAATCTTTATCTTCTGAAAATTCTCAGAAAATATTATTAATTATCTTTTCCCATGGAGAATGTGGGGCCACATTTATTGTGAGCCACACACATCTATTTTCTTTTCCCTTTTCTTTTTTGCTTTGAAATGATTTTAGAAAATATCAAAATCATTTATTCTAATTTCTGAAAATATTATTAATTATCTCGAAAAATAAAAAAAAATATGAAAAAATTTTGAAAATTCCGAAAAATTATTTTCGGAAAAAAAAAATTTGGCAAATTTTTTTTTTTTACCCAGATTTTCTCTCTCCTCTCCTCTACTCCTTCCTCCCTCAAATCTCCCATGGATCTTCTATTTTTTCTCAAATTTGCAGTAGATTTGTAACTTGGACCTTCTCTTTCCATGAAATGATAAGAAATCGTGAATAAATCATGAAATTTTGATGGAGAAGTTGTGAAATCGAAGTTTTAATTTTCGATTTTCGGGGAAAAATTTGGGGGAAACTTTTGGGGAATTTTTTTTCACTTTCCTCACTTTCGTATTTACAAATCCATTAAATAGATGAAGAAACATGAAGTTGATGATCGTATATATACCATGAACGCCCGAATATCCATGGAAATTAAGGTTGGAGTTTCAAAATGAAGAAACTGAAAATCAAAATTCTAGGTCATTATGAATTTAACAAAAACACGGTTTGGATTGTTGTAAGATGTTGGAAAACCGCCGAGTTGGGACCGATTTGTGCGTTTTTTGAGTATTGATTACCATTGTCAAACTAGATGAAGAATTTCAGAGGAGAGAGAAAAAATGAAAAGGTTGAAGATGAAGTTGGGAGAAGATGACTGAACGGACACTTTAGGTAATTACTAAATAGAGTTCTGGTAATTACCAAAAACGTGACAGAAACTAAGAGAAGTCTCAAAACCACCAATTCCAAAGTTTATTGAAAATTAAACAATTAAGCTAAATAATACTCTGTACAAATTAATCAATATTATATAAATGCGTTAATCCAAAAAAGCCAAATTGAAATATAAAGTCACAACATGTAAAAGATAACAATGTCTTAATAGGTTTGGTAATAGCCAAAATAATTTTGGTAATAACCAAACCACGTTTGGTAATTACCTAAAATCATATAATCTGGGTTAATTTGGGATTTTAAGTACAAGGAGGGACAATGGGAGCCAAAAACTCAATTCAATAGGATTGTGGTGAGGTATGGGGCCTAATGGACCCAGGGTCATTATTTTCCAATCCCCATAGGATGGGTTTGATGTGTAATGATAAAGGATTGAGATTGGATATATTTGGTAATACCCAAAACATGTTTGGAAATTACCTAGAAAAATATGATATGGGGTTAATTTGGGCTTTTTAATACAAGGAGGGACCATGGGGGCCCAAAACTCAAGTCAATAGGGTTGTGTGAGGTATTGGGCCTAATGAACACAGTGGCATGCTTGTCCAATCCCCATAGGATAGGCTTGATGAGTAATGGCAAAGGATTGTTATTGGGAGAACATCCTCCACTTAGTGGGTTTGGTAATCCCATGAACATGTTTGGTAGTTACCTTAAAGCATAAGATTGGGGGTAATTTGGGCTTTTTAGTACAAGGAGGGACAGTGGGGGCCCAAAAGTAATGTACATGGGCTTTGGTGAGGTATTAGGCCAAATGGACCCAGGAGCATGATTGTTCAATTCTCATAGGTTGGATTTAATGAGCAATGGAAATGAATTGTTAGTGGATACATTTGGTAATGTCCAAACCATATTTGGTAATTACCTAAAAGAATATGATCTGGAGTTAATTTGGGCTATTTAGTACAGGGAGGGATAATGGGGGCCCAAAACTCAAGTCCATGGGTTTTGGTGAGGTATTGGGCCTAATGGACCCAGGGTTATGATTGTCCAATCTCCATATGATGGGTTTGATGTGTAATGTAAATGGATTGTGATTGGATACGTTTGATAATGCATAAAACATGTTTGACAATTACCTTACAACATATTATGTAGGGCTAATTTGGGATTCTTAGTACAACGAGGGACTAAAACTGAAGTCAATGGACCTAATAGACCCAGGGGCATGATTGTCCAATTCCCATTGGATGGATCTGAAATAAACAATGGAATTGGATTGTTATTGGATAAATTTGGTACTGCCAAAAACATGTTTGGTAATTACCTAAAAGCATATGATATGGGGTTAATTTGGGCTTTTTAGTACAAAGATGGACAATGGGGGCCCAAAAGTCATGTACAAGGGCTTTGGTGAGGTATTGGGCCTAATATACTCAGGGGAATGATTGTCCAATTCCCATTGGATGGATTTGAAATAAGCAATGGAATTGGATTGTTATTCGATATATTTGGTATTGCTCAAAACATGTTTGGTACTTACCTACAATCATATTATCTGGGGTTATTTTCGTTTTTTAGTACAAGGAGGGACTAAAACTCAAGTTAATGGGATTTGGTGAGGAATTGGGCCTAATAGACCCAGGGGCATGATTGTGAAAATCCCATAGGATGGATTTGATGAGCAATGGAAATTGATTGTGATTGGAGATATTTGGTAATGCCCAAAAAATGTTTGGTAATTACCTAGAAAAATATGATATGGGGTTAATTTGGGCTTTTTAATACAAGGAGGGACCATGGGGGCCCAAAACTCAAGTCAATAGGGTTGTGTGAGGTATTGGGCCTAATGGACACAGTGGCATGCTTGTCCAATCCCCATAGGATAGGCTTGATGAGTAATGGTAAAGGATTGTTATTGGGAGAACATCCTCCACTTAGTGGGTTTGGTAATCCCATGAACATGTTTGGTAGTTACCTTAAAGCATAAGATTGGGCTTAATTTGGGCTTTTTAGTACAAGGATGGACAATGGGGGCCCAAAAGTCATGCACATGGGCTTTGGTGAGGTATTGGGCCTAATAGACTCAGGAGCATGATTGTCCAATTCCCGTTGGATGGATTTGAAATAAGCCATGGAATTGGATTGCTATTGGATATATTTGGTACTGCTCAAATCATGTTTGGTAAGTACCTAAAAGCATATTATCTGGGGTTAATTTGGGTATTTAGTACAAGGAGGGACTAAAACTCAAGTCAATGGGCTTTGGTGAGGAATTGGGCCTAATGGACCCAGGGTCATGATTGTCCAATCCCCATAGGATGGGTTTGATGTGTAATGGTAAAGGATTGAGATTGGATACATTTAGTAACACCCAAAAAATGTTTGGTAATTACCTAAAATCATATGATCTGGGTTTAATTTGGGCTTTTTAATACAAGGAGGGGCAATGAGGGCCCAAAACTCAAGTCAATAGGGTTGTGTGAGGTATTGGGTCTAATGGACCCATTGGCATGCTTGTCCAATCCCCATATGATAGGCTTGATGAGTAATGGTAAAGGATTGATATTGGGAGAACATCCTCCAATTAATGGGTTTGGTAATCCCATGAACATGTTTGGTAGTTACCTTAAAGCATAAGATTGGGCTTAATTTGGGCTTTTTAGTACAAGGATGGACAATGGGGGCCCAAAAGTCATGCACATGGGCTTTGGTGAGGTATTGGGCCTAATAGACTCAGGGGCATGATTGTCCAATTCCCATTGGATGGATTTGAAATAAGCAATGGAATTGGATTGCTATTGGATATATTTGGTACTGCTCAAATCATGTTTGGTAAGTACCTAAAAGCATATTATCTGGGGTTAATTTGGGTATTTAGTACAAGGAAGGACTAAAACTCAAGTCAATGGGGTTTGGTGAGGAATTGGGCCTAATGGACCCAGGGTCATGATTGTCAAATCCCCATAGGATGGGTTTGATGTGTAATGATAAAGGATTGAGATTGGATACATTTAGTAACACCCAAAAAATGTTTGGTAATTACTTAAAATCATATGATCTGGGTTTAATTTGGGCTTTTTAATACAAGGAGGGACAATGAGGGCCCAAAACTCAAGTCAATAGGGTTGTGTGAGGTATTGGGCCTAATGGACCCATTGGCATGCTTGTCCAATCCCCATATGATAGGCTTGATGAGTAATGGTAAAGGATTGATATTGGGAGAACATCCTCCAATTAATGGGTTTGGTAATCCCATGAGCAAGTTTGGTAGTTACTTTAAAGCATAAGATTAGGCTTAATTTGGGTTTTTTAGTACAAGGATGGACAATGGGGGCCCAAAAGTCATGCACATGGGCTTTGGTGAGGTATTGGGCCTAATAGACTCAGGGGCATGATTGTCCAATTCCCATTGGATGGATTTGAAATAAGCAATGGAATTGGATTGCTATTGGATATATTTGGTACTGATCAAATCATGTTTAATAAGTACCTAAAAGCATATTATCTGGGGTTAAATTGGGTATTTAGTACAAGGAGGGACTAAAACTCAAGTCAATGGGCTTTGGTGAGGAATTGGGCCTAATGGACCCAGGGGCATGATTGTGAAAATCCCATAGGATGGGTTTGATGAGCAATGGAAATTGATTGTGATTGGAGATATTTGGTAATGCCCAAACAATGTTTGGTAATTACCTAAAAGCATATGATTTAGGGTTAATTTGGGCTTTTTAATACAAGGAGGGACAATGAGGGCCCAAAACTCAAGTCAATAGGGTTGTGTGAGGTATTGGGCCTAATGGACCCATTGGCATGCTTGTCCAATCCCCATAGGATAGGCTTGATGAGTAATGGTAAAGGATTGATATTGGGAGAACATCCTTCACTTAGTGGGTTTGGTAATCCCATGAACATGTTTGGTAGTTACCTTAAAGCATAAGATTGGGCTTAATTTGGGCTTTTTAGTACAAGGATGGACAATGGGGGCCCAAAAGTCATGCACATGGGCTTTGGTGAGGTATTGGGCCTAATAGACTCAGGGGCATGATTGTCCAATTCCCATTGGATGGATTTGAAATAAGCAATGGAATTGGATTGCTATTGGATATATTTGGTACTGCTCAAATCATGATTGGATACATTTAGTAACACCCAAACCATTTTTGGTAATTACCTAAAAGCATATGATCTGGGGTTAATTTGGGCTTTTTAATACAACGAGGGACAATGAGGGCCCAAAACTCAAGTCAATAGGGTTGTGTGAGGTATTGGGCTTAATGGACCCATTGGCATGCTTGTCCAATCCCCACAGGATAGGCTTGATGAGTAATGGTAAATGATTGATATTGGGAGAACATCCTCCACTTAGTGGGTTTGGTAATCCCATGAACATGTTTGGTAGTTACCTTGAAGCATATGGTTGGGCTTAATATGGGCTTTTTAATACAAGGAGGGACAATGGGGGCCCAAAAACATGGCCTTTGGTGATGTATTGGGCCTAATGGACCCAGGGGCATGATTGTCCAATTCCCATTGGTTGGATTTGATGAGTAATGAAAATGGATTGGTATTGGATACATTTGATAATAAACAAAATATATTTGGTATTCGATACATTTGATAATACACAAAAAATATTTGGTAATTTGAATGACATTGGTGGTTAAGTCTTAACAGTCTTCACAATTTGGTTATGTAGGGATTGATGGTTGAGTAGTTTTTATGTGAAAATTAGATTCTGCCTTAGTTTGGTAATCACCAAAAATGTTTTAGTAATTACCAAAAGTATTTGTTTTGGTGGTAAAATACGAATATTTTAAATTGAATTGTTCTAAATAATTTGTAAATCCAAAATACTAAGGGCATTATTGTACTTTTATCGACCTCTATTTCAAAGAACCGCCAACTTCTTCCCTCAATTTCTCTCTCCTAAAACTTCCCACATTCTCTCTCTCCTAAAACTTCCCTCATTCTCTCTCCTTAACGTTCCATAATTCTCAACTTCCTCCACATTCTCTCTCATCAGCCACCACTTTGTTCTCCCAAATAAAACACAAGGGTTATCTAACGATAGCAGGACGTTTTTTCGCATCAAATCCAGCTACACTTTCGGCATTTAATTTTGTTGAAGGTGAGTTTCAATCTAGGGTTTAATTTTTTATTTCAATTTGGAAGTTTTTAATAGTGGTACCATACAACTCCATTCATGATTTGAATTGTGAAATATATGATTTAAGTAATTGGATAGTGAAAGTTACTGTTTTGTCTTGATTATGGCAATTTCGACTTTTGTTCGAATTATGATATGGCAATTTCGATTTTTTTTGGAATTGTGATATTAAATTATTTCGTTGTTAGCACTTGACTATGTTGTTCTGAAATGATTAATGGACTTGTTTTGATATTTTAGGGGGGGAGGTGAAGGATTGTGTTTGAATTATATGAGTTGTGCGTTTCTAACACACCAATTTGGTGGTTACCAAAATTCTGAAACATATGATTTACGGATATGAATATTGACATTTAGGGTTTTGATTTGTGCCGATTTGTTGTTGTCCATTGATTTAACTAATTTAAGAGTGAAAGTTAGGGTTTTGTTGTGAGTTTTGTTTAGAAATTGACAATAGAATAAATTTTTAAGAATGTAATTATCATGTTAGTTTTACAAATGATTGAAGTTTGGACCATGGTTTCATTGATGTAAACGCTTCGGTAAAAGGGATTTATGTTTATTTATAATCTAAGGTAGCATTATTTGGTTTTTTAATTTATAAAGATGGCTATAATAAGGCTAGGTTATTACCAAAACTTTATTGAAATTGTGAGTTTTCTTGTAATCTATTCGTATATTGTTTGGTTCATGAATAATAAACGGTATAAATAATAAGGCTAGGGTTATACTTGTCCTACCTTTTTCAATTCCCTTAATTGTGTTTTGTAATCTATGCTAGTATTTTGTCACCTGTTTTTAGTAATTACCTAAATTTGTTTAGTGATTACCAAAATATTATTGAAATTATGGTGATGTTATGAATTGTATGTTTTCATATAATCTATGCTAGTATGGTTTGGTTCATCAATATATAATGATGGCTATAATAAGCTTGGGTTTTTAATTCACCTATTTCAATTGCCTTAAATGTGTTTGGTTACTCGTGCTAGTGTTGCCTCACCTGTGTTTGGTAATATCCTAATGTATGTTTGGTGATTATCAAAGTCATTCAATTGAATCATTTTAAAGCAAAATAAAATGGAAAAAATGCAACTTTTTATCCCGATGCAATCTTATCATATAAACCACTTAAAACCTCATGGATTAAGTTATCAATAACCCACATCTTAACCATATAATTCCCCCATCATGTATGTTATAATCAGATGATTTGAGGACATTGTCCAAGACAATTATTATTTTAGGTAAAGCCCTAAAATTGTTTAGATAATGACCTAAAAGGTTTGGTAATAACCTAATCTAATTAGGTGATTACATAACATATATAGTGGTTATGTTAGGTCATGACCAAAATATATTTGGTAATAATGTAAACCATGCATTAACTTGCACAAAAAACAATTGACATTTCACTATAATGGAGAGGATTCTTTTGAGAGATTGTTCGACCATTTCAATCCGCTGTTAAAATAAACATTCGATCGATGAACCTTTCATATCACGAAAGTCATTCAATTCAATCATTTCAAAGCAAAAGTAAATGGAAAAAATGCAACGGTTTTCACCGATCCAACCTTATCATGTAAACCACTTAAAACCTCATGGATTAAATTATCAATAACCCACATCTTAACCATATAATTCCCCCATCATATATGATATAGTCACATGAATTGAGGCCATTGCCGAAGACAATTATTATCCTAGGTAATGGCCTAAACGTTTTTGTAATATCATAATCTAATTAGGTGATTACCTAACATATGCAAAGTGGTCATGTAAGGTCATGATCAAAATATCTATAGTGATTACCTAAACTCTGCATTCACTTGCACAAAAAACATGTCACATTCCACTACAATGGAGAGAATTCTTTTGAGAGATAGTTCGACCATTTCAATCCGCTGTTCACATAAACATTCTATCGATAAACCTTTTATATCACCAAAGTCATTCAATTCTATCATTTGAAAGCAAAAGAAAAAGGAAAAAAATGCAACTTTGTAGCCACAACTAATCTTGTCATATAAACCACTTCAAACCTCATGGATTAAGTTATCAATAACCCATAGCTTAACCATACAATTCCCTCATCATATATATGTTATAGTCACATGATTTGAGGTCATTGCACAAGACAATTATATTTTAGGTAATGCCCTAAAATTTGATAAGTAATGACCTAACAGGTTTGATAATATCCTAATCTAATTAGGTGATTACCTAACATTTGTAGTGGTTGTATTAGGTCATGACCAAAATATCAATAGTGATTACCTAAACTCTGCATTCACTTGCACAAAAAACAAGTGACATTCCACAACAATGGAGATGATTCTTTTTAGAGATTGTTCCACCATTTCAATCCGGTGCTCACATAAATATTCTATCGATGAACCTTTTATATCACCAAAGTCATTCAATTCGATCATTGAAAACAAAATAACAAGGGAAAAAAATGTAACTTTTTAGCCTGATGCAATCTTTTCATATAAACCATTTAAAATCTCATAGATTAGGTTATCAATAACCCACATCTTAACCATACAATTCCCTCATCATATATATGTTATAGTCACATGATTTTAGGTCATTGCCCAAGTCAATTATATTTTAGGTAATGCCCTAAAATTTGTTAGGTAATGACCTCACAGGTTTGATAATATCCTAATATACTTAGGTGATTACCTAACATATATAGTGGTTATGTTAGGTCATGACCAAAATGTCTTTAGTAATAATGTAAACCATGCATTAACTTGTACAAAAAACAATTCACATTTCACTACAATGGAGAGGATTCTTTTGAGAGATTGTTCGACCATTTCAATCCGCTGTTAAAATAAACATTCGATCGATGAACCTTTCATGTCACCAAAGTCATTCAATTCAATCATTTGAAAGCAACATAAAAAAAAATAAACTACAACCTTTTACACCTATGCAATCTTATCATATAAACCATTTAAAACCTCGTGGATTAGGTTATCAATAACCCACATCTTAACCATATAATTCACCCATCATATATGTTATAGTCAAATGATTTGAGGACATTGTCTAAGACAATTATTATTTCTAGGTAATGCCCTACACTTTTTCAGGTAATGACCTAAAAATTTTGGTAATATCCTAATCTAATTAGGTGATTACATATATATTGCTTATGTTAGGTCATGACCAAAATATATTTGGTAATAACGTAAACCATGCATTAACTTGCACAAATAACAAATGACATTTCACTACAATGGAGAAGATTCTTTTGAGAGATTGTTCGACCATTTTAATCCGCTGTTCACATAAACATTCGATCGATGAACCTTTCATATCACGAAAGTCCTTCAATTCAATCATTTGAAACCAAAATAAAAAGGGAAAAAATACAACATTTTACACCGACGCAATCTTATCATTTAAGCCACAAAAATTCTCATGGATTAGGTTATCAATAACCCACATCTTAACCATTAAATTCTCTCATCATATATGTTATAGTCAAATGATTTGAGGACATTGCCCAACACAAATATTATTTTAGGTAATGCCCTAAAATTGTTTAGGTAATGACCTAAAATGTTTGGTAATATCCTAATCTAATTTGGTGATTACATAACATATATAGTTCTAATGTTAGGTCATGACCAAAATGTATTTGGTAATAACGGAAACCCTGCATTAACATGCGCAAACAAAAAGTGACATTCCACTACAATGGAGATGATTCTTTTGAGAGGTTGTTCGACTATTTAAATGTTGTTTCACATAAATATTCTATCGATGAACCTTTCATACCACCAAAGTCATTCAATTCAATCATTTTAAAGCAAAAGAAAAAGGAAAAAAATGCAACGTTTTTGCCCGATCCAATCTTATCATATAAACCACTTTAAACCTCATGGATTATGTTATCAATAATCCACATCTTAACCATATAATTCCCCCATCAGATATGTTATAGTCACATGATTTGAGGCCATTGCCCAAGCCAATTATTATTTTATGTAATGCCCTAAAATGGTTTAGGTGATGACGTAAATTGTTTCGCAATATCCTAATCTAATTAGGTGATTACCTAACATTTGTAGTGGTTGTATTAGGTCATGACCAAAATATCTATAGTGATTACCTAAACTCTGCATTCACTTGCACAAAAAACAAGTGACATTCCACAACAATGGAGATGATTCTTTTTAGAGATTGTTCCACCATTTCAATCCGGTGTTCACATAAACATTCTATCGATGAACCTTTTATATCACCAAAGTCATTCAATTCTATCATTGTAAACAAAATAACAAGGAAAAAAATGTAACTTTTTAGCCTGATGCAATCTTTTCATATAAACCATTTAAAATCTCATAGATTAGGTTATCAATAACCCACATTTTAACCATACAATTCCCTCATCATATATATGTTATAGTCAAATGATTTGAGGTCATTGCCCAAGACAATTATATTTTAGGTAATGCCCTGAAATTTGTTAGGTAATGACCTAACAGGTTTGATAATATCCTAATATACTTAGGTGATTACCTATCATATATAGTGGTTAAGTTAGGTCATGACCAAAATGTCTTTGGTAATAATGTAAACCATGCATTAACTTGCACAAAAAACAATTGACATTTCACTACAATGGAGAGGATTCTTTTGAGAGATTGTTCGACCATTTCAATCCGCTGTTAAAATAAACATTCGATCGATGAACCTTTCATGTCACCAAAGTCATTCAATTCAATCATTTGAAAGCAACATAAAAAGGAATAAACTACAACCTTTTACACCTATGCAAACTTATCATATAAACCACTTAAAACCTCATTGATTAGGTTATTAATAACCCACATCTTAACCATATAATTCACCCATCATATATGTTATAGTCAAATAATTTGAGGACATTGTCTAAGACAATTATTATTTTTAGGTACTGCCCTAAACTTTTTCAGGTAATGACCTAAAGATTTTGGTAATATCCTAATCTAATTAGGTGATTACATAACATATATAGTGCTTATGTTAGGTCATGACCAAAATATTTTTGGTAATAACGTAAACCATGCATTAACTTGCACAAAAAACAAATGACATTTCACTACAATGGAGAGGATTCTTTTGAGAGATTGTTCGACCATTTCAATCCGCTGTTCACATAAACATTCGATCGATGAACCTTTCATATCACGAAAGTCCTTCAATTCAATCATTTTTAAACCAAAATAAAAAGGGAAAAAATACAACGTTTTACACCGACGCAATCTTATCATTTAAACCACTTAAAACATCATGGATTATGTTATCAATAATCCACATCTTAACCATATAATTCCCCCATCATATATGTTATAGTCACATGATTTGAGGCCATTGCCCAAGCCAATTATTATTTTATATAATGACCTAAAATGGTTTAGGTGATGATGTAAATTGTTTGGTAATATCCTAATCTAATTAGGTGATTGCCTAACATTTGCAGTGGTTGTATTAGGTCATGACCAAAATATATATAGTGATTACCTAAACTCTGCATTCACTTGCACAAAAAACAAGTGACATTCCACAACAATGGAGATGATTCTTTTTAGAGATTGTTCCACCATTTCAATCCGGTGTTCACATAAACATTCTATCGATGAACCTTTTATATCACCAAAGTCATTCAATTCTATCATTGTAAACAAAATAACAAGGAAAAAAATGTAACTTTTTAGCCTGATGCAATCTTTTCATACAAACCATTTAAAATCTCATAGATTAGGTTATCAATAACCCACATTTTAACCATACAATTCCCTCATCATATATATGTTATAGTCAAATGATTTGAGGTCATTGCCCAAGACAATTATATTTTAGGTAATGCCCTAAAATTTGTTAGGTAATGACCTAACAGGTTTGATAATATCCAAATATACTTAGGTGATTACCTAACATATATAGTGGTTAAGTTAGGTCATGAACAAAATGTCTTTGGTAATAATGTAGACCATGCATTAACTTGCACAAAAACAATTGACATTTCACTACAATGGAGAGGATTCTTTTGAGAGATTGTTCGACCATTTCAATCCGCTGTTAAAATAAACATTCGATCGATGAACCTTTCATGTCACCAAAGTCATTCAATTCAATCATTTGAAAGCAACATAAAAAGGAATAAACTACAACCTTTTACACCTATGCAAACTTATCATATAAACCACTTAAAACCTCATTGATTAGGTTATTAATAACCCACATCTTAACCATATAATTCACCCATCATATATGTTATAGTCAACTGATTTGAGGACATTGTCTAAGACAATTATTATTTTTAGGTACTGCCCTAAACTTTTTCAAGTAATGACCTAAAGATTTTGGTAATATCCTAATCTAATTAGGTGATTACATAACATATATAGTGCTTATGTTAGGTCATGGCCAAAATATATTTGGTAATAACGTAAACCATGCATTAACTTGCACAAAAAACAAATGACATTTCACTACAATGGAGAGGTTTCTTTTGAGAGTTTGTTCGACCATTTCAATCCGTTGTTCACATAAACATTCGATCGATGAACCTTTCATATCACGAAAGTCCTTCAATTCAATCATTTTTAAACCAAAATGAAAAGGGAAAAAATACAACGTTTTACACCGACGCAATCTTATCATTTAAACCACTTAAAACATCATGGATTATGTTATCAATAATCCACATCTTAACCATATAATTCCCCCATCATATATGTTATAGTCACATGATTTGAGGCCATTGCCCAAGCCAATTATTATTTTATATAATGACCTAAAATGGTTTAGGTGATGACGTAAATTGTTTGGTAATATCCTAATCTAATTAGGTGATTGCCTAACATTTGCAGTGGTTGTATTAGGTCATGACCAAAATATCTATAGTGATTACCTAAACTCTGCATTCACTTGCACAAAAAACAAGTGACATTCCACAACAATGGAGATGATTCTTTTTAGAGATTGTTCCACCATTTCAATCCGGTGTTCACATAAACATTCTATCGATGAACAATTTATATCACCAAAGTCATTCAATTCTATCATTGTAAACAAAATAACAAGGAAAAAAATGTAACTTTTTAGCCTGATGCAATCTTTTCATATAAACCATTTAAAATCTCATAGATTAGGTTATCAATAACCCACATTTTAACCATACAATTCCCTCATCATATATATGTTATAGTCAAATGATTTGAGGTCATTGCCCAAGACAATTATATTTTAGGTAATGCCCTAAAATTTGTTAGGTAATGACCTAACAGATTTAATAATATCCTAATATACTTAGGTGATTACCTAACATATATAGTGGTTAAGTTAGGTCATGACCAAAATGTCTTTGGTAATAATGTAAACCATGCATTAACTTGCACAAAAAACAATTGACATTTCACTACAATGGAGAGGATTCTTTTGAGAGATTGTTCGACCATTTCAATCCGCTGTTAAAATAAACATTCGATCGATGAACCTTTCATGTCACCAAAGTCATTCAATTCAATCATTTGAAAGCAACATAAAAAGGAATAAACTACAACCTTTTACACCTATGCAAACTCATCATATAGACCACTTAAAACCTCATTGATTAGGTTATTAATAACCCACATCTTAACCATATAATTCACCCATCATATATGTTATAGTCAAATGATTTGAGGACATTGTCTAAGACAATTATTATTTTTAGGTACTGCCCTAAACTTTTTCAGGTAATGACCTAAAGATTTTGGTAATATCCTAATCTAATTAGGTGATTACATAATATATATAGTGCTTATGTTAGGTCATGACCAAAATATATTTGGTAATAACGTAAACCATGCATTAACTTGCACAAAAAACAAATGACATTTCACTACAATGGAGAGGATTCTTTTGAGAGATTGTTCGACCATTTCAATCCGCTGTTCACATAAACATTCGATCGATGAACCTTTCATATCACGAAAGTCCTTCAATTCAATCATTTTTAAACCAAAATAAAAAGGGAAATAATACAACGTTTTACACCGACGCAATCTTATCATTTAAACCACTTAAAACATCATGGATTATGTTATCAATAATCCACATCTTAACCATATAATTCCCCCATCATATATGTTATAGTCACATGATTTGAGGCCATTGCCCAAGCCAATTATTATTTTATATAATGACCTAAAATGGTTTAGGTGATGACGTAAATTGTTTGGTAATATCCTAATCTAATTAGGTGATTACCTAACATTTGCAGTGGTTGTATTAGGTCATGACCAAAATATCTATAGTGATTACCTAAACTCTGCATTCACTTGCACAAAAAACAAGTGACATTCCACAACAATGGAGATGATTCTTTTTAGAGATTGTTCCACCATTTCAATCCGGTGTTCACATAAACATTCTATCGATGAACCTTTTATATCACCAAAGTCATTCAATTCTATCATTGAAAACAAAATAAAAAGGAAAAAAAATGTAACTTTTTAGCCTGATGCAATCTTTTCATATAAACCATTTAAAATCTCATAGATTAGGTTATCAATAACCCACATCTTAACCATACAATTCCCTCATCATATATATGTTATAGTCACATGATTTGAGATCATTGCCCAAGACAATTATATTTTAGGTAATGCCCTAAAATTTGTTAGGTAATGACCTAACAGGTTTGATAATATCCTAATATACTTAGGTGATTACCTAACATATATAGTGGTTATGTTAGGTCATGACCAAAATATCTTTAGTAATTACCTAAACCTTGCACTAACTTGCCAAAAAAACCAGTGACATTCCACTGCAAATGGAGCCCCGAAAATGCTGCAAATTTGTTTTATCTAATTGCTAAACTAAAGTATGATCTTTGCATCAAATATAACCCAATAAAAGTGTGAAGTGCATTGATTTATTGCAATTATCTCACGCACCTTAATTTTATTTTTGGTCATGTCCAAAATATGTTTAGTAATTATCAATATTTCTTTATGTTTGGTCATGTCCAAAATATATTTAGTAATTACCAAACTACTGCAATAACTTACACAGAAAACCAGCTCAACCTCCCATGGAGGTCGCGAAGAATCTGATTTTTTTTTTTTGCATCATACCTAAACTAAAGTATGAACTACTCAAATGTAACCACAAATTATCGCATAAAAGTGTGGTGTGTATTGTTTTAGAGCAATTTAATCACCAATACCGGCATTTTTATTTTCCCTAAAACCCCAGATTTTTTTTTTGTGAAAATTTTCATAAATTGCAAGTTTAATTTAACTCAAACACACAAATGAAGATAGAAAATCATTAATTCGTTACTATATACGAAATATTCATGTCAACTTACATCCATTTCATTTACGGGTGAAGAGTTTAGATCGAAATCCATGGAGGTGAAGTTCAACAATGGAGGTGAGGGTTTGGGGCGAAATGGGGGTGAAGAATGGGACCAAATGGAGGAAGAAGATGGAAGATATGGTCGAAATTGAGGGAGAAGGTGGAAGAATGGGTCGAATTTGGGAGGAATTTGGTTGAGAATGGTGAATTTTTGGTGAAGAACACCAAGAACATGGAGGAGAGAGAAAATGGGTAAAAAAAAAATTTGGTCAAAATTTTTTTTCCAAACTAAAATTACTGTTTCAAAGCTGAAAAAAAAAATTCGGATGTTTTCAAAAAATTTTTTTTTTTATTATTTTTTCGATTTTCAGAAATTCATTTCATAAATTTTGGTAAATAAACAAAATCAAAAGAAAATAATTTTGGCAATTAAAAGAAAAGGGAAAAGAAAAACAATGTGGGTCCCACACACACAAATGTGTGGCTCACATTGTTTTGTCTCCATGGTCTGAAAAAAAATCAGACCATACAAGAAACATCGCTTTATCATCACCTTTAATCCATCATCATCATTTGCGCATCCTACACACTCCACCTAACGTTTAATAAATCTTCTACTGCTACACATACAAACCGCATCATCGCATCATCGCATCATCATCTCACCTCACCTCATTCAATCACTGATCTATTCTAACTTGGCATACTCATCGTCCCTCCTAATACATCCCACGCCCAATACTAATCTGCGCACGCCTATATTACACACCTAATACAACGTAACAAGACGCCAAACTAGTTTTTAAGACTCGTACAAACAATTCAATTTTCCAAGATCCGTACAAATCAACGACCCCGGACGGTGGTATAATTTCTGAGGGTCAACTAAATTAATCAACTTTATTTTATTTCTTTGTTTATTTTTATTATTTTCTTGAAGTTACTAACATTCTATTCGTGAGGTAGGTTATTAATATATTCCTGCGCTGTATGTATTGTAAATATTATACTAACTCCCTACAGTATTTTATTTTCTTATTTTTGTTTATTTTTATGAACATATTATTTTCCATGTCTGATTGCAATATTTATCACGTTGTATTTATTGTTAATCAAGACCTAAATAAATGTTCTAACTAATTCAGATAACATGGACAACCTTCTAGGAACTCATTAATATTGATTGTCTAATAACTTACAACTAAAAATTAGTCTTTTTTGTGTGTTTCCTGAACCAATTTAGATTAATTATTTTTAGGTTGCTTTAAAATATTATATGATTATTCTATTGCATAAAATCTGTTGTGAATCGGTATTTAGTAGAGGCCAGCAATGGGCAATATAGTTCCTGACTATATTGTACCCTCACCCGAACTCACTTTTTGGTTCCTTACCATCTATGGAGTCATGACGGGGAAATCTACATTGGATAAGTCCCTAATTTGTACCTACGGTTTCCCATATCCAATTAGGTTTATGATTCTTCATTTAAAGAATTATTGGCGACTTCAAAAACATATTTTTAATAAAACCTTAACAATGGGGTAGTTAAATAAACGCGCTCACACCGCTTGTAGGCATTAAAGGAATTCAAAAATCCTACGCCTACAATATGCGATCCTATAATAGATGTTAGGAAATTGTTTCATAAAATTCCTCTATATACATCTATATGTTTCTACAATATGCACTTCAAGCCACTTGCTTAATTTGAAAACCAACAAGCAAAACAAAGTTTACATGAAATATCAATTAAGGACTGACTAATGCTACATAAAGTAATTCACGTCATGTTTTATGGTAAAACATTGCTGAAAAAAATGCTAGATTCAAATTAAATTTTTGTACATGGATTAGACTTTGTATGAAAGGGTGGAACATGATATAAAAAATTCAGTTCATGTGTAGAATACTTAAGGAAAATGTCGAGATTGCAAACTACAATGTATTCTTGTATTTGTTAAATATCTACTATGTACTTTCACCCTTTTAAAAAATCTCACATTATCTTTGTTGTTTTATAAGCGTTTTAATAATCCCCCTATCATTATCAGTCCACCAATAGAAACCATTGCATAAGTGTTCTATACGTTCTAATATCGTCATAGGGTTTAGAGCAATTTTAATGACTTGAAAATTCTTGTCTTAAAGTGGGAGAAATTGGTTAAAGTTTAATTTCCCGTACTTTAGAATAAGAAACTTAGCTAATCCAATCAAATTCAAATCAAAAAATCATTTTTTTACACATAAAATATATCGCTAACAAATATTTTAATTAAGATGTAGATATAAGAGTATCACTGAGACACTTATAAAAACCACATTAGATTTGTGGAGACTTTGAAAATGGGAAAGAGTACAATGTAGATTTAACAAACCAGATTAAATTACATTCTTTTTGTTTCTTAGTAACTGCAACACCTTGACTTTCGTATCTGCCAATGCACAATTTTACATTAACATATCTAATTATGTATTATAAATACAAAATCTTAGGTACCAGTACACCTGTCTAATCTTTTTATTTTAAAAGTGAGCTCTGAATGTTTACAAGTGAGACACAAAGGCTTAAAAGTGAACAACGTATATCTTCACTTTCATTTTTTTTTTGAATTTAGTCTTTATGTAAGTTTTTTCACTTTTTACTCTTTTCTCTTCATTTGTAAGAATTCTTTTGTTTTTATTTCTCTTTTGGACTTAATATTTTTACAAGTCTTTTCATTATTTATACTATTTCTTTCATTTCCTTTTAACTATTCTTTTGTTTTCTTAGACCTAATGTTTTTACAAGTCTTTTCATTATTTATACTATTTCTTTCATTTCCTTTTAACTATTCTTTTGTTTTCTTAGACCTAATGTTTTTACACGTCTTTTCACTTTTTATCACTTTACTTTTATTTAAATAGAATAATACAAACTTTGGCCACTTCTGTCGCAGTAATACAAAATTTCGATAATTATTTAATATAACAAACTTGATATCAAAATTCCCATAGTAAGTCAATGTGACTTGGAACCTATAAAACAGGTAAATTTTATTTTAAAAACATATAAAAACTGAAATTTCTCTTGCTTCCTCCTCCCCACCACTGCCCACTGCGAAATCACCCCTTCCCCACCCTACCCACCAGACCCCTCCCCCACCGCAAAATCCCCCTTTTCCCACCCACATCCCTGAAACACCCCCATCGTTTTGAAACCAACCCACTCTCAGCAGGCCTAGTAGGAACTGAATCCTCGAAAGCTTCATGACAAAGCTCACATAACAAAATGTTTTGGCAGTGGTGATAGTTCCTGCAACTCAAGAATATGCAAACCTAGTGGCAATCAAATCACCCAATGTCATCCAAATCAAACACCCAAATAACCCCTCTCCTCCCCCTAACTTACACCCAATTCACCCTACTTTAACCATTCAAATAAAAAAATCTCAGAAGCTTTACGTTTTCTCCATTAGTGGCGGCTGGTTGGATGAAATCATTGTAATGCAAATCAAAAGCAATCGAAGATGTATATCAACCATTCCCCCAGCCCAAACAGCTACTTACCAGCACTAGCTGTAAAAACAGCTTTCAAAATATGAAATACGTTGTAGATAATTCAAAGCCCATTCCCAAAACCAAAAAGAATCCCAAAAATCCCGACCCGTTTTCCCACCACGTTAAACTGGAACATGGTTCAACGAATCGGGTCAAACGACGCGTTTCAGATCCATTAATTAAAACTCCGGTTATCATGGACTCGATCTTTCCCTCGGTGACAAAGTTGCAGATGGGTCGTCCTTCGAGGAATGTGGTGGAAATAATATTTCATACGAGATGGGGTCCGAGAGGGATTTTAGGTCGGGTCGAGGTCGTTTTTAAGATCTAGAACTTGGGTCGGACTCTGGCTAGGTTTGAGAAGGGGGTGGTTTCCCCTGTGGGCAAGGGTGGGGAGGAGGGAGAAAGAGGAAAAGGTTGGAGGGGTAGGAGAAAAAAGAATAAAATAAAGGTTTCATTTTTTTATTATTTAAATTAGAAAACTGACAAAGTGATTAGAGGCACACCAAGCTTGGGTTGCTGCTCATTGATTTCATGTGTAATATACATCACAAGAATCCTCATATATGAGGAAATCTCCTAAGATAATAAAGTTGCAGATGGGTCGTCCTTCGAGGAATGTGGTGGAAATAATATTTCATATGAGATGGGGTCCGAGAGGGTTTTTAGGTCGGGTTGAGGTCGTTTTTAAGATCTAGAACTTGGGTCAGACTCTGGCTAGGTTTGAGAAGGGGGTGGTTTCCCCTGTGGGCTAGGGTGGGGAGGAGGGAGAAAGAGGAAAAGGTTGGAGGGGAAGGAGAAAAAAGAATAAAATAAAGGTTTCATTTTTTTATTATTTAAATTAGAAAATTGACAAAGTGATTAGAGGCACACCAAGCTTGGGTTGCTGCTCATTGATTTCATGTGTAATATACATCACAAGAATCCTCATATATGAGGAAATCTCCTAAGATAATAAAGTTGCAGATGGGTCGTCCTTCGAGGAATGTGGTGGAAATAATATTTCATACGAGATGGGGTCCAAGAGGGTTTTTAGGTCGGGTCAAGGTCGTTTTTAAGATCTAGAACTTGGGTCGGACTCTGGATAGGTTTGAGAAGGGGGTGGTTTCCCCTGTGGGCAAGGGTGGGGAGGAGGGAGTAAGAGGAAAAGGTTGGAGGGGAAGGAGAAAAAAGAAAAAAATAAAGGTTTCATTTTTTTACTTTTTAATTAGAAAACTGACAAAGTGATTAGAGGCACACCAAGCTTGGTTTGCTGCTCATTGATTTCATGTGTAATATACATCACAAGAATCCTCATATATGAGGAAATCTCCTAAGATAATAAAATACATCAGACTGAATCAATTAATATCTTCTAGGAATAAATGCCTAAATTATCTCAACATCCCTTCCTCAAGTTGGAGTATGGGGAGCAAATATGCCCAACTTGGACATTAGAAGATCATATAGAGACTTGCCAAGAGCCTTAGTGAAGATATCTGCTAACTGAACAGTAATGGGAACACAAGGAGTAACCAACCCATCCTTGGTGGCATCACACACAAAATATCAATCAACTTCTATGTGTTTTGTACCTTCATGAAACACATGGGTATTAGCAATATGGAGGGCAGTTCATAAAATAGAGGAACGACTTTAGTATGATGAACGCCACGACTCAACAATAACCCCTTGAGCCACTTAAGTTCAAAATTAATAGCTGTCCTCAACCGGTATTGATAAGTGCATTTCTAACGCCCTTTTTGGACTTCTTTTAGCTCATTTTGATTCTCTTTCTCCCCTTTCACCCCTCTTTCTTCTCTCTTTCCCCTTCTATTTCATTCACTTGATCATTCTTGATCAAAGTGACATTTTGCTAGATTTTCAGTCATTTTTGACCGAATTTCTAGTACATTTGCTTTCACCCTGTTTTGTCATGTTCTTTATATAGGTAGAACTACCTAAGATGGCTACGAGTTGTAGAGTTGGCAAAGGAAGCAAAGAAAATAGAGCACACATTGAGAAATGGTGTGATTGCACTATGCCCCATGTCCGCTAGCACAAAGGAGCACGTTGCACAATAGAATCTTGTACAGGGAACTTCAAATGGACATAACTTTCAAACCACAAATCAGATGAAGGTAATTCTAGTTGGAGGTGAAAGCTTGTTTCGATACCTTTCGAACGACTAATCATAAGCTTGATTTGGATCTAAAACGAAAGAGTTATGCTCATTTTAAGTTGAACTGTCCGACCAGATCAGAAAGAATGGTGCGCCCGCACCAAACTAACGCTTGATGCCAGTTTTGGAGCAGAAGGAATAGTGCGCTCGCACCTGATTTTGGTGCGCCCGCACCATTCAAATCCACGAAGAGAAAAAAAACGAGGCTTGCCTTAATAACATTGGAGTTGATTAGTTTTTAACTTATGCTTATTTCTATGTTTTAGAGAATATTATCAGGGCTTACATTCGAGAGTAAAACACATAGTTTTTGATCAAGGTTTGAGATTATAGATCATAGTTTGTGATTTCTACAACATTGAAGGTATATTAATTCAATTAGTTTAAAAGATTCAGTTTTTATTATCTCTTTTCATTGCTATTATTTGTTCTTCCCTTTTATTAGATCTACTTTATTATAGTTTCATAATTGTTATTTTAATTAGATTAATTATCTCTAAATCATGTTTAGCCCTAGATTAATTATAGATTTCATGTTTTATTGCTTAGAATCCATGATTAGTGAGTAGTTCCCTATCTAGGGTTAGGGTGAAAGTATGGATTAGAGTTTAAATGTATTGTTAATGTGATTGTGATGATTTAAAGACGTTTATGCATTGATCTTGGTGTTTTGAGGCCTTAGGATAGATATTGATCACATTCACTACTAGAAAATAGGGTTATAGCAACGCCCTTTTATGCAACAGTTTTACTGGCGTTGCTATATCATAGCTATTGCAACAGTTAAATAATTTTTAATTTGAGTAGATTTTGACTTTGGAAAAACGTTGCTATAGAAAAACTATTGCACCAGTTATATACTATGACTATTTTATTGCAACAGTTTTTAGTCTTTTAATATTTTGATGAGATATTGTAACGGTTATTTTGTAAAGCATCTAAAAAAAAGTTAAATAAATAATAGGTTTTTTTTTTTTTTTTTTTAAGAGATCGCTGTTTTTTTTGGTTTCCTTCCCCACTTTTGTAACAACCCAAATTGTAAGAGTGTTTTAATTATCATAACTAGCCAAAATTATATATTAAATATTCTTATTATATTTAAGTTGGATCTAACAATCTTCTATTGCTATGTTGTGTTGATATTATGTGTCATTTATTTGAGCAGGTAATAATTTAATGCACATTTAATCGTAAGTTAATTATTTTATTAGGTTAATTATACTATCTATACTAATATATTAAAAGGCGTGCGGAAACAAGGAACGGTGCCACGTGGCACTCTTCCTAAGGGCATTTTACTCCACGTAATTCACAACAATAAAAAAAATAGAAATTGCACAGTATAGGGTTTGATCCCAGAACCTCAAGAACATATACTAAAGTCTTAACCACTAGACCAAACAACATTTAGTGTTATCATCTTAAAGTATAATATTAATAAATGAAAATTTTCCTTAACCGGGGTGTAGCCCGGGCCTAATAACTAGTTATATTTTTAAAAATGAGTTTGAATAACTTGGATTTTAATTGGATATAGTTTTCTTTAGGGATCAATTGGATATAGTTATATGTTAGTATATTATATTTGCAAACATTTATATTATATTTGCAAACATTAACATAATTAAGTTAGTAAGTTGTGTTGGAGACATTTTGAATTTTCATAGAAAAGAAAACCCGAAAATCATAAACCCCACTTATGTCGATTAATTGGAGACCTTAAAAAGTAAAAACCCCAGGGCCCAGGCCCCTCATCTCTCTCGGGTTCCATTTCCACCCAAAACCCCCAAAACCCTCGTTTCTCCCTCCCCGTGGTTCTCTTGCACTCTCTCTTGTGCTTCGATCTTCCGGTTCACCTGCCGCAAAACCTTCGCCGACGTTTCCTTTTCTCGCTGGAGCTTTCCTTCCTCTCTACTCGTGCCCCTGCTGCGCTGCTGTCGCTGCTGTTGCTGTGTTGTTGCTGTTGGTAGGGCAGCGGTGAGCCACAAAGCTTGCCCCTTTTGTTTTCCTCCCTCCTCTTGATCATTGCTGCTATGTGATTGATGCCGCTGCTTCTTCGAAGCCCTGGACGCGCCCCTGTACTCGCGCATCAATCTTTCTTTCACTGATTTGTCGAAGCTTCTGTCTTCTCTTCGCCAAAGTCGCTTAGTGTCCTTGAGACACCACGTGAGGTGCCACACTCACCCTTTCTTTTCTTTATTTTGTCTTTTGATCTTTGATGAGATTGTGGTTTTGATTTATGATACATTCATGATTTATTGCTTGTTGGTCATATTGTTGACTAATTGTGAGGACATGAAATCAGAGGTGTTGTTATACTTTTGAAATCTAGTAAAATTATCAGTATGATTTATGTAGGGAATTTGTTGGTCATGAAATTCTGGATTTTATGTGTAAATTATTGATGTCTGAATTATTGAATTACAATAGGTCTTTAGATTAGTTAAAATTTGGATATTATCTTGAATCCATTCAAAGGTTTAGAATAAGCCTGGCATGTTCTAAGTGTAATATCAATAGATTGAACTTGGTAATGGTTAATAAAGAGAGTTTTTAATATCAACGATTAATGGCCTTGAAAGTAAAACAAGTCTCTGACTATAAAAGTATGTGTTTCATTATTTGAAATTATGTATGGATTTGAGGATGAACCGAGTATTATGTGATATAGAACACTAATTTTATTACCCAGTTCATGTCTTATCATGTTTTGATTAACTATTTTCAGCTTTACTATGTTTGGAATCGAGATAATATATTGCTTTGAGACAATCTTGGTATTGTATGAAACTCAAAGTACCTTTGCTAACTATATCAGGTTTATTATATTTTTATAAGTTGGAAAGCTAAGGAAGGTATATTACTTGATTGATGTAAGAACTATTCAGAGTTGAGTCATGTTTAGTGACGATAGGTTTTGTGAATTATATTGTTGACAAGCTTATTGATATGGATATGGATTTGTATAGAATTGACTTTGATTGAAATACATAGTATGATTTATAATGCTATATATAAAATAGATTGATTAGCTTGTATGATTCTGGAATCTTGAGAATTTTGTTGATTTGATCGATATTTAAAAAGATTGTTGATTATTGGATCTTTGTGAAAGAATGATTATAATTTTGTTGAGTTAATTAGGGAATTCGGTTAATTACTATAATGATGCGCGCACTCCACAAACCGAAGTCCTGGTGGGAGGAGGGTGTTATTTGCACTTCACAGTAAACTCCACCAGTCAAATGAATCTAATAATGTTATCGTTGCAACTTTCCATAATTCCTGCAAGTCTCTCTTTATTCATTCTGTATCATGCAGGTCATTAATTCTATGGGAGCTTTCTCTTGACACAGAATTAGTGAAAGTACAAAAGTGTTGGTAATACCATTCTGACGTTCTCAATCCATTATTATTTCACGCTGTAATTTCTTCCCCCTTTAAGTATTAGCTAGCCAGACTATATGTTCCAACAACATTTTGACTATCTATATGTGCGTAATAGAGATTAAAAACTTGATTGATTTTTTTTGTGTTGTATTATTATTAACAGATGACAATCTTCTTCACAGCAACAAGCCCAGTTACAGCGGCAACAACTACAACAGGTTGTCCATTGTCTCATAAACTAATTAGTAGACCCTGTGCACCCTTTTTTTTCACCCCACCAGCCTTCTGATTTTTCGCTTTAAACCAACACTTGACTGTCTTTTGTTCTCCCTCCCTGCATGGAGCTAATTGCAACTTATCCATGTCATTCAATTCACCTCACCATATGAGATATAGAGATTATGTAGAATGATAAACTTTATAATGGAAAAACCACCTATAAGCTGACATGTAGCCTATATTAGGATTTTTGGCTCACAAAATGCTGAATCACACAGTATTATAACATGGAAACTAGTTTGATTGCGAGTCTGATGTTTTGAATGAACTACCGCATGATATGCTGTTTCCAATGAACACCATTGTTGCAATATTGTATCATAACATAGAAGGAAAATTGACTATTATTATTCTGTTTACAGGAAGGTAGATAGAAGGAGAAAGGTGGATACAAGGATGGCAAGAAGGGCATAGATTGAAGTTCTTTTGGATTGATTTTGGACAAATAATTTAATACTATATAGGTTCTAGATTGCTTGAACTATTAGTTCTTTTTGGAGATTCATTAGTATTCTGAAGTGATGTATTCATATTATAACAATGGTTTTTGTCATTAGAATGCTTGTTATGGATATTTTATTTTAATAATAAGTAAAACTTAATTTGAAATAAATGTTTTCTTTTTGTTGTAGTTGGATATTGTGGTATAATATTTCATTTTAATGAGCTACTAAATAAATACATATGAAACTGTTGCTATAAACTCACATTAAAGTGTCGCAATAATTGTATCAAGAAATGTTGCTACAGACTACAAAAGTGTTGCAATATTAGAGCAACAAATGTTGTCATAGACTGTTGATAGTGCTGCTATAGAGAATAAAAGTGTTAGCCTAAACGTTAAAAATGTTGCTTTAAATCCTAAATAATTGTTACTAAAACTTAATAATTGTCGCCTTAGATATAATAAAACTGTTGGCAAAAGTTAAAAATTGTTGCCTAAGAAAAGTGTTGCTAATGATATCTATGGCAACAGTTCTTTAAAGTTGTTGCTTAAGACATCATAAGTGTTGCCATAGAGTTATAGCAGCGCCACCTATTGGCAACGCCATATAAACTGCTGCAATAGGTCTATGGTAACATTTAATGGATCTTTGCCAGCACATTTAGGCCGTTGCTATAGCCCTATTTTGTAGTAGTGATTTGTGCTTTGGTATTTTGATTTCAAATGTTCTTAATTGAATTATGAATTCTTTTATCACCCCCATGAATCAACTTAATTTCTAGACCAAGATATTGGGTAGAAATTAAGGGGATCCTATATTAGGGGTTTTCCAAATTCATTGGATCTCTTATTCAATTGACTAAAGACCATTCGAGAGAGGAATTAGTTGATTGATTAAGCGATCATTCTCGAGGACCATTCGAGAGAGGACTCGAGTATTTTAGAGGAAAACTAAACCTTGCGTAATCGTTGCCTTTGAATCACAATTGCATTAATAATCGTTGTCCGCTTTGATCCATACTAGTAACCTTAACTCTAGTGTCTTCCTATAATTTTTTCATCTCGTGTGAATTGCTAGTGCTTGATATTATCTAGTCGTAGTTGTCACCAAACCTTTTTAAAACCCCCAAAAGCCCTTCAATTAGGTAATTTAGACTTAATAGACTTTGATTAATCCCAATTTCCCTGTGGATCGACCCTTGACTTGCCTTTACTACGTTCTTAGTAATTGCTTGTTAGGAGTTATAAATATTGTTTGAAAAGCGATTTTTGGTGCCTTAACGACACACTAAAAACCTCTTATCAAAATGGCGCCGTTGCCGGGGAAATTGTACTATTGATTGAAGTTTTTTTTTAGTTTGAAATTGCTTAATTGATTTTATTTTATTTTTTATTTTTTATATTTTTTTAACTTTTCTTTATTGGCTTATTTTTTTTATCTTGTTTTATTTTATTTGGTAAGTGTCGTGTATATGAGTCTAGGAATTTGTATATAATTTTTTTTTCTTCTTTTAAGAGAATTCCAAAAAAATATGGCAAACTTCTTTTTTCCTCAATATGAGGATGAACCATATTGGAATTATTTTCAGAGATTTGAGAACACTCTTCTAACTAAGTATAGACTTGAGATTTGGGAGATGTGTGAGGTGATGTATGAAGGTCTGAATATGCATACAAGAGAAGTGGTGGAGTCTATGTTTAATGGTGAATTTCGATGCCAACACTTTGATGAAGCATGGGGTTTCTTTGGGTGGCTATCTAGAGACACTTATGAGTGGGACCATAGAAATACTACTTTCTCAAATTTAGAAGATGTCTCTAGTTGTGAACTACATATATATTCTGAAATTCTTGATTCACTCAAAGAAAATATGTGCTTGTTAAAGAGGTGTGATTCTATGATGGAAAACTTTGTCGAATCTAGCAAAAGATCAATCGAAACTTTGGGTCGAATTATCAATAATCAAAATCACTCTTGCATGACTATAACCAATGAAGATGATGATGATTGGGATATGGATGAGAACCCCGTAGTAGAGGAATCATTTGTTGAGAAAGCTTACACTATAGAGTCTAATGATGTTGAAGAAGTAGTTGATAAGACTTTTATTTCTACTCATCCTCTTCATATTCCCTTTTCAAAGAAACTCGACTTAGTTCCTTCCTTCCCCATCTTATTCCCTGTCCTCAAAGTTTCACCATTGGAAGAGCCTTTGTCCTCTTTAAACCTTCACAAGACTCAAATGGAAGTCATAGAGGACGGGATCGAGCTTAAAAATTGCAAGGACCATCAAAAGGAGAACTCATTCTTTTGTTATTTTTATTTGAATTTTGATGTTTCTTCTTCACACTTTCCAGGATTCTCTCGGAAATTTCATTATTTTCGACACTCATCACTTGGTAAGCATATACCCCCATTGAAATTTGTGCATGCTCTTTGTTCATGTCATACCTATTTGATCCACTGTGAAATGTGTGCTAATGCTTATGACAAACTATTGAGATCTTTGTCAAATTATTTAGTGGTAAGGTCTAGCTAATAATCCTAAAAGAGCTCTTTTTGGCAGGTATTCTGAGACCCTTCTCCTTATCTTACTTGGTTAGGATTTTTACTTGACTTTGTGCCCTTACCTCATCCCTTACTTTCTCTTTGCTTGTACACTCCGAGGACGGAGTTTGTATTAAGCTTGGGGGAGTTAGCATGTGTTCTCTCCATCTCAACATTTTCTTCATCCCCTTTGTATTTAGGTTCTTTTTAGTGCTTTTGCATGTTAGGTTTGCATTAAAAAAAAAACACAAAGATATTTTTTTTTCTTTCTTTCTTTTCTACATTTAGAGTTGTTTGGTTGCATGCATGATATGTTGCTAAGAGTGTTCATAACTTGATTGGAAGACCTTCTTTGCATTTGACTTGATGATTTTGGAAGCCTTACTGTGACTTTAGGTGATCTTTGAGATCGGTAACTTTTGGTAGAGTCTTTTTGAAATTAGGCGAGTTGGTTGCTTGGATTGCCTTATCCCTTGTGCGATGAACCCCGAAGGAGGGCCACGAACCTCGTAAGACTCATTTACAACCCTCACCGTTGATCGCCTAACTTGTGATTTGCATTTTAGCTCCCCAAGATTGCGTATGACCGAACTGAATAGAAGAATGATTTAGGGCGTTTCTTTTTGCTAGAAATAGGAGCTCAAAAGCCAAAAAGCTTTTATACCGACATATTTGTCCGCTTCTCAACCCATTTGAGCCTTTCTATCCTATTTTTGCTTAACCCTCATAATAAGTTATGGCCAAACTTTCCCCAAAGTGGAGTACATGTCTAGTTTTTGTTGAGTTGAGTTATTTTGATACTAAGTCTTTGGTTGAAAGTAATTTAATGTGCATGTATAATTGCAAAAGTTGAAGAAAATTACGAGAAAGGAAAGGCAAAAGAAATAAAAGAAAGAAAGAAAGTTCTTATTGTTTCATTTGGATTTCTATTGAAAGAAAAGAAAGAGAGAGTAAATTGATGAGAAAAATGAAAAAATATGTTCAAAAAGTGAAAGTCAAAGTGAGAATTAAAGTTGTGTGTGAGCTTTCGATTTGAGTTGGTGTTAGGACTAGCTTGGGGGAGTCTCTTCCCCTAGTTTGTATTCCGCTTTACCCTTTTTGCACCACACTCCCCTATTGATATCCTCACCCCTAACCTAGCCTCGTTACAACCTTGATAAAGTCCCTTTTTACTTCTAGATTAGTCTTGGTCAATTCAATAGTGGCGGGTGAGATTTTGTGCAAGTCATGATGAGGGTCATCAAAATGTGGTAGAGGTGAGCTATTATGGTTGAGCATCCCTATGGGGGATTCAAACTCGAGACTTGGAAGTGGAGAGGGGTGAGAAATCACTCCTAGAAAGCCTAGTTTTTAAGAAGACTCGGTTGATTGGTGGATTGGATCTCTTAAGTCACTCATGTGCTTCCTGATCATCTTTCCTCTTGTGTTAGATTGGTCTACTAAATCTTGGTATGAACTCATTTAGCTTGCATGTCATGTTTGTAGCTTTGCATATAGAACATTTAAGCTAGTGTGTTGCATGGTTTTTCTTTTTCATATTTTTCTCCTCTTTTCTTTCTTCTTTCTCATTCTTGGTTTACTTGAGGACAAGTAAAATGCTAAGCTTGGGGGAGTTTGATAAGTGCATTTCTAACGCCCTTTTTGGACTTCTTTTAGCTCATTTTGATTCTCTTTCTCCCCTTTCATCCCTCTTTCTTCTCTCTTTCCCCTTCTATTTCATTCACTTGATCATTCTTGATCAAAGTGACATTTTGCTAGATTTTCAGTCATTTTTGACCGAATTTCTAGTACATTTGGTTTCACCCTGTTTTGCCATGTTCTTTATATAGGTAGAACTACCTAAGATGGCTACGAGTTGTAGAGTTGGCAAAGGAAGCAATGAAAATAGAGCACACGTTGAGAAATGGTGTGATTGCACTATGCCCCATGTCCGCTAGCACAAAGGAGCACGTTGCACAATAGAATCTTGTACAGGGAACTTCAAATGGACATAACTTTAAAACCACAAATCGGATGAAGGTAATTCTAGTTGGAGGTGAAAGCTTGTTGTGATATCTTTCCAACGACTGGTCATAAGCTTGATTTGGATCTAAAACGAAAGAGTTATGCTCGTTTTAAGTTGAAATGTCCGACCAGATCAGAAAGAATGGTGCGCCCGCACCAAACTAACGCTTGATGCCAGTTTTGGAGCAGAAGGAATGGTGCGCTTGCACCTGATTTTGGTGCGCCCGCACCATTCAAATCCGCGAAGAGAAAAAAAAACGAGGCTTGCCTTAATAACATTGGAGTTGATTAGTTTTTAACGTATGCTTATTTCTATGTTTTAGAGAATATTATTACACTAGTGGAAAAAAGCCCATCTGATGCGGTCAAAACAGGGCTTATTGATTCGGTTTTGGTCCGCATCAGGTGGGCTCGCAGCAGATCCAAAATATTTACTGATCCGGTCCAAAACCGGATCTGTTAATCACATTAACTGATCCGGTTTTAAGGTAAAACCGCAGCAGTTTGTTGAAATTTGTGTCAAAAAAAAAGGGTGCAGACCTGCAGGACCTGCACTACCTTTTGAAGTCTCACTGCCTTCCACCAAACTATACTCACTGCCTTCCACAAACTACACACAATTATATTCGAAACAAATGAAAATACAACTGAAGCAGTACTATACAAACAAAATACAACTAAAAATTCAGTGAAATACATCCACATTAATTCCAAACTAAAACGAAATTACAAGATCATCATGTTAAATATACACAATCGAAAGTAGAAAGCCTCAAATGAAAAATCAGCCACGAAAATTAAACGAAAAATCAGCCATGAAAATTAAACGAAAAATCAGCCATGAAAATCATCCATAGATCTAAAAAACGAAACAAACATAGATCTAAAAAAACGAAAAAAAATAAAGAAAAAAACTGAAATGAAAATTAAAGACGACTCGCTCATGACCCCGTCCACGCCATTCGGTCCACGTAGACGACTCGCAGCCCTGCCCCTCCTCGCCGGAATCAGGCGAACACCAGGTACAATTGCAACCAAAAAATCATCAAGTTTCGATTTTTCCCTTCTGCTTTCTTCTTTAGACTTCAGACTGCCATTCAATAAAAAAAAGAACTTGAGAGTGGTGCGTGCTTTGGTGATTTTCGCCTGCTGCTCGTCAGTGGTCAAATTTTTCCGGTGGAAGAGGATAGGAGAGAGAATGGGAGGAAACGACGAGGAGTGTGATGAGTTAGAGTAGAGTTGTGATTATAGTAGCTGAGAAGATAGCTTCCTCTTGTTTTCAAGAGGTTTGCATTTGCAGCTGCCATTTTCTGATTTTCTTTGGTGTTGTTTGGTTTAGGGTTAGGAAGATCAGAGGAGTTGGAGAAATTTAGAGGGTTAGGAGGAAAAAAGGGGCGAATGAGAGGGTAAGAAATGAGGGATTTAGTTTTTGGGGGCCTTTTATACTGAACGGGAAATGGGTTATTCAATTGAGTGAAGTGGGCTGGTGTAAAACGCGGGTTCTTTTTATATAAAAAATAACGAAAATCTGATCCGGTCTTGTGAACCGGATCAGATTTTAGAAAAATCGGAGTAGTTTCTAAAATCTGATCCGGTTCACTAAGGACCGGATCAGATTTTCCGCCCAACTTTTCCTCCCATTTTTTTTAATGATTTTCGGATGCGGTTTTGTAAAAACCGAATCTGTTACTAAGTGACAAATAAGGTTTTTTCCACTAGTGTTAGGGCTTACATTAGAGAGTAAAACACTTAGTTTTTGATCAAGGTTTGAGATTATAGATCATAGTTTGTGATTTCTACAACATTGAAGGTATATTAATTCAATTAGTTTCAAAGTTTCAGTTTTTATTATCTCTTTTCATTGCTATTATTTGTTCTTCCCTTTTATTAGATCTACTTTATTATAGTTTCATAATTGTTATTTTAATTAGATTAATTATCTCTAAATCATGTTTAGCCCTAGATTAGTTATAGATTTCATGTTTTATTGCTTAGAATCCATGATTAGTGAGTAGTTCCCTATCTAGGGTTAGGGTGAAAGTATGGATTAGAGTTTAAATGTATTGTTAATGTGATTGTGATGATTTTAAGACGTTTATGCATTGATCTTGGTGTTTAGAGGCCTTAGGATAGATATTGATTACATTTGTGCTTTGGTATTTTGATTTCAAATGTTCTTAATTGAATTATGAATTCTTTTATCATCCCCATGAATCAACATAATTTCTAGGCCAATATATTGGGTAGAAATTAAGGGGATCCCATATTAGGGGTTTTCCAAATTCATTGGATCTCTTAATCAATTGACCAAAGACCATTCAAGAGAGGATTTAGTTGATTGATTAAGCGATCATTCTCGAGGACCATTCGAGAGAGGACTCGGGTATTTTAGAGGAAAACTAAACCTTGCCTAATCGTCACATTTGATTCACAATTGCATTAATAAACGTTGTCCACTTTGATCCATACTAGTAGCCTTAACTCTAGTGTCTTCCTTATTCATATTTTCATCTCATTTTACTTGCTAGTACTTTGATAGTAGTTAGTCATTAGTTGATACTAAATCATTTAAAAACCCCCAAAAACCCTTCAATTAAGTAATTTAGACTTGATAGACTTTAGTTGATCCCTTTTTCCCTGTGGATCGACCCTTGACTTGCCTTTACTACGTTCTTAGTAATTGCTTGTTAGGAGTTAAAAATATAGTTTGAAAAGCGATTTTTGGTGCCTTAACGACACACTAAAAACCTCTTATCAGGTATTCAGCTTCCACCGAAGATAGAGAAACAATGTGTTGCTTCTTGGTCTACAAGAAATAAGAGAATGACCACTGGAAAACAAGCCACCTAGACAAGGATCGGCGCGTAATAGGACACGTGGTCCAATATGAGTCACACCAACCTTGAAGAGTAAGTTCACCATTAACTCGAAGTAATATACCATTCCCCGGAGTGTCTAAACAACACGCACTGCCGTATCCCAGTGAGTCGTACGAGAGGCCTGAAGAAACCGAGAGAGAATGTGAACTGAGTAGGCAAGGTTCGGATGAGTAACAGCGAGGTAGATGAGCCGGCCTGGCCAACAAGGTGACGATACCTCTCAGGATCATCAAATAAGTCACCTATGTCGTGACTAAGGCGACGAGTTTTGCTCTGTAGGGAAACCACACGACTTTGCTCCCAATAAGCCAATTTCTGAAAAAATATCAAGAGTGTACTTCCATTCACAAAGAAACAAACCAGAAGTACTACAATGCAAGCAACTTCGATGCCCAAAAGATAATAAGATAATCTAGATCCTTCATCTTAAAACAATCACTGAGATACGCTTTGAACAAAGAACGTGCAGTGGAATCATTCCCAAATATGATAAGATCATCAGCATAAACCAACAAATTGATCTGAATGGTGCCTTTGGTAAAAGTAAACAAAGAATAATCAGAGTACGATTGTAAAAAACCATACCCTTTCAAAGTTGTGACCAATTTTGCAAACCAACACCGAGGAGCCTGTTTTAACCCATACAATGACTTGCTCAATCTCCAAACAAGATTAGGACCAGTACAAGCAAAGGCAGGAGGAAGTTTCATATAAACTTCCTCATCAAGGTCACCATGTAAGAATGCATTGTGAACATCCATCTGATGAAGCTCTCAATGTTTGGAAGCAGCAATGATAAGAAAAGCTCGAATAGTGGTCATTTTGGCAAATGGAGCGAAAGTCTCATTGTAATCAACCCCAACCTACTGATGATTTCCAAAAATAACCAAACGAGACTTAACACGTTCAATCCGCCCATCAGAATGATTTTGATGCGGTAAACCCATTGACTACGATATATCCAAATCATGTTTTCCTTGAGGAAGAGGTTCAAGAGTCCAGGTGCCATTACCTTCCAGAGCCTGAATTTCTTTTTGCTTGGAGGCCCTACAACCTTAATCTTTCATGACCTCTTTGAAAAAATGAGGTTTCTGTTGAGAAATAAGAGTTGCAAGAAACATCAGATAATTCACAGAGTAATTGTCACAATTTATATAGTGAGCCAAGGGGTAAGGAGTACCTGAAGGGTGAGAAGAATAAGAAAGAGGAGACGAACTTTTACTTGACCTTGATAGTATAGGTGACATAGTCACGTAACCGAGTGGAGGGTATTATGTCACGAAGACTGCGGCCCAAGGCCCGATGAGGAGAAGAAGGAGGGATCGAGAGAGGGAGGTTTGGATCAGCGACAGAGGATGGTACCTAGGGAGTACTGTGGGCCGGAGAAGAGATAGGCGGGCCCGAAGAGATTGGAAGAGTTGGTCCAATATGATATTTGTGACTGTTGGGTGCTGGGCCAGTTTGGGAATTTTTTGGGACTGGGCTGTTTTGAGCGGGAGAAAGCGGAGCATCAGTAGGGTGGGCTGGAGGGAAATTAGAAGCTTAGGAAGGTTCATGCGCTAGAGGAGAATGTTCTAAGGAGGACAGAACAGGAATAGAAGGCTCATTTTGTGGAGAGACTGGATATGAAAATTTAGGAGGAGGCACATTTTGTGAATAAGGGAGTTATACAAAATTCATCAAAGTCACGATGAATGTATGGAGGGTCAGGAAATATGATTTCAGGCATAATGTTAACGTCTTTCGGAGTAAGAAACGGAAATGTGTTTTCAAAGAATTTAACATCTCTAGAAATGAGAAATTCTAGTATAAAGATCGTATAATTTCCTTCGCTTTTTGCAGAGAGGATACCCAAGGAGAACACACATTTACGACTACGACTTGCAAACCTATCACCTCTGATTTTCTTATTATGAGCAAAAGAGAAACGCCCAAAGACACGGAGAGCTGATAAGAGGGAATACGACCAAACAAACATTCAGAAGGAGATTTGCCTCGAAGTAAGAAAGAGGGAGTTCGATTAATTAAATGAGCTGCAGCAAGAACACACTCCCCCTAAAAATAAATAGGCAAATGAGCTTGAAATCTTAAGGCACGGACAACATTTAGAATGTGTTGATATTTGCATTCTACGCTCCCATTTTGTTCTAGGGTACCCACACAAGAAGTTTGAAAATAGAATGCTAGTAGCAGCAAAGTGATCAAGCCGGTAATGGAATTTAGTGCCATTATCAATTGGAACAATTTTAATAGTTTGGGAAAATTGGCATTGAACCATAGCTATAAAGGACATGAACATAGCAAAAACTTTCAATTTATCAACCAATAAATAAGTCCACACAGCTCTAGAATAGTCACCCACGTAGTTAAGAAATAACGGGCACCACTAGAAGAAACATGCCTATAAGCCATAAGGTCCCCATAAATCACAATGAATTTTCTCAAAAATTCTAGAAGCCCTACTATCACTAGAGGGAAATTTATGTTTAGAATGAATACAAATCTCATAATTTTGATGTAAACTACCCTTATGATTGCAAAGAGGAGGAAGTAATTTTACAAATTTGTTAGAAGGATGATCCATTCTTTGATGCCACAGTTTCATAACTGAAGAAGCAGAAGGGACAGAGACATGTTGATTGAATCATTGCCCACAAAACAAGTTCGTCCTTCCTATTCCTCGTTCCGATCAGCTCCTTTATGGGATCCTAGATGACACACATAGAAGAAATAAATTGTACAACACAGTGCAAATCAGCACAAAGTTGTGAAACAGAAAGTAAATTGCCGCTTAAATTAGGAATAAAAAGAACATTCTTAAGAGGATGTTTACGTTAAATAAACCAATCCGGCCAGGGTAGAAATAACTGTATCACCATTGGGAAGACCAACGGTGCAATCAAACTTTCTAGCATCAAACATCCATGACTTCTCACCCGTAACATGATGAGTGGCACTTGTATCAATGATCCATAATTTATTATCAAACTCACCAAAGGGACCCGCGAAGGCTTTCCATTGCTTGGTAGTGAAGAGAGGTGAAGAAGAGCTGTTGCCCGAAATTGAAGATGGCACATCAAGACGGTTGGTGGCAACGTTGGCACGGGCTGGCAAACGGCCACACCCCCCCTTATTCTTGTTAGTATAGCCGTGGATTTCATTGCTATAGCTGACCCCATGACCCGTTTTCTTGTAGTGGGTACAGGTCAAGTGTGCCCAGCAGAAAGAGGTCTCGTGACCCGTTTTCTTACATTGACCACACATGGACCTTGAAGAAGCGCCACGCCCAGCGTTGGCAGGAGCATGAACCGAAGAACCAAGGGCTTGGAAAGCCTTGTCCATATGAATAACCTGAGAAAGCCTAACTCATTCATCCTAAATGGCTAGGTGATAAGCTCGGTCAATAGATGGCAAAGGATTCGAAGGCAATTTATTTGTGCGTAACTGAGAGTAAAACTCGGAGTATAACCCCAATAAAAAATTCATGCAATTTTGCAGTTTCACGGCGTTGAGAATGAAGATTAGCAGCTTTACATTTGGAACAACAAGCACAAGCAATAAGGGGCTCAAGAAGAGAAATCTCTTCCCACAAAGCATTTAACTTCCCATAATAAGTAGAGATGGACATGGTTTTAGTTTACTCACAACGATCAATAAAAGATTTAATTCGTTGAATTCTAGGGCCATTAACGAATGAGAATCGTTGTTTAAGATGATCCCACAAACGATTAGGTTCACGATATTTAGTTAAAGTTCTTTTTACCTCGAACGTGATGGTGTTGGTTATCCAATAGACGAGCATAGCGTTGATGGTGTGACAGTCGGACTTGGTGCATGGAGGAACTGGTGCAGTAATAGTGTCGTCTACAAAGCCAAATTTACGGCGCGCAACCAAGGCTAGTTGAATATCGACAACCCAATCCGCGTAATGATCATGACTTAGGCGAGTGAGGGTGATGAAGTCACCGGGACGATCTTGTGGTCCGAGAAAGAAGGGAGAATTTGGCTCGATTTTTGTAGGAGGTGGTGGAGGTGTTTCATCACCAGCCATGGCGGGAAACATAAAATAAGATTTTATGGGTTTTTGTTATCCTACTCTAATACCATGACAAAGTGATTAGAGGCACACCAAGCTTGGGTTGCTGCTCATTGGTTTTATGCGTAATATACATCACAAGAATCCTCATATATGAGGAAATCTCCTAAGATAATAAAGTTACCTAAAAGATAGGAATCTATCACAATGAATCAATTAATATCTTATAGGAATAAATGCCTAAATTATCTCAAGAAAAACCCACCAATAAAATAGTGACACGTGTCCTCACTTACCTGTTTATTAGGTTGCATCCGGTTTAAATATACTATAGGAATTTTGGTATAAAGTTTGCTATATTAAATAATGACCAAAAGTCTGTATAATTGCAGTCGAAGCGGCCAAAATTTGTATTATTCTAGTTAAACACTAGTGGAAAAAACGCAAGGGTTGCGTTTATTGCAAAACGCAACCCTTAATAGTGAAGGGTTGCGGTTAGCCTAAAACCGCAGCCCTTAATTACTAAAGGGCTGCGGTTTTGGGCCAACCCGCAGCCCTTTATAATTAATTCTCGGTGGCATATGGGCTGACGGGCTTATATACTTTTAAATGAAAACATATATTGAGCGCACAAACCTTCACACCTCACTCTCATCTTTCTCTCTCATTCGTCTCTCTCCTCTCTCATGGTTGCTAGGGTTTACTGCGCACAAATCTTCACACCACCACAAATCTTCATTCGTCTCTATCATTCTTGGTGGCTAGGGTGCCCCTATCTTCCTTCGTCTCTCGTCTCTGGGATCTCCTCTCCTCGCGTATCCTCTTGTTGTCGCTCAAACCACCACACCCCCTCGTCGATATTTGTGCACAAACAGTCGTCGCTCACCACTCGCGTCTTGTCTCGCCGGCATTTGCGCACAACAATCTCTTACCGTCGCCTCCGACCAGATCTAGGGTTCGAGATTTAGTTTTTGTCATTTTTAATTTTTTTTTTTTTTGTATTTGTTGGTTCGTGATTGTATTTTTCATTTTTTTTTTGTCAATTTTGGGTTTTTTAGTTTTATGGAATAAATTTGAGATGGTTCGAGATTAATTTGAGATCTAGGGTTCCAGATTTATTCGATTTTTTGTCAATTTTTTTTTCGTATTTTAGTTTTTTTTTATTTTATTTTGTGGAATTAATTTGATTGTATGTTGTTGATTTTGTGGAATTCTTATCATCTCATTTTGTTGTATGTTGTTTGGAGTAACAATGTTCGAAATTTTTGGTTGTTTTTAGAGTAATGAATTGATTCATTTTGGTATGCTCGCTCAAATCGAAAACATTGTATACATAAGTAATTGTTTTTTGGTATATTTAGGACTCAAAAAATGCAAACAAAGGAATTTTTTTTTGGGTCATTAAGGGCTGTGGTTTGGGCCATTAACCGCAACCCTTTTGTCACTCAAAGGATGCGGTTAATGGTTAAAACCGCAACCCTTTATCACTTAAGGGTTGCGGTCAATAACCGCAACCCTTCGTTTTTGCCCAAGGGCTGCGGGCCAAAAATGCAGCCCTTAGGGCTCTTTTGACTGCAGCCCTTGACGTTTTTTCCACTAGGGAAATAATCCTTTTAAAGAATGTTTAACGCAAGTTTTATTAAACATGTCTTTTTTGCTTTAAAGCGTCAATCTTTCCCTTATAAATATTCAAAACTCACATTTTATAAATTTATTTTTGTGTCGATATATGCAAGACCTGTTATATTATAAATTATAAAATTCGAAATTACAAAAATATTTGTATATTTATAAAGAAAATATGATCAAAATACATTATATAAATAAAAAGTGTAAAAGTAAAAGCATTCCAAAAAAAAACAGAAGTAGTCATAAGTCCTAACGATTAACGAGTAGCATTTGTTTTGAACTATTCAAATAGTGCAGGTTGTATAAAGAGCAGCATCATATTAATTGGGAACACATAATGCAGAACCGTGAACAGGCTCAGCTTCAAATAGGTGAGTATAATGAAACAGGGTCAAGTACGGGGAAGGATGAGAAGAAGGTGTACCAAGAACATATGCATCATGCGCAACTGCAACTTGAGTACTGGAAGCAACAAGCCAAAGGGAAGTATGTCGCCCTGGAAGATTCCAATACCCGCTGGTTTTACAGGAAAGCCAAGACCAGGTGTAGGCGGAATGAAATTCTTATGATCCGCAACAAGGAGGGAGAATGGATTACGGATATGGATGGAATAAGTACAATCATACTGTACCATTTCAAAGCCATCTTCCAATGTAATAATGCCCAAAACCCGGACGGGGAGGCGCCGAATGATATTGCCCATCTAATTCTGCACCTGTAAGACACGCAAGTGAGTAGTCTTCAAGCCCAGGTTTGAAGCAAGAAGTGTGATCGGCCATCTTCCAAATGGGAGGCCTCAAGGCCCCGAGTCCAGATGGTGTTCCAGCTATATTTTCTCACAAACGATGGGAAGTGATTGGTGAGGATGTTTTCCAGGCTGTTAGATACTTCTTCAATCATGGTCGTCTGCTCAGGGAATGGAGCTACACTCACATCTGCTTAATTCCTAAAGTGGATAGACCATATGAGGCGAGGCAATTTCTACCAATCAGCCTGTGCAACATCATTTACAAGATAATGTCAAAAGTTATAACGAACAGGTTGAAACCAATAATAGGATCACTGGTCTCTCAGAATCAGAATGCCTTCGTTCTGGGTAGACTGCTAGCCGACAATTGCCTGTTGGCTCATGAACATATAATGAAGTTAAGGCAACATACGAGGGGGAAGGACTATCTAGCGGCTTTAAAATTAGATATGTTTAAGGCATATGACAAAGTGAACTGGGAATTCTTGAAATGGTCATTGCTAGAAATGAAGTTCCCACATCAGTGCGTCCAGTGGATAATACAATGTGTTACCATAGTATCCTACTCTATTATCATTAATGGAAAGCCGTCAACAAGGTTTACACCGAACTGTGGTCTGTGGCAGGGGGGACCCGCTATCCCCATATCTATTCCTCTTGGTCATGGAAGTCCTTTCCAAAATGATAGAGCCAGCAGAAAATAAGGGCAAGATCCAGGGGTTCAAAGTTGCTAAAAATAGCCCAGTAGTTTCACATTTGTTTTTTACAAACGACTCATTGCTTATGTTCAAGGCCACGCCCCAGGCTTGCGACACTATAAGAGATCTCCTACACAGATTCAGTAAAATCACTCGCGAAGTCATCAATTACACAAAGTCAATGATCATGTTTAGCCCCAACACCCCCTTGAGGTTCAAGAGGTATATGCGAAGTATCATTGGAACCCCGTCAAGGGATAGTCAGGGTCGGTACCTAGGATGCAACATGAAAGTGGATGGGAGGAGCATGCACCAATTTGCTCCATTACTAGAAAAGGTTCAACGTAAGGTTACGGATTGGAAGAACTTGGCTCTATCACATGCGGGGAGAGCTATTCTTATAAATGGAATCCTAGCTGCCATGTGCCAACATGTGCTGTCTGTTTTCCTCTTGCCAAAAAAAGATTGCAGACAAAATGAATGCCATATTCTTGGGGTTCTTCTAGAGAATTCGAAAGCAACGAAACCGATCTATTGGAGAAGTCAACAAGTTATGGAATCACCAAAGACTACGGGAGGACTAGGAATCAGAAATGTGCATTTGTTCAATAAGGCACTTCTGGTAAACACAAGCTTTCCGTATTCATACTAACCATGAGCTTCTTATTTCGCAAGTTATGAAGGCGAGGTATAAGGATCACCGGTTAGTATTGGACTGAGTTCCAAGAAACTTGTCACATCAACTTGGGGTTTCAGAGCACTATATCGTGCTGTCAGGTACTGTAGAGAAGGATTTCTTAAGCTTATAGGAAATGGCAGAAATACGCACATTACGCGGGACAGATGGATAAAGGATGGCCCCGTACAGGCAAAACAAGGGACACACCTGGAAGGAGAAGGCATTGTCACAGTCGATCAATTGATGACGACAAGTAAAAAGTGTTGGAACGCAGCAAATATTTGGGAAAAGTTCACCCCACGTCAGCATGTAGAATTCTGGAAACACACATACCCCAAACAGATAAGGCGGATGATTATGTTTGGGGTTGGAAGAGCAGGACCACCATATCCACGAAGGAAGTATACGCCTTTCTGATATGCAATGCGGGGTTAGAGCATACTAGGGTAGATAGCCCACCGTTTTGGAAGAAACTCTGGGCTATGAATGTCTGCCCCAAATGGAAAATGTTTTGTTGAAGGTTGGTAAACCAAGCACTAGCAACTAATACCAATCTTCGAAAACGAGGTGTTCCGATTCAAGAGGAGTGCTACATGTGCGGTGGTGCTAAGGAGAAGGAAATCCACCTATTCAGAGACTGCGAAATAAGTAAACGAAACTGGAAAGCCTCTCAGTTAGGGATCAATGTTGATCATGATGTGACTATCCCAATTTTATTATGGATGCAGAACTATCTCCAATATTTGTGGAAAGGAGAGGGACGAGAAAACCATATTAGTAAAATCTTCATCGCCACACTTTGGGGCATATGGATATATAGGAATAGCAGAGCTTTCAGGAAAGTGCCAATGAAGCCTATGGATATTATCAACTGCATTGCATTGGGGCTTGAAAGGGAAAGACTGCGGATGGAGCAAGAACAGAGCCGACATAAGCAGTGCCAACAGACGGTATGTAACAAATCAAAGCAAAAGTGCCATTTGCCACCATTAAAGCTGGATGTCAAGGAGTTCTGTTGCATTCAAGTTGACGGCGCTTGGAAGAAGGTAAGGAATGGGCTACAGGCGGCAGGAATTGGTTGGAAGGCGATCAGGGATTGCAACGTAGTTTTCTATGGGAACGACAACATCCCAGCAACATCTTCGCTTCAAGCCGAGGCACATGCGATTTACAGAGGCATGAGTGAAGCATTGAAGTAGGGATTTCGCAAAATAGTGATTCAAACAGACTCTGCTCAGCTGGTGCAATCAGTAAACGACGACAGTCCGAGTTTGGATATAGTTAGTTTAGTGGTAGATATTAGTAGTTTAAGACAAAAGTTTGTAAAGTGTCTGATTACGAAGGTTGATAGGTCTGATGTCCGGCAGGTGCATGATTTGGCCATAAAAGCCAGAAAATGTGCACTGACCTAGGTTCCCTGTCTTTGAGTACTTATAGCCAAAAAAAAAAAAAAACGAGTAGCGAGTTAAGGTAGTTGGTCCGCTTTCCTTTAACTCCTCCAAGTACAGCTAGTGATGGGTTCGAAACCCTTTATCACTTCTAGTCATTTTTTTTACACGGGCATCGCCTTAGAGAGCCATCACCCTAGTTCCTCCTCAAATTTCTTTGGCTTTAATTGGTAAGCTAATTTAATAATCTTAGTACCTTTCTGTACGATTTATGCAATGAGTTTTAGGGTTTAGTAATTTAATAGTTTAAAAAATTGATCAAGTTTTAGATTATATAATTGATAGTTTATACAACTAAGAATTTATGTTTAACGTTGAATAACTATTGATAGCGTACAATACATTATACGGTTATAAATTATACCTATGGGTTAATGACTTAATGTAGATTGTAGGGTTTGGACTTGAAGGGTTTAGTTTTTATTGGAAAATTGGTTGTAAAGTAACAAATTTCAGCTCTTCGATCCACTAAATATTGGTTATGATTTTCTAGTAGGATAAAATTATTGTTGTTTATTCTATATAACAATTGTAGGTTGAACACTAATTATTATTATAATTATTACTCTCCCCGTATTAATACATGCTGCCTTCTTACTTGAATATTGCCAATGCACAATTTTGATGATTCATATATATCTAATTATCCATTAATAAAAAATTATGCACAATTGATACTTTGACCATATACATTGAGACAAATTCGAGAGCATCTTTTATGTCAATACGGTGTTATATACATATGCATGTAGAAAAGTATGACCCAAAGTAGATTTTGTCCATAGTACAAAAGTCAAAGTGGAGCCTCTATATGGAGTGGACCCAAAGTATATTTTTCTGATTCAGCAATCAGCATTAACAATCTTTGGAGGTCTAAGGTTTTTCGTCTTAGCAGCGCGCTCATCTACCATGGAAGTGCCTAAGAGATTGAAGCTAACAGCAGATGCTGTTAAGCAATTTCAAGAAGGGGTATCACTTGTATTCTCACGTTGGACAGCTCTCCAAGATGCATTGGGCAAGGGGTTGGGAGGCCCTTATTCTCGTGAAAAAGCAGCATATTTTGAGTCTTCTGTCATCAAATTCTTTTGCCAACCTAAAAGCAAAGGTAAAACTGCTTCTTATTTCCCTTTTTAACGCGTTGTCTGTACCTGAACTTATCTAAACTGAAACGAGAAATTCCTAAGTCTTCCCAAGGAGGAACATACTCCCATGGGATCTTTGTAAATATATGAGTAAGTTCTTTTCAAAATTTAAATATTAGAAAAAAATTAGTACTGGTTTTCAAATATAGTAATGTTGTATGATAAATAAAAATGGCTGGATATGAAATTATTAATGTTGTGTAACCAAGGACAAATCTCGTATAAAATATTACTAATGCTGTATAAAGAATTACTGAATTCTGTTCATGGTTATGAACATTTATATGTTCCTCCAGGGGAGAAATTAGGCAAAAATCAACTGAAATGGTTGAACTTGATTTCATCTTACGTTTACACCTTATTGGGTTCAACCCTAAAACCTAATTTTTTAGAGGCGAGAAAACACATCCTTAGTCGCAGTGTAGGGGTGTGAGTGTCTCCTAAATGATAATTATGATTTTCAGATTGCTATTCATCCTGTGTAATATTATTCTATTTCTTATTCTGATGAATGATGATGCCATCAAAGTTGTAAATTGTTTCACTATTTGTATAATCTTAGCCAATATGGGAAAAAACATAACAAACATAACCAATGCTGCCAGAACGTTTGCTGCCCCGTCTTTTTGAGTTAATCTGGAATCTTACACAGTATAATTTTCAGCTATATCGGTACATATTGTATATCTTTGTTTGTCTTGTAATAAGCTGATGCTCATTCAGCTATGTGCCTATACATGGTATATGTATATATCTTTACGAGCTCCTAGTTGTGGTGGATGATTTTGTGGAATGTAGACATGAATGACATCTACTTTTGTTTGGCTTTTTGGTGGAAATGATCCTAGCATACTCCTGATATTGATTCTAGTTTATTAAAGCTTTAAGAGGATATTGAAGTTCTTGCTTGTAGCATACAACATTATTAGTCTTTTTGATTTTGGCTTTACTTCTAATGTAAATGAACGTCTCCTTCTCAGAACCTCTATACATTGACGATTTGGAAGATTTGCTTTATGAAGGCATGGATTCCATGGCTTTAGTTGCCCAAGCTGACATCGAGGAGGTAAATTCTCATATCAATTTGATTCTGAAGAATAAAATTTTTCAAAATTGAATTAAGAAGTTTATTGCTTTATTCTGATCTAGAATTATTCTGTTGATACATTATAGGTGGCAGAAAAACTGATGATTATGCATGAAGAGTGCTTAAAAGGGGACTTTCAATCAATTCAAAAGCTTAGAGAAGTGAGGCCAGTTCCGTATGTGATACAGGTAATGTTCCTGCATTTAAAGTGTAGATCTTGTTTCGTGGATGAAGTTATGCATGATGGTCTGACAGTTTGAGGTTTTCTTGTTCTTGCATTCGGTCTCGAGTGAGTTAGCCTTTTGTCGAATTGGCGTTCTCTTCAATATCTATATTACTCAACCAGAAAAAAGGGGAAAATTATCATGCTTTATGCTATGTTCTTGAAAAATGTTCACAGCTGGAAAGACATCCAGAGCATTGGTACAACCATTATTCTTTAAGGATTCTTATTGGCATTCATGTAGGTTTAGCTACTGGTGAGATATCCTTGTCTTTAGAAGTATAAGTTGCCAGAGGGTGTTGTGAAATGAGTTCCTTTAGCATTACAGATCAACTCTGTGATCTTGAGAGTTGGGATCCAAAGTTCAATGGCCAAGTTTCCATAATGTTGATAAGCTATTGCACCTATGTATCATTTAGTTTATGTTCAGATTCAAGGTTTTTCTCTGACGTGCCAACTTGGTGGAACTGGAAGCATATCTTCTGATCTTAGACTAAGTTTGTTTGCCCTCAGGAAGGAGGCGGGCTGGTATAATTCTTACCTGCCCAACTAGGTAAATGAATCTATTTGTGACTCTCTCAACCATGATATAAGGCTGGAGAATAGAAATTTTAGCTTGCTTCTCAACACTGTCTATCTTATTCTAGTGAATTATGACTCCGAACAACCACTTACAGCCAGGCAATAAAAGTCTGAGTCGAAGATATCTCGATATTGAGATAGCCACTATTTTTCCAAGGCTGGTTCATTTGCCTTCCCTAGAACAGATAATGGTATAGATCGAGATGGACTCATCCCTTGGATTACCTTTGGGGACTAGTTTACTATTTAGCATCTTTGTGGGGGGTGACAGCAAGGGCTTTTTAAGGTATCTGCATTACAATTTTACAACAGCATTGTTATAAATTATAACTAGCCTGCTCGGGAGGATAGCTTATCCTCCCCAGGAAGACCATTAAACTTTTCTCTATTAGTACAATCTTTAGTTACCTCACAAATAAATAAAGACTTGAAAAATAACCAATAAAGGGGAACAAAGTAAGAGTTTTGTGTCTCAAAACTGACAAAATCTTACAGTTGCTTATATGAAGTCCAATTTTTAGCACTGCATGGTAAGTTGGGACTCCAGACTTCTTTTTTGTGAAATTTGCGACCTTAGATTGTTTTCATCCAACTTCGTTTTGTTAGGCAACTAACTTTTGGTCCCGAGCGATGCCCCATGTATCTTTTTTTTGTGTTCCGCTTCAGTAGTTGAAGAGCGATGTCATTTGTTTCCATTTGACAATTTGTTTCAGCATTGGCCATTTGGCTGTGGTTTGTCTTCTAGTTAGGTAGTACTAGTTACAATGAGTATTATTTGTACATAAAGCCCCAGGTAATGTGGTGGGGATTCTATTCATAATTTGTCATAATATTGTACTTTGTGATGCTGGTTATATTTGTGTATTAAATTAGTTTGAACCTCCAGTTTTCCTAAAAAACAAAAATTCAAATCTTACTGTTGCTTGTATAAAGTTCCTCTATTAGCAATACTTGTTAAGTTCAGACTCAACCCTTATCATGTGAAATTTGCAACTTTAAATTATTTTTGTTTATATTCGGTTTATTAATGTCAATGTTGAGCTTTCGGATAGTAAGTTCAGCACCTCTATGCAGTGAGACAGTTGTTTTCGGATGCACTCCTAAGCATGTGCTTTGTACTATGTGTAATTTCTGCAAGTTTCAAATTCTCTAGATTTCATGATAATGGAAATGGAATAATGGAAATGAAAATAGAACAGAGAAATGGCATTTTCTAGTGATATTCTTGCGAAGAAAAATATCTTGAGTTTTTTTGAATAAATCCCACCAAAAGGGAATATCTTGGGTGTTTTTGGAACATGAAAACATTTTGTGAAGGGATATAGCTCTCTGATCCATTGACCTAATTTGTATATGTTTGTCCAAAATTTAGGATGGCCTTTATTATGTTGCTGCACTATGCTTTTCTAGTTCTTGGTTCATATGCAGTAATTTTCCATTACATCTAAAATAAAGGAAAGATGAGTCTGTCGTATCTTTCTTATATCCAAGTATGAGCTTAATAATAGTGAAAAGGCAATATCATGTGGCTTAAAGCCTACAACATCTTTAGTTCTTCACAACAGGTTTCCTTTCACTTTATTTTTGCTTATTGTTCGACAAACCAAGCAAATCAAATTATATCAGAATTCTAAAATAAGTTCATAATAACATTCAATAACATAAGAAAATTCAGATTAATAAAAGGAAGTTCAGCGAAAGTAACACAGTATAAGTACTAAAAGATTCTTCTTAATGAGTTTAAAGGGTGATTTATTTTTCTCAATTTTTTTTGGTAAGTATTAAGTTTGAAGGTTGAAATCTTAAGTTTTACTAAGGCTGTGAACTGAAATTTGTATTTTTTACTGAACTGAAATATATTCTAACTCTATTGTTTTCTCTTAGATAGCTGATCTTTACTATAACAAAACTTATTTTTACTGACTATTATCATTTAAAGGCCAACCGAACATAGCCTAATTTGCTCACTTTATCTGGTAATTGTGTTTCTTGACCACAATACTGGTGTTGGTTATCTGCCACTCCAAGTTTAAATCTTTTATTTTTTTTATAATTATATTTCTATGTTTTTCCTTAGTTTTGGTTAGCTTTAGATTATTTACATTAAGCTTATCTGCCCTGCGCGGGCGTTATTGGTTTGTTCTTATGTACTTTGGCCATCTGCCCTATGCCTATATGAAGTTTGTTCTTCATGGTCTGGTTATTGATGGGCTTGTGGTGACTAGTGCTATGGTTCTTTTAGAGGTTTCCCTTTATGTTTTCTTTGATTACTTGATATTAGATTTTGGGTTTTCCTTTTGTGAAAACACATGAGATTTCTTGCCTAAATTTATAAAATAAAATGAATGAAAAAGAAACATACACTTGGGGGAAATATGGTGAGAAGAACATGTTCTTAGTGTCTAGATTCAAATTGCTGAAATTTGTGTCTCGTCATGTTTCAGGTTACCAAGGGTGGCAATGATGATGACGATGATGATTTATGGAGTGATGTAGGTCCAAGCATGATGATAGATTCACCAGGTACCTTTCCAAAATATGAGGTTGCTCCCCAAGATATGGATGTGGATGGGTGGGTTACAGTTGCCCGAAAGAAGAGCAAGGGTCGGAAAAAGTAGGTTCTATCCCCAATGGGATGTTTAATATGTAATGGTTGAGAATTTGCTTTTACTCAGTTATTTCTCTTTTTTCTATAGCACTTGGTATTTGTTAGTCAATTAGCAACTTGTTTCGATTGATAGATCAAAAGAGATGCTTCAAATGGAGCATCTGAGTACAGAAATTCAATGTCACAGCATGTAGAGTATAGAGCTACTGAATAGAGAAAAATAACAGCTGTTTAATTGAAGAAGAAAAACCGGCACACACTTGGTCATTATCTTAGTTCCGATCGTAGAGGGCCTGGAGTCTACACTGTTGTTCAGATTTCAGAGTTCTTGGAGGTCTTTCAAGCCCTAATGTATTATACTTCTGCTTCTTTTAGTATTGTTCATCATCTCTATTGACTTCCACGCATACCAAAGAACGAGGCAAAAATGGCGGGACTGTAGTGTCATGTAGGTAGTTGTTTGTAAGAGGAAAATCATACGAGAAATGAACAAAAGTTCATACTGCAAAAAGGGAAGAGGGAAGAGGGAAGAGGGAAGAGCAAAAAGAAAGAAAAAATCAGAGGGATGATTTAAATATATGATCACTTATCAACCAAGAACCAAATCTCAACAGGGTTCTTCACATCAAGTTCTGTTTACTCATGCTGCTAGCATATCTTATAATTCTATGTCACTATTTGGCTTGGCCTGAAAGACCATATCTTCCAACTCAAAACATAGCAGAATAATGCTTCAGATTTAAGAAGTAATCTCCAGTTATTGTGAATGTAGCACTATAAATCGCTGGCAAGTGTCTTTAGCGGCATTGTGCAGGCAAAAGAATTTATGAACGAAAATTTTGAATTAACAGCAAATAAATGCAGTCGGAAGGCACCAATTCTTGCTCTATATATCATGAAACTTCATGTTACATTCAGCTAATTTCTATACCACTCAGTAAATGTTCATATACGCCTTTGAATTCTGAGGCCATGCCAGTGCACCACACAGGACACAGCGCGATACTATGTATGTCACCAGAGCTTGAAAGTAAAGGATAGACTCTGACGTACCCTACACTGTTACTTCCTAACCTTATGATACTGCTTGCTTGATTGGACAGCTAAAACTTTATGGGTTCCCCCTGAGGCCTTCTTGACTCGCGAGGCATCAAATTCTACCATGATTATCAGAAGTTTAGAAACTCGACTGTTTGGTTTGTGGCCCAACTTTTATGGCCCATTTCCAATAGCCAAGAATGATGCATGCTTTAGAATTCTCAATGTGAAATGTCGGTGCTAATGTACATGCTACACTCATCATGATGATTCTAGAAATCATGAGCAAGGTTGATATATCATGGTAATTATCCCACGTGGCATGTGTATCAAGATATCTTGAAGTTTCTTGATACCATTTTAACCGACTTGGCTTCATCAAGCACCGCCCTATATACTCCTATAAATAGAGGAGTTGGGCACATTATACAAGCATGCTTGAAGGCTCACAAGTGATCTACAAATCCAAGAAACCATATATACTAAGCCTTCCTACCCTCCTTGTTTATAACCCATCTTGTATATTAATCCACCTATTTTATTAATCCACTATATCCCTCTTTGTAATACTCTTTAGTGAGTTCCTACTATAGTATTGTAATACTCACCCTCTTAATTGAGGTTCTTGTACTCTCCTATTTTCATATAGTGGATTTTCGGGTACTCGTCGTTCGTGGGTTTTTTGCTTCTATTTGAGGATTTTTCCGACGTTAAATTGTGTGTCCATCTCTTACTCCTCTTCTTGCCACATATTTCCAACTCCATTTATTTTTCTCAATCTCTACATCTTTAATCTGCTTCCGCTACGCACTCACAACCCTAACATCGACATATTAAAAAAGTCGCCGAAATTGTTTTCAAGCTAATGATGTTATCAGGATCAGTTTATATAGCAGCAATCATGTCAGATTGGTAAAGGAATTACAGTGCCTCCATTTGCAGCCTAACAGCCTTATGCTTAGTCCCATTTCTCCTGCTCGTGTACGTTTAGTAGGTGCCAGTTTCCATCTTCATGTAAAATATGCGTATTTTTTAAGATGGTGCCTCCAGTTGCAGCCTTGTTTGCTTCATCCCATTTCCCCTGCTCATGTACGTTTAGTGGGTGCCAGTTTCGATCTTTGTCTTCTGAAAGATGGGATCATATAAGCAGTGGTTTGATAAAAATACTCCCACAACAACATTAATGGATAATGCCAATAAGCATAATTCGATTGTTGCTTCTTGCTGTACTAGTTCTGGTTACTTTAAGAGAAGCATTGAGATCAACTTCTAAACTATATAGCACATGTTAATCAGAAGTCAGCATAAATGCTCTTCATCACCAAGGGCTGCTAGCAATATTAAAATATCAACTGAAGACTTGCCATGATAGCTTACTTGTCAAGACTCAGGACTATGTTTAGCTTGGTGTTTGAATGTTTAGGAGTTATGATCGGGAGAAGACTAATAAGATAGATAAGGCAAGAGTAACAAAAACAATAACCTAACAAATGTTCGCAGAATTGCTAAACTATGTTTTAGATGGGTCAACCAGGCAACACAAAACAACAATTATCTGCTCACTTCAGCAACCAAAAAAAATTATTTGACAGTAAAATCACACAATTCGGAGTAACTATTTCAACCAAATTGGAAGCATCAAGAGCAAGCTTACTTCCAATTCCAGAATTCAATATAAGCCAATCAACATTCACATTATTCAAACAAGATGATCAAAGTAGAAATTTCCATGTCCCACATTTCAATATTTTTCACCATCTTCCTCTTCAAAACTAAACACTGGCATCTCATCTTCATCCTCATTAAAGAATGACTTCCTTCCAACCAATTCAGACACTCTCTTTACTGCACCCGAATCTCGTGGACTCTCAACCCGCCGAACAATCCTGATTTTCGGACACTCTTCGATAACCTGTTCTTCAGCAAAATTCAAAGCCTGAATGACACAATCCTCATCTTCTTCCTCCATACTGAAGATGGATTTCCTCCCAACTAACTCAGATACCCTTTTTGCCGGACCAGAATCTCTCGGACTCTCGTTTGTGCAACGCAGATTCTTTATTTTTGGAACCATATCAAGCACTTTTGACATAGATACTTGGGTTTTACTATGATCAACACTTCTTTGCTCACTTGAAAATTCCCACCTCTTTTTCACCCTACTTTCTGTTGCTAATTGATCTCCTCCTTGAGATTTCTCAGTCAAAGAAACGCGTTTCTTATCAGTCCTCTTCAGTTCTTCCTCAGTTTCAGGTAATGACCTCTTCCTAAGCTCTTTCACTGCTGAATTCCCTCCATTTGAGCCCTGATTATACCTACTAGAAATCACTCTACCACTCTTCAATGGCTTCTTACCTGGTGCCGATTTCTCACCATCTCTTATAAACAACTTCTTTGGTTGAATTGAAGATATAACTGCATCTTCTTTCTTCACTGTCTTCTTAGCCCCAATAGTAGTTGCGGCTTGCTTGGGCACCTGTTGTGCTTTGGGACCAGTTTTCGACCGCCCTTTCGGACTAAGGCTCATGCTTTTTCCTCTCTCTTTTGTAACTCTCAACTCATCAATATCATGTAATTTCCAATAACAAGATTTTCTCCTGTTTGCACTCTGCTGTACAGGGGTGGACATATCCTGCTTACCAAATTGCTTCAATTTCGTCGCCGAGTAAATCTCTGCCGGGCCAAGACTAATGCCCCTTCTCACTCCTCTCATGATCTCCGCCGGCCCCATGCTTAATCCCCTTCTAGGTGTCTTCAATTTGGCACTCAAACTCATTGATTCTTCAATCTTACTCTGTTCATTAAAGCTTTTATTGTTCTGTTTTGATGGATCCATGAACTTAGCCGCTATAATCCTGCCTCTTTTCTCCATCATCTTAGCATTTCTCTTTGCCTTTTCGAGGCGAAGCGACTCTAACCTCGACGACAACCGATTAATCTCCTTCTCAATCTCTTCAATCTCGAAATCGATATCTCTTTCCTCTGGAAAATCTTGATTCACAATCTCATGAATCATCTTTTCTGAAATACCCATCTTACAAATGGGTCTTTGTTGGGTGTTTGCAATCACTGTATTAGCTTGCAGCGGCGTAACGACGGATAAAGATTTCAGAGAAACAGATGATTCCACCATTGAAGGGCTCTGATTCTCTTTAGTTGAATCAGATTCAAGACATTGAGAGAGATTGATTGAAGATAAGGGATTCATATTAGACCAAGAAAAATTAACATCTTTTGAGTTTATTGTGGAATTTTCGGATTCTCCATTATCAAATGCTGCATTATTCCAAATTTGGAGATCTTTTGAGTTCATTATTTCTGGGTAGTGTTGCAAAACACTCATTTTTTATTTCTGAATTGCAAAGATTTACAAGAGAATTGAAGAGAGAGAGAGAGAGAGAGAGAGAGAGAGAGAATTGATGTGATTCTTGAAAATGTAGGCAGTGATGAAATGGGTTTTAGAGGATTTAGTGGAGAGAATTCTTGAAGATGAAGTGAAGATGTTTCTGTATTCGGAACTTTTTTTGACCGTTGGAAGAGGGAATTCAAACGTTATAAGTCCGCTCCTAAGACCGATACGAATATTTAGGCCGTTGGATGTTAAACGGCTCATATTACATACGCTCCGATTTTGATTTGGAATATGATAGCTCCGATTTTGATTTGGAATATGATAGCTCCATTATTTCTAATGTCGGCTTTAATCGCCCTTCAGTAACACTAACGGCCCGTTTGGTAAGAGGTTATAAATGGTGGGAACGGTAATGCATTATAGTGTAAATTTGTACTAGAAAGCCAATGTCATTACCAATAGTAATGCTACCTCATTACAAGATATCCATTTTCTTCCTAAAATCTCATTACCATCCATTACCACTTGGGAAGGTGGTATTGGGTGGTAATGAAAATTTATAAAGGGAAACCCATGTTTTGTGATAAAGTTTCATTCCCATGGTCATGGACATGTGAAAATCTTTACAAATTTACACTAAATTTCATTACCATTACCACTATTTATAACCACTAACCAAACGGGCCGTAATAGTAATTGGAAACAAAGGAAAAAATTAAATGGATTTTTCTACATGGTGCCCCTAGAGAATTGGGTTTTATACGCTGTACCTCATCTTTTTGGGAGTTCCACATGGTGCCCTCTAGGTGCAGTTAGTAACCACATGGTACCCTTGATCCCGATTAATAACCAACAAACGTTAATTTTTATCTTTCTCCCTCCTCGCCCACCTTGACCAACACCCTCAAACCACCACCACCACCTCCTCACATCTCACCCAGCCTTGAAAACTCGGCCTTACCCACCCGAAAACCCACCAAGACCCTCAAACCACTACAACCACCTCCTCGCATCTGGCCCAGCCTTGAAAACTTCGCCCCACCCGCCCGTAAATCCAACCCACCTCTCTGCCAACCCTCTCGCCCAGCCCAACAACCCTCGAAAAATCCCACCACTATCGAAAAGTCCCGCCACCCTAAGAAAAACCCAGCCCACGTTTCGGGCAACCCTTTCGCGCAATCCAACTACCCTCGAAAACCACCATCCTAAAAAAACCCCACCACCCTAGAAAACTTAACCCACCCACCCACCCAAAAAGAACCTAACCGCACCACCCTCAAAACTCCTGCACAACGTGAAAACCCAACGAAGGAGGAGAAGAAGATGATTGTGGTGGTTGTCGTGATTTATCTGGGTTTTAGAGGTGGTTGTCGTGATTTAGGGATGATGGTTGTGGTTTCTTGGTTTGGTGGCGGTTTGCTAGTGGTTTGAGGGGTGCTACGGGTGGTTTGGTGGTTCACAAATGGTGGAAATGACAGTTTTGGGTTTTGGAGGTGGTTGTCATGGCAGTTTGGTGGCTTAACAAAAAAACTAACAAAATTTTTAACGTCTAGATGACGGCAGGGGCATCATGTGGTTACGATTGCACTTGTGGGGGGGGTACCAAGTGGATATCCCAAAAAGATGGGGTACAATGAAGAAACCCAATTTCTTAGGGGGGCACCGTGTAGAAAAACCCAAATTAAATTAATTGACAAACCTACGATTAGGGCTGCTTATCAATGGAGCTGAGCCGGAACAGTGGTCTGCTTGGTTTGTGTTCGTTTAAGTTTATTTGAGCTCGGGTCGAGCTTGAAGCTTAACGAGCCGAAATTTGTTCGAGTCGAGCTTTGATCAAAGTTAAACGAGCCGAGCTCGAATTGTTCACGAACAGGCTTGACTCTCTATCACCCCTAATTTTTACATGTTTTCTTTGTTTTTCCTTTTTCAATATTTGAGATTTATAGGTTTTTCTTTTTGACAATGAAACTATTAACTTATTATTGTGTGATATTTAGGTTAATATATTTATGTATATATATAAATGCGTTATTTTTCAATATAAAAGTATAATCGAGCTTGTTCACGAGCTTTCGAGTCGAGCTTTGCCAAGCTCATCTCGGCTTGTTAAAGTCTCAAGCCGAGTCTGAATCCGAGCTGAGCCACCACGAGCAGAGTTTTGACCGAGCTGATCACAAATTGTTCGTGAACAGGCCAGGCTCATTATCACCCCTACGGCTACGCTCATCAAATTATGTGAGTGGTGGCCCAACTCAAATTGAAAAACAAGCTTATATGAGCAAGGATGGTCCATGGTCCATGGGTTAGATCAACAATTGTGAATGTATAGAAGGTGATAATAGAGGGGTTATAATTTTTTTTCCGGTTCCGTTGACTAAAGGATATGGAGAGAATCCTAATATAACGTAGATACCTTATTAAAGTGAATCTAAGAATAAAGTTTACATGAAAATACTTTTTATATGAGAACATATCACAATGAAAATTATGATCCATTTTAGTGAAAATGTAATTCTTTTTAACATATTACTTTCTCCTTTTTTAAATACATGCAACATTTATAGAAGTAGTAACTAGAGCTGAACTACAATCCAAAAGAACCCGAAAAATTGATTCGAACAGTTGGATACGTTAACCAATGAAAATAATCGGGTTGTTATCCGATTCGAAATATAAGTTGTCAAATCGAATATGGGTACTAGGGTTGGCAATTTCATCCAAACCCGATGAATAACCATCCATTCGATCCAGATATATAGAAGAAAAACCGAATTTCAGAGGATGATAAACAAATGATGGATGGATCGGTTCGGATTCTGATGGAGGTCCATCCAACCTATCACCCCATCCATCAGCTGACCCATCCATCCAACAGTTAAATAAATATAAAAAATAAAATTTTGCATATATATATATATATATATATATATATATATATATATATATATATATATATATATATATATATATATATATATATATATAATTTGATGTCAATTTGCAACAGTTGGGTTCAATTATGATTTTTTGTCCGTAGAAAGGACCAAATATTAGAAGGATGTATCAAAGTTTTGATATAATAATCATTTTATCCCAAAATCATGATTTAAATTATAAAGTGCGACAATACATTTTTATACTATCATTTCACCTGATTCATCACTCGATCCACTCGATTCATCCATGGATAATAGATGGATTGGATGTGGATGAAGGGTAGATTGGGTGACGGATGGGTCTGGTGGTCGATGGATTGTTGGCAAAGGGAGCCCCACCCGACCCATCTCCAATCCATTGCCACCTCTGATGGGTACTCGTTAAAGGTCATATCGAGTATTCGAATTATCCAATAATAATCTATAATGGAATGTATTTGGGGATTTGCATTCGAATATATTAAAATCTAACGAGTTGAAAAAATATTAAAATATTTTTTTTCTTTGATTACGGGATCACTTCATAAGTTGAGTAAATAGTAATTGCGCTACTAATGTAGTTGAAATCATATGATAATGTTGGTATATAGTCCTAAATAATATTATAACAACTAAATTAAAATAGTCTAAGTTTTAAAATTCCGGTTCCATCTGGGTATCCGAACCTTATCTGTTCGTTTAGTGGGTAGCATTTTTAGTGTTATTGCATGTTTATCGGATATCCAATCTGATAAATGTGTTGGTTCTAGGGATGCAACTGGGGCGGGGAGGGGCGGATTTTGTTCTTCCCATCCCCATCCCCACCTATATATATAATCCCCATCCCCATCTCCTTGGTGGGTACAATGGCTATCCCTATCCCCGTCCCGGCGGGTATGAACATAAAACCATCCCCGCCTCACCACCCGCGTGGGTATCCATACCCGCCTAATCCCCATTTTCCCTGCCCCATCACCCTCCAAATCTCCACCTCAGACCGACCTTAGCTTGAAAGGAAAGAAACTTGTACAGTATTTTTGACATTGATAAATATAAAAGGCCTAAAAATACTTAAATAATGAAACGACCCAAAAATAATGTAAAGGCCCATTGGCTTTTTGATATTTTTGACTTTTAACTCAAACTTAATTAAAGATAGGGCAGGTGGGGTGGGTATTGGCGGGGTGGGGCGGGGATGGGCCGGGTATAACTTAAAATCCATCCCCGTCCCCATCCCCAAGGCGGGTATGGTTTTTATCACCATCCCCACCCCACCACCCACCAAATCGGGAACCATCCTCGCCCCCACTGGGGCGGGGACGGGGTGGGTCTCCTGTTTGACCCGCCCCACCACCCACCAAATCAGGAACCATCCCCGCCCCACTGGGGCGGGGATGGGGTTGGTCTCCTGTTTGACCCGCCCCACCTGCATCCCTAGTTGGTTCGAGTACTCGACCCATGCTCATCTCTTATAGTAACCATTGTTCATTTACTAACCTTATCCCATATTCTCTCACAAAGTATGATAGAAATTATGGTAAAGTGTGGTCTTATTTTATTCGTCTTAATGCATACTTTCATAGTATCAACTTTTTAAAAATTTTACTCACACATAAACAAAGTAGTGCATTGCATAGCATTTAGGCACAAATGTTGCATGTATTTAAAAATGGAGAAGTATATGGTAAATTATTTTTCCTAAAAATGTAATTATTTTGAAAGATTAGCCCCGCAAGGAAAAATATTATGATTTCGCCAAAATGGATTACATATTGGTTAAAAAAGATTACAATAAAGATGGTCCTCATAGGATTACATATATATTTGATTGCTTTTATTTTAACTCGGAGATACACACACACACACACACACACACACACACACACACACACACACACACACACACACACACATATTGAAATTTTTTTTAGGGACTCGTGAAAAAAATGCACGTGAAGTTTTATTTTGAGATAGTTTGCTACATCAAATAAAATATCTACATATATTATGAAATATATTGTGAAACATTTAAATTATGCATGAAATATAACTTGAAGATGAAACTCTCAACAAAAAATAGTGTATCTTAACAGAGTGGATGAACATCATAAATGAAATATTGAAGAACATTAATAAGAGTATTTAACAAACATTCTGAAATACTTCTTTGTACACTACATTTGTGGTGACATTTGGGGTCCCATGTTCTTTATCATCTATTAAATTTTTCAAACCCTTTTTGCTAGTAACTCTTGATATAGGCTACATAGAATTATCCGTGGCTGAAAACTGGCCGAGGAAGATATAAGCCAACATGTGAAAGAGAATGTCCTTGACTTTTATTGATTGCCATTGCATAGCACACAATCAAAGGGAATTGCCTTCATTCTTTGGAATACTTGATAGGAAATCTTGTTACGTCTGATAGAGTTAGCGTCATTCATGGAATAAAACCTAATCGCCCATATTACTTCCAGATACTAAAGCGGCCTCAATAATGCGATAGTCTAGGTACTTAACGACCAATCTTGTACCATTACATAGCCCATAATTTTGATCAATATTCCTTAGGAGTGTCACGGGTGCTCCAACCTTTAGTCTTATACTATGGTTTGGTAATCCTCCGCATTTAATTGTATTTAAGAATTAAGTAGAAGACAACTCATGAATTCCAAAAATCCTTCCTCCACTGAAACTGCATTTGAACTCAAGTAAGTTCTTTCTTCACTTGGACATTGAGATTACACATCATCATTAACCATTTCGGCAATTTCATTGGTTGGAGCAAGCATATCTTTTTCTTGAAAATAACTTGCTTCCCAAATGTGACCCTTAATGTCAGGATACGTGCTCTGGACTATTATCGCAATAGGCTCATTTCCCCCATCTATCAAAATTTCATTGGTACTTCTACATCGGCCTCACTGTATCGGCCTTCCAACTTTGCCATCCCCAAGATTCAATATCCATTCCGAAAATTCTCTAATTCCATCAATATTTGAATTACTATAACTGTTAATCTAAGAACACGACAAAAGCCCCATAAGTAAGAACTATAAATTGCTGAAAAGACAATGTCTTGTCTGCTTCCTTTCGGAACAACAAATAATATTTGTCTTAAATCACCAGCAAAAACGACAATCTTGCCACCAAATGGGATATGTAAATTTAACTGGATTTATAGACTGGATAACATCCTTCAAACTTCTATCAAGAGCTTCAAAGCAGTATTTATGCGTCATGGGAGCTTCATCCCACATAATTAACTTTGTCTTCATAATTAACATCCTTATTGCAGCACACAACAATCTCCAAAGGTATGTCTTACTAGTTCCTCCGTATCCATATACAAAGAACACCGCCCTTTTCCTTGTGATATAGCTGACATAATATCATTATAAATTCCATGTTGCTCAGTGGTTAAGCCTCAATAAAGTTGCTGAAATTCCTCTTCTAACTTTCCTCTGTCATAGGAAAGCTCATCCATTATCTGTTTATTTTGACATTCTGAGATGAACAAATCATTAGGAAATGACATCTGACTGAATTTCCGAAGTGTGCTGCCATTACTTTGTAGCTTAGCTTCAATGTCAGCCAATGCTAGGTTTTGCAATTGTTCATCACTTAGGCGCAATGCTGAGAATCATACATGTTGGTAACTAAAAAAGTTAAAATATTGTGAAAGACAAATTGTTTTATATTTTTGACAAACGAAAGTTAGTAATATTTTTATACCTTCGTCTTGGAGGTGTCTACGTTGTCTGTGGAGAATATCATTAGAAAGAAGATGACAGATCTTTTCCCAGATAATCTCTGGTTTCTTCAAACTGCAAGACAATAGTAGCATGTAGAGAGGATTACATAGATGTTGTCCCAATTCTCCGAAAATTGCTTCTATTATGGCATCAATGTATTCTTTGTCATCATCTAACAAACGCCTAGCATAACATGCTTCTTCAAACGTTGAATATAGTACCCCATTAACAACGCGTATGTCTTCATAACATGTCGCACCTGTCATAAAATTCAGCAATGTCTTTAAGTAGAATTTTTCACGTGCTCCTGGGTTTACATGATAAATTCTTCCTATGCAGAATCCTTTTTTTCTCGGTGTCCACTCACGTGGCCCTTGTTGCCACACAAATTTTTTGAGGAATTCAACGTAGCTCAATTCCCGTGCCTCAACATATTTTTTGGTTGCACTCGATCCATTTTGTCCTCTCGATGTTAGGTCTTTCGAGGACAGGTCCTAAATGATCTCTATCAGTGTAAAGAACAGTCTGCTCGTCCAGTAGATGAAAACTTAGCTGTTCCACAACATGAATTCTATAACACGAATATTCTGCACATAGCTTCACACGGGGATATGTATCGACAATCAGAATACATTTTGATTTCATCAATAATCTCTTCGGGATCATCAGATTTTTGCTGATTTTGATAGGATGCTGATGTAACTCTATCGTATCCCTTATTTATGTACTTGAAAAAAATATTTGATGGATCTAGATTGGTTGCACCATTCAACGTTTATGTGTGCAGGATACTTGCATAATAATTAACGATTATGGGGGACAACAAATCTATTGTCAAGCATGACGCCATATTTTTCCACAATGACTCCATTATCTCTTCTCCTGTAAACAGGATAACCATCTTCATCACCTGTTGTTCGCTCATTGAATTTTCTTGGAAAATGTTTCATGCACTTCTTATCTGTCGTACATAGAGCGTCATGATTAAAAACACCGCAAGAACTTCGTATAGTTCTGGATTCTCATCCTCGTTTGGAAGTTCAGCAATCAACACACATAATTTTGTTTATTGCTTCGGCATTAGGGAACTTGTCGTCACGATGCAAGAACAAAAGTATATATGCGTATGGCAAACCTCACTTTTGAAATTCCACTGTATACACAACTGCAATGCAAAAATAATATCCCATGTTTAACAAATTAATAAATTCTTTATATTCAAATTTTTTTTTTAATTTTTGCTAATATTAGGTAAGACAATAATCGCAAATATGTTTATAGCATGTAAAGTTTGTAATTGAATTTGTGATTGCCAGCTTTAACTTTGCCAAATATATTATGGTCCTTTAAATCTTTGACCAACTGATCGAGTATCATCTTAAACACTCAGCAAATTATGTTAGGCCTATCTTCTGGTCTTAACCCCATCGTTGACACAAATCGAGTGAAATCTGACCACTTTAGATTACATGTGAACATTATAAACAAATCTGGGTATCCATAGCATCTACAAATGGCCATGCATATTGATAGTTCTCCCTCATGTAGCTATGTCCTCCAGTGAACAAAGCTGGTATGACTATACGACTACCGGTTGATGAACCTTTTGTATCTCCTCGATCTATTGCACCTCTTAAATTCTTCATATTATCGGCCCTGAAACTCTGTTGATTATTTTTCACCAATGACAGGCTTTCTGCCTCCATCATTGTATAACCATCTACTCAAAACTGTTGACATAATCTTCGATAGAGTAATATGGTTGCTGCTTCTGCTCGACGATCTTGCATCCGATATGCTAAGAACTCCCTCATAGTAATTCTATTCCTTATTCTGGAATCACCGTTAGGTAGATCCTTATCTCGATGTGAAACATCAACCCGATATTCATCCTCATCGTACGAAAATAAAAGATAATATTGGAGAAGCAAATAGGAAGGATGAAGTTCGGATATTTATCTCACTTTGCCATTCTATGTTTCAACAATAATATCTCTGTTATCGGCAGTATCAATATCTCCAACTATTAAGGCAACCACTTCTGATCTTGTTGGCAAATTGTACGTCATTCCATCATATTCCCTTTTTCGATAAGCTTCAGCTTAACATTGATCACTTTTGAAGCAATCTCGTGCCATCCTAAATTTTTTTGCCTCAAGGTTGTGCTCATCAATCATATCTTATAATCGCACAATTAGTTGGTCATCAAAATTTTCAGGATTACCAGAGCATCTAGAGCTGTGATAAACATGAATTTTTTTAATAAACTGCATACATTATATTACATTATGAAATGGTAGATATATATCAAATTCGATGAATAACAAATAAATTCTGTTATACCTTACATCAATCCTTCGATTGGTAATTTTATGTTTAGTATCATATATGTATAATTGAGAAAACTTTGGACGTGAACCTTCATTCGGCAACAAACTTTCAATCAAATGATGATTCTGACCACCAATTTTGAAATTATATGGTCCACGTCCCTGAGTAGATGGGGTTTGGATTTTCCCTTCCCTCGATGTAAACAAATGCATCATATTATATGGTCGGATATTCTCAATGAAGTGCTTGCTTTGTGTATGTTTTCCTTCGAGCAGATATGTTAAGAGTATTGGAGGATGACACAATAAAGGGTGTTGAACTTTCCCTTGCATACAACACAGTGAGAACTTTGGCTTGTTTGTTTTGACTCGTTTCTTTGTTCTTTTTTCAAACCACATCATCGCTATGCAATACTCACACTCCCAAATTGGATCCCCTATATCCCAATAAGCGGAAAATAAAGAATTATGAATCGAGATGTGTTTGAAGGTAAAATTATTAAAAAAGCAAGAGTACTTTTGAAATTATTGTAAAAGTATACAACTTTATATATATATGTAAATGGTTCATATATCAACAAGCTTGACATATTGTTCACATGGTTTGCATTATCTACCTCATTAGCATTTCCTACACATATTAAATACTTCCTCTGTTTCTTTTTACTTGCAACCATTTGACTTTCATGCTTGCCAATGCATAACTTCAACCATTAATATCTTTAATTACCAATATAACATGCCTCAGAGGTGAGCCATTAATTTTTAAAACATGAGAGAGAGAGAGAGAGAGAGAGAGAGAGAGAGAGAGAGTGAGAATCCTAGTGAGAGAAACCACCACCAATGGACCATAGTCGGCCGAAAAAAACCCAAAACTAAGCCCAGATACGCCCTCAGAACCTGCTATATTGATTTCCTTCCTGTGGACATCAACCAGCAAGACCTTACCCACATTTTCCGCCGGTACGGAGACATTGAAAACATCTTCATCCCTGAAAAACCCCGTCTAAATAAGAGGCATAGATATGCATTCATAAAATTTAAGTCAGAGTCTTCCCTTCTACGTGCAATCAGAGGTGAAAATGGCAGAAAAATGAACACATACCGCATTCGTATTCACCCTGCCAAACAAGATAAGCCTCTCCCTCCACCTCTTTATAACTCGATTAAACAGCCACCTCACCAGCCAAGAAAAGTGCATTCTTACCCTCCCCCAAAGCACAGTCCGTCATCTCCCAGGGATCATAGATCCTACAAAGATGCCTTTCTAAACCAAAGCCATCAAAAAGACCTGTTCAAATCAAAAGAAACCCCAAACCTTCCCAGTCCTCCAAAAAGATCATCAAAGCCACAAACTCAACAAATTCCCCCCTGGAGTCAGACCCAAAACCTGACTGCTTCAAATTTGAGCTATGTCATCTAAGGAGAATGGGCTCCCGCTTTTTGGGAGAAGATATTGAGAATGTAAGAGATGAACTTGAAGGCAGGAAACTTGACGGGGAAGAATTCATCTCTATAAACGGTAGCCAATGTACTGACAACTAGGAGATGTTTCAACGAATTGTAGTAGCCTCAACAAACTCTTCCCTATCTTTGAATGCATTTTAGATCATATTCTAGCTGAAGGAGTCACTTGCTTATCTATTAAGCCTATGGGTGGCATGTTACATCTAGTCACTTTTGAAACTCTTGAAGATAAACTTGCCATGCTTGAAAGCGGCTGGTTGAATAGATGGTTCGTAGATCTACGAGATGTAGTAAATGGATTACATCAAAATGGAGAGAAGCTCATATTAGAGTCTTCGGTGTCCCCTTGAATGGGTGGGGTTACGAGAATTTCTATAAAGTCGATTGCATCTTTGGCAGAATATTATCTGTGGATTACTCTAATTTTTATCATGCGAAAGTGACAATTGTTACATATAGTCTTTTCTTCATCAATTGTAATCTACTCATGGTGATTGATGGAAAGGTGAATAAAATAAGTGTGTCAGAAGAATTCCCAATAGCAAAGTAGGATGATGTCAAATTTTCTCGCCCTTCAGTGGTCAACTCCTCTGATGATGACGACGATGCGTACAGTCCACTATATGAAAGTTATGTCAATCAGTCAACCTTTCTATCTCTTTCCCTTTCCCAAGATTTGGGTAATAATTACATTAAGCCTCGTGGCAATAATAATGACCCCTCTGATGTCCTTTCCTCTCCCTAAAAAAAATCAAATGAATAAACAAAAAGCACCTTTCTAAGCCAGCCTGACAAAACAGAAGCAAGCCTGACACATGAAAACCCAAAACATGTGCCTAAAAAACAAAACTCTCCCCACCTCTTACTCCAGTCCATTCCTCTGCTGGGCCGACTCCACATGAGTTGGCCCTTTCTCCTCCTCGTCTCAGCCCAGCCCAAAACACATCCCTCTCTCCTATCTCTATCTCAAATAATTTTGGGCTTCTCCTAAAGGACAAAAATCCTGCCCCCTCCTCATCATTCTCCTTAGGTCCTCTTTTCCCTCCTGGATTTGAGGATGAAATCCCTTTTAATATAAAAAAATCACATGCTGAAAAACGTGCCAAAAAAGCCCTTCGTTAAAATACGAAATCTCGTAAATCCTTCCCAAAGCCCCCCCACACCATCACCCCTCTCCTCAAACACAATCTGCCTCTCCCACCATATCCCTATCTGCAAATGATGTCCTGGAGTTAGCCAACAAACTTGGGCTCAATTTCGATGGGCCGTTTGAATCTCTTCATGTCAGGATTGAATCCATCTTGGGCCGGTAATTATCAGATTGGCAAGCATGTCAATAATTCTCCCCCACAACCTCTCTCATAATTTTCCACATCCCCAATGAAAGTCCTCTCTTGGAATGTCTATGGTTTTGGAGCAAGGGTTAGAAAAAGCTCAGTTCGCAGTCTAATAAATCATCACTCCCCTCAATTCGTGTTCCTCCAGGAAACTAAGATTGAAGAATTCATTCCTCGGGCAATCACCTCCTTCTGGAAAGATCCTCAAATTAGATGGATTTCAAGCCCATCCCAAGGAAAATCCGAGGGCCTTATTTCATTATGGGACTCGGATTTTTTTGAAATGGAGTCAAATGTGGTTCATAGAAACTGGATTGCAATCTCAGGGGTAATAAAACCAAACCAGTTCAGATGTACACTCAGGCTTGATCTCAGAAAGAACTTCAATATGGCAAAGCATTATTTGTGCCAAGAACGCTTCCTCGCTTCCATGTCTCCTAATTGGTGATTTTAATGAAGTCCTTGAACCCTCTGATAGGGGAAGTCAACAACTATCTGCCAATGGATCCAGTGAATTCAAGGGTTTCATTCAAGAGATGAAACTTATTGAAATGCCATCCTCAAATGGGAAGTTTACATAGTTTAGAGGCTCTTCTAAAAGTAAACTGGACAGTTGTTTGTGACTCATGAATGGCTTATACACTTCCCCTCTCTCAAAGTCAACACTCTAAAAAGACCGATCTCTGACCATTGCCCCATAATCGGGCTTTCCCGAAGCTAAAACTGGGGCCCTCGCCCCTTTCGTTTTCTCAACTGTTGGGTGGAACACCTAAATTTCCATAAGGTAATAAAAGGGGCCTGGGATCTTTCATCAAATCATCCTGTTGAAGACAAGTTGAAAAAGGTCAAAGAGAAGCTTCGCATCTAGAATACTGATGAATTCGGCAAAATTGACTCGAAAATATCCATGCTTGAATCCAAAATATCTAAAATCGATAAAGCTGCTGAGTTAGGTCCGATCAGTAATGAGGAGATTAGTGAAATAAAGGCTGATCATATTGACTTATGGAAATGGCTGAAACATAGAGAGTCATATTGGGCTCAAAATTCACGCTCAAAATGGATCAAAGAGGGTGATAGAAACACTCGATACTTTAACACAATAGTGTCATTGAGAAAAACAAAAAAAAGCATTGAAAGAATTGTGACTGAAAACTCATCGCTAGAAGAACCTGATGCCATTAAAAAGGAAGCGGCCAATCACTTTGCAAATATCTTCAGAGAAGAATTTCACTAGAGACCGACTTTCCCTAACCTGGACTTCATAAAATTGAGTGATGACCAGTCTTGTTTTCACAATTGAAAAATTCTCTCATGAAGATATTGACCTCGCAGTGGGCTCATGTGATAGCTCAAAGGCTCCGGGCCTCGATGGATTCAACTTTAAGTTCATAAAATGCTCATGGGAGATGATAAAGACGGAGGTCTATGATCTAGTTCACAAATTTTGGGAATCCTCTAGGTTGCCTAAGGGAAGCAATGCCGCCTTCATTGCTCTTATCCCAAAGGTAGAAAATTCTTGCAATCTCAAGGAATATCTCCCTATTAGTATGGTAGGGTGTTTGTACAAAATTGTTGCAAAAATTCTTACGAGGAGGCTCCAAAAGGTTATTGACTCTATCATCAGTATTCAACAATCATCTTTCATAAAGGGGAGGCAAATTCTTGGTCGGATTCTAATTGCTAGCGAAGTCATTGACTCATGCAAGCGAAACAAAACTCCGGCAACCTTGCTAAATTTAGACTTCCACAAAGCATTTGATAGTATCTCATAGGGATACTTGGATTGGGTCTTGGCTCAAATGAATTTTCCAACGAGATGGAGGTTATGGATTCGATCTTGCGTCATGTCGGCATCAGCGTATGTGTTAATAAACGGATCTCCATGTCCTACTTTCAAGCTTCAATGGGGTCTTAGACAAGGCGACCCCCTTTCCCCTTTTTTGTTCAATATAGCAGTGTAACCTCTCAATCTCTTATTCCACAAGGATATCTCCCTAAACCAATGGGAGGGTATTGAAGTGTGTAAAAACGGGTTCAAGATCTCACATTTACAATATGCAGATGACACCCTTATTTTTTGTCATCCAAGTATAGATGCTTTGCTTAATGTCAAGAAAGTGCTCATATTATTTCAGCTCTCTTCGGGGATTTTCATAAAAGTTCACTATTCGGTTTGAACGTGGAAGATTCATGGTTGAAAGAGGCAGCTCAATCTCTCCTTTGCAAATTAGGCGATCTCCCATTTTTGTACCTTGGCCTCCCTATTGGAGGCAACATCTCCCGCATTAACTGGTGGGATCCCATTCTACATAGGATGGAAAAAAAGCTCTCTTCATGGAAGTCTAATCTCCTTTCAATAGGGGTCGTGCAACTCTTTTAAAGGCTACCCTTTCTAGCCTTCCACTGTACTATATGTCCATCTTTCCGGCTCCCATGGGTGTCATTGGAAAAAAAAAAATGCAAAGATCATTCCATTGAATGGGTCGTCGAGTTCCCGCCGCCTCCCTCCAATGGCATGGCATACAATTGAGGCTCCAAAGGCCCTTGGGGATTTGGGTGTTGGTAATATCCACCACAAAAACTTAGCCCTCCTTGCTAAGTGGGTTTGGCGTTATCTAAACGAGGCTAACCCCCTATGGTGAAGTGTAGTGCAAGAAAAATACAAGTACGATGCCTTCTTCTCAGCCCGCGAACTTCAAATTCCCAAGGTTGGGGCCCATGGAGGTATATTTGTTCTTCCATCCTCTCGCACCCCTAATCAAAAGCACTTATTCTATAAAAAATCAGGAAAAAGGCTGGCAATGTCATGAACACCTTCTTTTGGCATGATGTATGGCTTGGTGAGCTCCCCCTCAAGCTGGTTTGTCCCAGGCTCTATCTCATCAATGCTTATAAAGATGCTACGGTGGCTGCAAGTTGTTTTTGGGACTGAATGAAATGGGAGTGGACTCTTGATTGGCTTCGTCCACTACGTTTTTGGGACACTCTAAAGCTCCAATTTATTCTTTATCTATTAGCCCAGGTATGTCTTTATCCACATGATGCAGATTCTCTCATTTGGGCTCCGCACAAGAATGGTATTTATTCTGATAAATCATATAGCTCTGAATTAGCAAAAGCGAATCTCAATCGTCCTCTAAAACTGGTCCATGGCCTTTGGAGGGGGCTAATCCCATATCGTATTGAAATTTTTTCATGGATGGCAATTCTTGGTAAACTGAACACAAAAGATAAACTTGCTAGACTTGGCATCATTGACTCATCATGTGCACTATGTGTATTCTGTAATGAGTGCGTGGAATCTGGTGATCATCTCTTCTTGCATTGCCCTTTTTCATGGGAATTATGGGGCTTATAGCTGAACCTACGGGATGCTCACTGGTGTATCCCTTCCTCAGTTAATGAGGCGCATGAGCAGGTGAAAAAAGTATGGACTGCAAGTTTTCACATTATTTTTCGGACCTTGTGGAAGGAATGAAATGATCGAAGCTTCAACAACATGTCTTGTAGCTAGGACCAATTGCAGGACATGATCTTAATGCGTTTGTGTTGGTGGATTCAAGGCTGGGGTATTCCGTTCCCTTATGGGCCTAATAAACTCCTCAACCACCACTATGCCTTAAATGGGGCGACTCTATACCGAAGCAGAATCAAAAAGCCCTGCTGGGCCTTGAAGCACATTGGACCCCTCCTCCATCCCCTTCCATCAAATGGAATGTTGATGCTTGAATGAACATCATTGAGTTGAAATATGCAATTGGGGGAGTTCTGCTTCTTTTCCAACCCCTATGGAAATAAATCATGCCGAAATTCTTGCAATCCAAAGAGCCATTAAAATCTCATCTGCGTATGAATGCTTCAATCGAAGTAAAATCATTATTGAATATGATTCTCTTAATGCCGTGAATTGGAGCAATGGAATTAGTGATGGTCCATGGAACCTATACTTTGCTATCAAATTCATCAAAGATGAGAAGGTTAGAGGAGGTGGGATTGAAATAATTCACAAGGGTCGTGATTCAAACATGGTTGCCGACGCAATGGCTAAACAAGGGCTCACTAGAAGGGATGAATTTCTTGCTTGGTTGTGAGCGCTGCTGTGGCGTCTCTTTGTTTTCATTAATCTTGTTTTCACTTTACTAGAACTTGTATGTATGGTGCTTCATCTTTCAATTAATGAAAACAATAAAACTTATCAAAAAAATAAAATCTTTAATTACCAATAATTTAAGATTATGAAAAGTAGATATTCGGAAAATATATATTGAGACGAATCTAATAAGGTCCCACATGAATATGTTTTTACTTAACTATAAATCACCAAAGATAAACTAAGCAGAGTTGGTGAATAGTGTAAAAGTCAGACCGTTTCAAGTAAAAAGAAACGGAGAGAAATAGAGGTTAGTAATTGTTGAAGAAAATTATTAAAATGTATTTATTTCACCTGCACAAATAACAAAAATATCATGAGCATATGACATATAACAACGTAAAATTTAATTCCTAAATCAATCCTTCTTGTGACTTTTTTGAGGACCTTCTTGCTTCAAATACCATTTTTTCTGGATCTAAATGCTGAACTTGTTTCGTCTAGTCGAGAAATATATCTTTCTCGAACTTCATTCACTTCAATAGAATAACACTATGTGATATGAATTTTTTTGTTTGAAAACCATCACATAGGTAGTGATTATTTCAAAATATATTAAAAAAAATTATGATAATCATATAAAGCTTAATATATAGATGTAAATGGTTCATATATCAACAAACCCGACACATTGTTCGCATGGTTTGCTTTATCTACTTATTAGCATTACCTATACATATTAAATAGATGTTAGTAATGTGATTGTAATTTATTCCATGCATTATTTTTGGAAGGGATTTATCAGTTTTTTAGGAATGCAAGTTACTAATAAGCAGTAATTTTAATTTGATTTTTGGAAATTAAGCAAGATGGCACACGCATACTTTCTTTGTGGAATCGACACATCAACAAATTTGGAGAGGAACACTACACACGTGGCACATAATATGTGAGGATCATTCGGTAGATGATATTTGACATTATGTATGATAGCTTAACACGTAGGATATATATATACATATATATATACATATATACATATATATATATACATATATACATATATATATACATATATACATATATATATATATATATATATATATACAAATCTTGAGTCCCTCGATTTAAATGTAATATCAATTAACATAATCATAAATTCAACTCATTGCTTTTTCAATTAATCGCTCAGTCACTCTCTTTATGAAGTAAAAATTATGTAATATATAGAGTGTAGTATATGTACCTTTATTTTCTTTTAGACTTTGCCTTTTAGGGCCTTCAGCTTCGCATGAATTTCTTCTTGAAACACAACAATTATGTATATATATATATATATATATATATGTATATGTATATATATATATATATGTATATGTATATATATATATAGGTATATGTATACATATATTAGAATAATGTTTTATATGAGAAATGAGAATAAATCACAGCCCTTAAATCATGGTGCTTTTATTGGTGCTTTCCAAAACATTGTGTTTGAACTCGTGCATTCAAGCTTCCCCAAGACACTCTGTTTCTTTGTCCTCTCATTCTCTAACAATCATCATCAATATTTTGCCGGTGATTGCCGGGGAGAGAAAATCAAGCTTTTTTCCACCATTAATAACTATACATTACGCACTAGCAGCTCGATGATCAATAGAATTTAGCTAAATTCAATGGAACATCAACAAACGCTAGTACAATTACGAAGCAAATTCTCGAGAAGATTCCATGAGATAGCTATATAAATGTTTGGTATTCGCAAGATCAATACATCTTCCATGTTGATAAGCGCACTGAAGGTCTCACTATACTGTATATGGCTGAGAATAATGTCGAACGTAATTTCTCTCTTTATTTTTTGTTTGAATTTTTTTTTGGGAGGAATGAGTTAAATTAGGTGTTTTTGTTGATTGATTTTGTGAAATTGTTGATTAGATTGTAGTCTCTTTTTTTATTATCAGCCCTAAGCAATTTCGACTGAATTTTTATTGTCAAAATCATCACATTTATGTGAAATTCAGTGTTTTAAATAATTACTTCCTATATTCTAATTAGTACTCCCTACAACTCTAAACAAATATTTTTATAACTCTAACTAGTACTTTCGATAACTCTTAACAAATGTTCTTATAACTCTAACTACTACCTAAATTGTTATAATTCTAATTTTAAACAATGTTCTTATGACTCTAACTAGTACTTCCGATAACTCTTAACAAATGTTGTCGTGAGTCGTGACTCTAATTACTACCCAGGGCCATCTTAAACGATTTAGGGGACCTGTTCTAATCTTAAAATTGGGCCCCTAATTTTTAAGTTCAATTAGCTTTTGTCTTCTTCTACAAAAGAATATCGTTTATTATTTGACAAAGACAAATTTTAGTATTGCGGTAATGGTAGTCGGCAAGGGCTGAAACCATGTTGTGTAAGCTAATCTAAGAAGAGTATTTGGGGTGATTGGTGAATATACATATAATCTACAACTTAAAATAGTAATTGATATATACTCTTAAGTTTTATGTTATTGAAATTAGAAGCAACTCAAGCTCAATACCTTTATGCCTTTTCTAGAGAACTTCGAGAGCATCTTCACTTCACACGACATCTTCTCCATTTATTAGATTCCTCTAGAAAAATATGAAAACAAAGAACTCCAAACATATTCTGAATTAAAGCAATAGCCATGTCAAAGAAAAAAAAAGAATTAAAGCAATAGCTAATAAATCATTGATTTATGAACATATATATCAATCAGTTGCCTGTAAAGTTCACCAAATCCGGCCACCTTCTCCGAGCTTTCTATCATCCGAAAAATTATTAGTTGCAGATATTATCTTTTAGCTGTCAAATTTCAAGGACTCCATAGTTTCGACGTCATTAAAGCTGCATGAACAATTTACATGAGTTGACTCTGGTTTGGTGGTTCCGACATTTATTTGCACCGAGTGGCCGGGAAGGAGATGAACGATATTGATATGGCCTCAAATTGTGAAATTGAATTATGAAACATACACAATCGAAACTATTTTCCACTCAAATCAAGATTCGAATAACGATATTGTTGGTCTTTGAAGAAAATATTGAAATTGAGTGGAAGTATATAGTGGTAGAAATTGGCCATTTGTTAGTGATTTAATGAATGAGAACTTGAAATTATATTTTCCATTGACAGTAATCAAGCATAGATGGTTTTTTTTTATGGAAAGATAGGAAGGTGCATGAGAGAGTTCCATGGAAATTTTGTTGAAACAAGAAAATTATGGATTCGAGAAGAATGGAATATGGAAAGTTTCAATTTTTATCGGAATTGCAAGAGTAATTAGAGAAAGAGATCACACGTGAGAATTTGTTGCTCTTGGAATTGAAGTTTGGAGCGTGAATTAGGGAGTAACATTATTAACAGCACAATTAATTAAAAGAAAATTTCAAAAATCGGGCCCTTTCATTGGGGCCCCGTGCAATAGGGCTGTTTGCGCACCCTATTCACCGGGCCTGTTACTACCTTCTATAACTCTAACAATGTTCCCGAGACTTTACATAATAGCCTACACAACTCTAAGAACTTACTTTCACAACTCTCATAACATGATTCCCCCTTTAGAATTAGATGAATTAGAAGTTAGAGCTATGCCAACATTTGATTAGATTTGTATAAAGTAGAAGCTAAAGTTATGCCAACATTTGATTAGAGAGTTATAGGATCGGAAGTAGAAGTTAGAGTTATGCCAACATTTGATTAGAGTTGTAGGAAGTTGAACTTAGAGTTATGCCTACATTTAATTAGAGTAGTTGGAAGTAGAAAGTTAAAGTTAGGCCAATATTTGATTAGAGTTGCAGGAAGTAGAAGTTAGATTTTTGGAAACATTTGATTAGAGTTATAAATCTTGACTACTTCCTACAATTCTAAACATCTATCAATAAAAGTAATTGCATTTATCTAGAACACATTAATCCAATTCCAATATCAATACTAATAGCCTTCTAAGCAATAATCGTCTTAACCACATTCACCATAACAATAATCATTATCCCAACTTGCATTACTGAATTTAGAATAATAGTCAATTCCAAATATAACCCTTTTAATTTAAACATAGTAAAAGAGAAAGACAACTTTTGTATACATTTAGTAGAATTAGCCCAAAAACTGATTTGGATTTTCTTCAAAGGAGGAATAAGGAACATAATTAGGAATCAGAACACAATAGTAGAACAAGAAAAAAAACCATTGGCAGCTCTCCTGAGCGCCATCAACAACCCACTCAAGGCAGAGCAGTACCGAAGAAGAAAGAAGCACCAGCGAAACCATAGCTGAGGAGAGAGAAAGATGTTAGGAGTTCAATATTTGTATGAATTAGATTTATAACATTTGATTAGGCTGACACTTGCATATATGTATGGATTGTATATGAGATAAATAATTTTTGGATTCTATGGAGGATTGTGCCTTAGTTTCTAATCATTTTGTTTGTCTATGAATTGTGGGATGTTTTTTTTTTGCAGAGTTGAATACGAATGTGGATATTCTCTATGATTTAAAGTTCTTTTCGTTATGAATTCGTGATCACCAAATGCATGGAGCCAAATGTATGAATGAATTCAACGAATGTAGATATTAATCTTAGCTTGTCCGGCTGGTTTTTCTATTCAAATTTGCTCCTGTAAATGTGCCTTTCATGGCTGATCTAATTTAAAACTTAGAACTTTCAGCATGACAGTGTTCATGTGGTTGGCTATGTCCAATAAGTTTCTCAATTATTTGCAAGCATTTGAGGAAGCCATTGCGGACTTGGAGACATTGGGCAAAGAAACTTACAAGGACAACACTTTGATCATGCAACTTCATAGGGACAACCTCTCTCTGTGGACACTAGACCAGGTGATTTTATAAGGCTTACTTTGTCTAAGCTATGTAAGTAGTATCAGGTTGATAATACGTAAGCTTCTCTACTGACATGTTATATGTCTTTACTAAGCTTATTTTGTCTAAGCTTTTTAAGAATGAGTACAAAAGACATAAATCAGAGAGTGAAGATGAAGACCTATTAGTAGGTGAAATATTTATAGTGAAATCAGGCTAGCCTTTTTGTTGTATGCTGGGTTATCAAACGAAACATACAAAGTTAAGGCAATTGATTGATATATACAAGCCTCGGTTTCAATGGGGTGAAACCAAAACTCAAGTAAACTCTAGCTAGATCAAAGATAAGGCACACAACTTTGATTAACTAAAGGTCCTAAGATCATGACTTAATTTGCTAAATTAAGCTAGCATAGGTGAATTCATACGTTTTCAATCCAAGAAACATAATGAAGACAAGTTTTAACTCACGGTTTTTCAGTCATAAAATCTGGTTGTTCTCATTCATTCCATGTCCTTTTATAGTACAACCTAACTATTACAACTGAGTTTTTGATAATTAAAAATAAAGCATAAAAGACACGTAATTAGGCCTCTAACAATCAGCACTAGTACACGTTTTAAAACTAACAGCCACAAAGAAACAACTAAGCAACTAAGCAAGTAAGTCCCTATTTTTAAGGCGCCACTTAATGCTTGCTTGCTCGCCATTTTCGAATTGGAATTGGTGCTCCATATTTGCACGTCCAAGCTCCTACAATCAAGGGAGTTGTTGGAAATGTTAGGCTGCCATTGCACACGTTCCATGCTAGGTGGAACAAGCTCCACTTGCACGTTCTTCCTTCGAACAATCAACAACCACACCTTGGCTTCATCACTACCATCACTTAGTCACTTATGCTCAATGTGTTTCCATTACAACTTAAACTAAGAAAGCAAATAACTGATTACATAATCAAACTAATAACAAACCGGAAATAACATAACAAAAGCAAACTAACTTATTCTTCATCCTAAGAACAAGAAGGAAAATCAAACTATGATTCGAACTAAGAGACCACACTAATAATGGACTCCATTGGAACATGATTAACCGGATTGTTGAGAACTCCATGGATGCTTTCTCCGACCAAATTAATGAGCTTGTAATCCTTAGTAAGAATCAATGAAGATGCCACACCATCACTTTTTTCTTTGATGCTGGTGTGCGTGGTGTGGATACTCTGTCATCTCTGTCATTCTGAGGTTTTTCATTGGAATATAAGTCCTTATTATTAGAAACAAAAATATTTTTGGGCATTATTAATGGACATGAAGTGCTAACAAAAAATATGGAATATATAGAGATATTGTGATAACTGGAGTAATCTACGTACTTTTTTTTAGAAACAAAAATATTTTCGGGCATTATCATTTTTGAACATCCTATAAGCTATTAGCTCATTAATTGGAAGAGCATTGTGCTATACACAAGATGTGGGTTCGATTCCCACATAGGTTATGATGACTCTTGTTAGAAGTTAGAAACCTAAACATAAAACAAATTGTTTGAGTACAATTGCACTAATGTACATTTGAAGATGAGTTTGAAATTTTTTGGCCATTGTGACTCGATTCAAGCTAGTGTAATTGTAGACACATGATCGTGTCTCCCCATTTGAGGGTCCAATGATGAAACATACTGCGGTATTAGTTGGCGTAACCCACCGGAAGGGCAATCGAAGAGCTAACCCAAGATTAATTAAAAGTGTGTTTTGAAATATTATTCTAAAGCCCAATTAATTATTCATGATAATTAATTGTATTTTAAGCCCATAAAATATTTTAAGTCCATTTAAAGTATTTTAAAAGCCCAATTATTTATTTATTATTTTTAATAAATGTTTTTATTATTTTTAATAAATATTTTTAATAAATATTTTTAATAAATATTAGATTTTTATTCCGTAAAATTCAATTTCTGGATTTTAAGGATAAAAAATTATCTTTAAAAAACGCGGTTAATGAAAAAGGCTAGCAAATGAGCTGGACGCAGGCGGTACGCCTGGCGCGCCACGTGCGTTCAACACATTGGTCGAGCTGTGTCAGGCGCGCCAATCTGCGCCTGACACGTGGAATTGTGACTCACACAGAGTCCTGCGCCTAGTGCAGTCCCTGTGTGAGACGCAGATCCCTTTTCTATCTTTTATAATACGCGTATACACGTGTACATCACTAATTGGGCTGGCCACGTTAGGCGCGCCAATGTGCGCCTGACACGTGGATCTGCGGCTCACACGTTAGCCTGCGCCTGGCGTAAGGGACGGGTGAAGCACATGTTCCTGTTGCATATACATACCTGTGATTTCCCGAATCACGGACGACATTTTCGATTTATTTTTTTACGAACACAAGAACTTCCTAATACTTACGAAATATACTTCGAACCTCTAAACACTTAAACACTTTCAATACTTCAAATCCTTTTCCAGTTCCTGATCATACTGCGTTCTTGGTTCCACGATTGCTCTGCTTGAAGTTCGTTACGCTCTTCGACCTAAACCGCATAGATATAATTCCTGAGGACCCTTGAGTAATTCTATTGTTTTTATTTTTCTGGAAGTTATGAACAATTTCTTTTCATGATGTAGATATTTAATTAATAATCGCATTTATTGTACAATCTAATCCCTTTTACTCTTATTTTTGTATATAATATTCATATTATTATGATTGTCCTGCATGTTTTTTTATCACCCACATGTTATTATTGATAAACAAGACCTAAAGAACTGTTCTAACTAATTCTGATAATTTGGACAATCTGTTAGGAACCTTGTAATCTGATTGCTTAATAACTTGTCGCTAAAAATTAGTCTTTTATGTGTTTCCTAAACCTACCTAGACTAAATATTTTTAGGTGTTTAAAAAAATTATGTGGTTATTCTTTGGCATAAAATTTGTTGTGCATCGATATTTAGTAGAGGCCAGCAATGGGCAAACATGGCTCATTATTGACCATATTTAGACCCTTACCCCCGAACTCAATCTATGGTTCAATGGCCATCAATGGAGTCAAGACGGGAAAATCTAAATTGGATAAGTCCCTAAGATGTCCCTACAGTTTTCAATATCCAATTAGGTTTATAAGTTTTCCTCTAAAAAATTTGCTGGCGACTTCAAAAACATATTTGTAATAAAACCTTAACAATGGGGTAGTCAAATACGCGCTTACACCGCGGTAGGCGAAAATAAAATCACGCCTAAAGTAATATATTCCTTCTTCTACCATATCTTTAGGTATGGGAGAAAAATGATATATTGAAAACTGAACAAGACCATTTAAAAAGGAGTGCTGAAAGCATATCAAATAATAAGAGCCTGTGCGGGAGTTGAACCCACATTTTTGTGTGTTTGCACACAAAACACTCACCAATTGAGATAACAGGCTATCAGGTTGCAACATTTAATTAAAGTTGTATAAATAAGTAGTTAGAGTTATGACAACATTTAATAAGAAAATAGCAAATTACTTTGTACAGTAAGGCATTATAAAACTTTCCTATTATGACAAAGAGAGTATTCGCATAACTCTAGTGACTAGTTCCTATAAATTCTAAAAAATATTTGGCATAAGTATGACAAATATCGCTAAATATCTAAGGGAAATTCCACTTGGTACCACTTTAGTTTGGGTTTTTCCATTTGGTAACCAAATTTTTTTTTGGATTCCATATGGTACTACTGTAGTTTGGACTTATTCTATATCGTAACATTTCGTTAAATAAAACATTAGTTTTAGATTAAATAGGGTTAGTAGTTTGCCTCGTTTACGTGCCTTGTGCGTCGAGAATAGTTCAGCTAAGGTTTAGGAGTCATTTTGGCTCTTATGGGTCAAAATTGAAATCGAAATTAGAGTAAAACGACTAAAACCTCGTTTTATGTTTTAAGACATGCTTACTTGTTTTTTTTGCACGAAGGACCTTAAATTTGGTCGTTAAGGAGAAAAATGACTCCCAAAACCTTAATTACGCAAAATTAGACAAACCTCTAACCCTATTTAACCCCCAAACAAATGTTTTGATTAATATAATGTTACAGTATAGAATAAGTCCAAACTACAATGGTACCAAATGGAATCCAAAAAGAATTTGGGTACCAACTGGAAAAGCCCAAAGTACAGTGATACGAAGTGGAATTTCCCAATCTTTAATTACTACTTCCTATAACTCTAAGCAAATATTGATATTAACTCTAAACAAGCATTTGTAGTTATGGCATTACTCTAATCAAGCCACATAATCAATTATGCTAATCAAATGGTTACAACTCTGATCAACTCTAAATAGGTATTTTATTTGCTACAACTCTAAAGAAGTTTTCATAATTTCAATTATTATTTCCTATATATAACTCTATACAAATCTTGTTGTAACTCTAATTACTATTGCATATAACTCTAAACAATTGTTGCCCTAACTTTAATTTTATTTTCAACTTTGAAGAAGTGTTTTCGTAATTCTAATTACTATTTTCTATTAACTCTATTCAAATCTTGGTGTAGTCGTAATTACTATTTTCTATAGCTCTTAACAAGTGTTGTTGTAACTCTAATTACAATTTTATATAGGAAAAATTGACAGGAATAGTCTTAACTATGAGCGTTCCGCCATTTTTAGTCCCAACTTTTGATTATTTCTCAATGGTCCCAACTATTGCTTATAGTTTACAAAAATAGTCCCAGTTGACTGGTTACCCGTTCAACAGGTTAAATTTTTTAAAATTGTTTTTCCTTATTCTTCCTTTTCTCTCTCCTCCCACCTCTCTCCGCTGCCACACCTCTGCCTCCCCTTCCACTGCCACCATTCTATCTCGCTCTACCTCTACCTCCTTCCTCGATCCACTCCAAGTAAATTCGACAAGAAGAGGACTAAAGATAACATTACCTAGTAATTAAGATGCACATTTTAGCAAAGCCCTCAATTAATTTCATGAAATTACAAGAAGCTTTTTCATGGTGGAAAATTGACAAAATGGGAATACCAAAAAAAAAGAGAAATGGAGGTACCAGGATGGTTTCACTATAATTAACAAGGGAGTAATAATTTTGTAGAATTAACTCTCTCTTACAAAGGCTTGAAGTTGTAAAAATGGCAGAACAAGATAGGGAAGAAAAAGAGTGCCCATATGCTATTTGAGACTGGAATTGCAAAAGAATTTAGTTAAGAATCAACGATATTAGAGGAAAGGGAAGGTGTAGATGGAGAAAATAAAGTAAAACTGAATTAAATTTACCTAATCTAATTCAGCGAAAAGAGATGAGAAATTGCTAAAAAAATTTGCAAAAAATCTGACGAGAGAAGAAGAAAATAAGCTTTTGGAAAGAAGAAATATGAACCTACTGAAAGTTTTGAGAAGAAATTTCATGAAACTCGTAAAATAATTTATGTTCATGAAACTCATATATTAATTGATGTCACAAAGCCAAAGGAGAAGAAGAGTTAAAGAAGGGCAAGAATGTACGGGGATGTATCTCCACTACTGAAATTCTAATAAATTTGATCTTTAATTCATTTCTTCTTTCAGATTCTAGATTTTCTTCCCTTATATTTCTCAAATTGTAGATTCCTCACTTAGACCTTTTCATCTTCACAGAAATGGAGGACATACAAACAAGAATTTGTCAGACATTTGGGGAGAGTTTGTAGGAAAGGGGGTTTCAAATGGGGTGGCAATTTTGGGGGTGGGGGAGGATTGGCTAGGATGGTGGTTTTAGAGGGTTTACCTGTTGTAAAAGGTCATTGACCTGCTGGGACAGTTTTTATAAAACATACCTCAAAGTTGGGACCATTGAGAAATAATCAAAAGTTGGGATTGAAAATGACGGAATACCTATAGTTGGGACTGTTCATATCAATTTTTCTTTTTATATAACTCCAAACAATCATTGTACTCATAACTATAATTACCATTTCCTATATAATTGTGAAGAAGAGATGGTGTAAATCTAATACATATTTTCTACGACTCTAAACAAGTTTTTTCATTACTATAATTACCATTTCATATAACAATAACAAGTGTTGTAACTCCAAACAAGTGTAGCCGCAACTCTAATTACTACTTGTTATAACTCTAAACAAGTATTTTAATAACTCTAATTATTAATTCGTGTAACTCTAAACAAGTATTTTCATAATTCTAGTAATTATTGCATATAACTCTAAGCAAGAATTGGCGTATAAAGTAGTAAGTATATTCTATTACAACTATAAAGAAGTGTTGCCATGAAACTTGTTTTTTCACTAAGTAAGAATTAGTATAAAAAATTTGATAGGCTGTCGTAAACCTGTCAAAAATAAGTCCTGCAAAACCTTCTAACAATGTAATAGGGTAAGCAGGGTCGAATCCACAGAAAGATGGTCGTTTTAATCTAGCTTATATGATATGGAGAAACTAAACAAGATCAGGATTTTGAATTAAAGTTCTAAACTAATAAATAAAGAAAATCAAAGTAAAAAGATCTAGGGCAATGGTTCACCATGTTTACACTTATAATCTATCAAAATATCATCAATAGTTCTATTAATCAGATATCTAGAGCAGGCGTTAATCATACGGTCGGGTCTTGGCGCTCTCAAATCAACATATGCTAGTACGGTCGCTCAACATTATCTGATTTGCTAATTGTAGGTAAGCCTCTAAAGAGTACTATCTCTCGATCTATGACTCGATATTAGCAAAATTTAATCAGATTGCAAGATTAACAATAAAAATACTAATCAATGAGAGAAAATAATAACTAATCAAACCATGAATAAATATCAATCAATAATCATATCATATAAACATGGATTCCCAAACCCTAGAAAATAAGACTACTCAATCATGATACAAAGAATAAAAACTACATCTACCAAGGAAAACATAATTAAAGAAATCAATGAAAGAAATAAATAGAAATCATGAATTAATGAAGAACATGAAAAACTAAGGTTTGCAACTAAAAAAAACTAGAGAGAAAATGGAAGAGAAAAACTAAACTAAAACCTAGAAATAACGTGTAAAGGGGAAGAGGGAGAAGAGAAAGAGTTAAAACCTCCTCTAAATAATATTCAATAACCTAATATGACTAGAAAAATAATTTACAAGATAAGGAAAGTCAAAATATCATTAAATGGGCGGAATAGTGATCCGCGCGTACGCGTGGCAGATTCCAGCGGAAACAATGCAATCTTCCGAAAGGCATAACTCCTTGACTAGAAGGATCCTCGGGGCGTGCCACCTATCGCTGGAAAGATCTTCAAGTCTAGTTTCCCATTCTGCTGGAGTTATTCAATTCTAAGAAGCACCTCAAAAGTTATGATCAAAAGAGTGACATGACTCTTTTTTCATATTTCTTCTAATGATTTTCCACTTTGTTTTCGCTCAAACTCCTACTAATTATATTCCGAACGATCCTTATGCATTTTATCTTCCTTCCAAGTGTTCCTAATCCTCAAGTTTAGTTAATAATACTCCAAATACGTTCTCAATACTTGAAATTCATCAAAAATAAGAAAACATACCAAATAGGAGTAAAATAACATAACTTAAGAATATAATGCAATAATGAACCTAAATATGAATCTAAATGTATCAAACTCCCCCAAGCTAAACCATTGCATGTCCCCAAGCAATAAGACATAAACATTGGAAAAGAAAGACGACCTACAATATTGGACTACAACAGGGCTAAACACTCAGCTGAAAACACAGGAGATATAATCACTACACAAACCAAGCATCAAAACAAGCTCGAACAAAGCCGCATAGCATGTCATGTATCACAATCGACTCTCCAATCATACCACATACCATCTCTCCCAAGCTGGATTTAACTAAACCTGACAGACCTCATTATAGTTATGTGCGCTCAAATCTCTCATGTGTTTAAGGCATAAATGATGACACTCAACCTAATCAAGCCGACTCAGATGAAGCAAATACTCTTTAACTTTGACTTTTTGACTCAACTTAATACTCAACAATACAATACACAATGATCAAGAGGACTTTTAAGGGTTGTAATGGGGCTGAGGTTAAAGTTATGGAAAATAATTTGGGAATTGTGGTGGAAAAACCAATAAAGGGGAGCATCATATAACTGAAAACATGACCAAGAAAGGTCATAACAACTCCATGCAACAACCAACAATCTCCAAATATAATCAACAACCTTTTTCACTCAAGAAATTCAATCATAACCCTTTTTATCTCACTTTATTCACATCTTTTTTTTTTCACTTCTTTTTCATATCATTTATTACTTTTTTTTTTTGAACTTTCAATTCAATTTCAAAGCTCACTAAACATACTTTTCCATCCATCTAAACCACAAATAGAGCACTTCAATTTAATACAAACTAAACCAAAACTAATACTCGCTCCCCCAAGCTAGGCTTGGGACAAATATCAAATGAGGCTAAGGGCTTGTATTGTAGGTTTCAATTAAACACAGTCGGGAAGGCTCAATGAGGCTAGAGAAAGGATAATATAAAAAAAGAATAACTCTGGAGCTAAGATCATGAAATGAAACGTCTCAATCATATCAAAATGTATGCATTATCGAATATCAAGGAGTACCAAATCAAAGTCAAGATCAATGCGACAATTGAGGAACTAATCACACATGAAAGAACATAACTGACACATATACGTCAGTTTATAGGCACAAAAGCTCACTTAGTTTAAGGTGTCTGCACAATAAAGTTAAATCGAGCCAGAGAGAGATCAATCAATCTTACCACAAACAATCAATTGCGAAACAATCGTGCTATAAAGTATCATGAACAAGATAAGTGACGCTTATGAATTGTAGTAAAATATCATCAAGGTTCTCAAAAAGTGTCAGCAATAGTACCATAAATGCAAACTAAGATGACATGAAATCTATTATGAGAAGAAATATGCTAATGCAACTACGAAAGCAATACAATTTTTTTTTGTTACACGTAAACTCCCACTCCTAGTAAGCGGTACAAACCGTGCAACATCCTACGAAAGCAATAAAATCTACACTAGAAAGCAATAAATGATAGAATATTCCTCCCCCAAGCTAGAATATGCAGTGTCCTCACTGCATAAACCAGATTAGAGAAAGAATGATAACCAAACACCAACATTCATCTAATCACCAAAGTTGCCCACCAAAAGCCACAACAAACCACCAAAACCACACACAAATCCTAACAATCCAATGAACTAAACAAATAATGTACAAAAGATTCCCAACAAGATGGCATCAAAACAAAAATCCAAGCAAAAATTCGAGATAAACATTAACAACAGGTACAAGTGAGAATAGATACATACTACCCAATTAATTGGGGAGAAGACTCAAATATTCTCAAAAATCATGTCGTAATGCTTCAGGAAGGTGAACTTGAACCAATTTGGGGCCTACTGAACAAAATCCTATAACATCCATGGATCAAAAAGGAAAGAATCATTAGAATTAGGATTTTAGTGGGGGAAAATAGTGATAAAACAAAAGTAAAAAGAAAAAGGACAAAAAAAGGAATTAAAAAAAAAAACATGACAAAAATAGGGAACAAAAGAAAGAAGAGGAAACGAGAAGAGAGAAGAAGGGGGTGCTGGCTGCTGCTAGGCCGAAATTTATGGTGGTGCAGAGCGGCCATGGCTAGTGGTTCGTCGGAAAAAGCGGACGTGGGATAGGGAGAGAGGAATTGTGGGTGAGGGAGAGGGACGAAGGAAAGAAAGAACAGAGAAAAGCGAGAGGTGCTGCGAGGGGAACGCAGGCGATGGTGGGAGTCGGCGAATAAGTCTGGCGCGGGTGGTGGTGTGCTGTGCAGACTAGGAGAGGCTTGCGAGGGGGGGGTTGGTGTCGGAGGGGGAAAAACAAGGCGTGGGGCTGACGAGATGAAAAGAGGCAGACTGTGATGCTGATTCGCCGGTGCTGGGTCGGTTAAGAAAAAGACAAGAGACGGGTGAAGGACGGAAGAGGACAAAGGACAGAACCAGGGGGGCAAGGAATAAAGCAGGGCGTGTGTGGGGGAAGACGAAGAAGGAGGAAATAAACAGGTGGCTCTTTAGCGAGCGCTTACTACATTAGCGAGCTGTGTGTAAGCCAGCGAACGCTGGCCAACCAGCGGGCTGGGCAGACAACTGCAGTTTGTGCAGCGTGTGAGACTCGTTGGGCGATGGTTTGGCAGCGGGCTCTCGACAAGTTTGTGATTACGCCTCACTTGTCCAAACGCACAACTTCAACCTGTAAAGCTTTCAAACCATGACAACACAACTCACAAATTTTGTTAGCTCGCTAGTGGACTAAACAAATAAAAAAAAAAACGAATTCTAGTGGATTCAAAGACAAAGAATAAATTACGAAAATAAACTAACTAAAATAAGAAAATGAGAATTCAAATGAATTCACAAAAATAAGATATAAAAATAAAATAACTAACCTAAAAATATTGAAGTCAAGTGAATTCAATAAAAAAAATATTAAGATTAGTAGATCACTCATAATAGTTCAATGCTCTAAGAAGTTTATCATATGTTCCTGCAAACATCTCATAGCATATTATATAAGAGTGGGAAGGAAAAATAAAAAAAATTAGTTCTAAAAATCTATGAAAACTACAAAAAGAAAAATCAAAGGAAAACTTATATTTACAAGAAAAAGAAAAAGAAAAAGAAAAAGAAAAAGAAAAGGAAAAATCTTTAGCCTTTTTACATGACTCGAAAGAAGGAAAAGAAACTAAATGTACATTATTTACATTATCATGAGAGTCAATCAAAAGGGGAGAAAGAAGGAACGATGGAGGATATAATAAAGAAGAAGAAGGAATAAGATCAAGTTTTTTAAAGAAGGGAACATGAGACTCAAAAACAGTATCAGATGAAACCGACAAAGACTCATGTGTTATCTCACTCTCAACTTTAGACCCATGTGCAGACGAAAAGTTTATCAAAAAAATGTCAGACAATTCACTCTCAACTATGGATTCAGCGACATATAGACACTTACTACCAACTTCACCAATTACACTCTCACCTTCTACCAAATTATCATGAGTCAAATCAACGCCTTTCTCCTCTGAAGTATAATTCTCAACACCAAAATCATTATCATCAAGTATAACCTGTTGGTTAGTAGATTGTTGCACAACAAGTAATTCAATAGATTTCGCCATGTTTTGGTAATCATGAGCTAATTTATTTAAATCTTCATGTTGTTTAACAATATACTCTTTCATCATGTTAAAAAGTTCCTGACGCTCTGATGTTTCGGGTTGAAAATAATTATTCACTTTAGGTTGATAACATTGGGTATAATCAGGCACGTAAGACTCATTTGGGTAAGAGGAATATTCATAGGAATTCATGCACAAATTATGTAAATTTTGACATTCATATGATGCATCATAAACATAATCATTCGCATTATAATACCCAGAATAATCATACTGCCCTTGATAATTAGAAAAAACATCCCCCTCTGAACTATAATTACTCCACTCCATGACAACACAAAATAGAGAGAAAAAAAAACTATTCACAAAAGGGAAGAAAAAAAAATATACAGTTTAGTATTACCAACAATAAAAACTAAATAAAATAATACCGTCTCCCCGGCAACGATGCCAAAATTTGATAGGCTGTCGTACACCTGTGAAAAATAATTCCTGCAAAACCTTCTAACAATGTAGTAGGGTAAGCAGGGTCGAATCCACATAGAGATGGTCGTTTTAATCTAGCTTATATGATATGGAGAAACTAAACAAGATCAGGAATATTGAATTAAAGTTCTAAACTAATAAATAAAGAAAATCAAAGTAAAAAGATCTAGGGCAATGGTTTACCATGTTTATACTTATAATCTATCAAAATATCATCAATAGTTCAATTAATCAGATATCTAGAGCAGAAGTTAATCCTTTCGGTCGGGTCTTAACGCTCTCAAATCAACATATGCTAGTACGGTCGCTCAACATAATCCGATTTGCTAATTATAGGTAAGCCTATAAAAAGTACTATCTCTCGATCTATGACTCGATATTAGCAAAATTTAATTAGACAATTGATCAGATTGCAAGATTAACAATAAAAACACTAATCAATTAGAGAAAACAATAACAAATCAAACCATGAATAAATATCAATCAATAATCATATCATATAAACATGGATTCCCAAACCCTAGAAAATAAGACTACTCAATCATGATACAAAGAATAAAAACTACATCTACCAAGGAAAACATAATTAAAGAAATAAATAGAAATCATGAATTAATGAAGAACATGAAAAACTAAGGTTTGCAACTAAAAAAACTAGAGAGAAAATGGAAGAGAAAAACTAAACTAAAACCTAGAAATAACGTGTGAAGGGGAAGAGAAAGAGTGAAAACCTCCTCTAAATAATATTCAATAACCTAATATGACTAGGAAAGTAATTTACAAGATAAGGAAAGTCAAAATATCATTAAATGGGCGGAATAGTGATCCGCGCGTACGCGTGGCATATTCCAACAGAAACAGCGCAATCTTTCGAAAGGCATAACTCCTTGACTATAAGTCTCCTCGGGGCGTGCCACCTATCGTTGGAAAGATCTTCAAGTCTAGTTTTCCAATATTCTGGAATTATTTGATTCTAAGAAGCAACTAAAAAGTTATGATCATAAGAGTAGACATGACTCTTTTTTCACATTTCTTCTAATGATTTTCCACTTTGTTTTCGCTCAAACTCGTACTAATTATATTCCAGACGATCCTTATGCATTGTATCTTCCTTCCAAGTGTTCCCAATCCTTAAGTTTAGTTAATCATACTCCAAATACATTCTCAATACATGAAATTCATCAAAAACAAGAAAACATACCAAATAGGAGTAGAATAACATAACTTAAGAATATAATGCAATAATGAATTGAAATATGAATCTAAATGCTCTAAAATGCTATCTAAATGCACCTAAAACCAATATATAAAAATGACTTATAAATCACCAAAAATAACCATTTACAACCTAAACACCCTCCAAATATTAAACAGCCTAACTAGGTTAGCCCCCTCAATATCAGGAGTGCAAAGAGAATCTATACAAATCAAGTAAACACTCTTTCTATCCACATTTTATCTCTATGAGTAATTTTCTTTGGAAGCACAAGCTTTATTCTTAATTGCACTAGCTCTTTCAATCTGTTGAACACAATTTCAGGTTTAATTTCCATACCACCTGATTTCAAGCGTAGCTTCATTGCATGCTGATAAACAAGGCCACTAAAAACAGCTGCTATTATCTGCTTTTGGAAGCCTGATCTTTTACTTCTTTGCACAAAATAAATATGTCTTTGAAACAGATTATGAGTTGAGGAGAGCTTCAACCAAATCTTAACCACTGCAAAGGCATTGTGCTGCATATGTACATTGAAAAAACAAGTGATTATGGCTTTTCTGACCATCAACACATAGTAGACAAGGATTTTCATCCATCACCCCAATTTGAACAAGCTTATCAGCTATTCTAAGTCTCTGATGCATCACAAGCCAACTGATCATCCTATGCTTTGGAATAGACATTCTATTCCAAATGAGCTTGTCCCAGTATATTACTTCATTCTCTCCAATCATCTTTTGGTAAATTGTTTTAATGCTAAAGCTAGCCATATCCTTCACCTCTTGCTGACTATACCATTGTTTCAAGATGTTTTGAATCTTGCAAACTTGCTTCCAATTCCAGCAGCTATCCTAAGGTGGTTCATAATCCCATCAATCATGATTTTTAATGTAAACTTCATGTACCCACTACACCCATAGATTGTCTTCTTTTGTTGTGATAGCCCAAACATAATTTGCCAGGGCAACCTTGTTCCATAACACCACTTGCCTCACACCTAGACCACCAGTTTGCTTAGGTGTACAAATCTTAGCCCAAGCTATGTTCCCTGGTTTATTGCTGCTGTAATCACAAGTCCAGAGGAATGTTCTGCAAATTTTCTCAATCTCCTTCAATACATACTTAGGCATAATATTTATTTGCACCCACTAGACATTAATACGCGACAGCACTGAGTTAATAAGGTTGAGCCTAGCAGTATAAGATAGGTTCCTACTACTCCACACTCTTATTCTTGCTCCCATTCTTTTAATTATCCCATTACATTTAGCCACTGGAATCTTCCTAGCAAAGATAGGAACTCCCAAATATTTGAAGGGGAGGTTACTATGATTAAAGCCTGAAACACTTCTAATCCTTTAAATCACCTCCTGTTTTACCCCAACTGTGTGAAAGTCAGATTTTTGCTCATTGATTTGAAGACCTGAGGATGCTGGGAAGAGTTTGAATGCTTGAAGCATAGTGTACACAACAGAGAATTCTCCATCACAATCATCAGCAAACACCATATGATTGAGTTTGCTTTGTTTGCATCTTGGATGAATGGTGAAATGAGGATAATCTTCAATTTTCTTTATGATCCTTGATTGATATTCCATACAGATAACAAAGAGATGAAGGGAGATTGGATCTCCCTGTCTCAAACCTCATTTAGAGCTAAAATAACCATGTAAGGAACCATTCACCATGAGAGTGAACTTAGGAGTTCTTACACAAGTCATAACTAGCTTTACGAAATTTTCAAGGAATTTCAAAGCATTTAACATTTCTTCAAGAAAATCCCAATCTATAGTATCATATGCTTTTTTCATGTCTAGCTTCATAATACAGCTTGGTTTTACATTTTTCCTACCATAATGCCTAACCAAGTCTTGTCATACCTTAGTATTATAAGCTATTAATCTTTCTTTGACAAAGGCTCCTTGATTTTCAGCAATAATATCAGGGAGAATCATGCTTAGCCTATTACCAATCATTTTAGTGATGCATTTATAAATCATATTATAGCATGCTATAGGACTAAATTCAATAAATGAACTAGGAGAGGACACTTTAGGATTAAGTGTTAAAATAGTTGCATTTAGTTCAGTTAAGAGTTTACCAGAGTGAAAAACATCCAGCACAGCTTGAGAAATTTCCTCACCAATGATCTGCCATGCATCTGTAAAGAATTGAGACCCAAAACCATATGGGCCTGGAGACTTGTCCCCTAGAATAGAGAAAAGAGCTTGTTTGACATGCAAAGCTGTATATGGTCTTTTTAGCATCTGAATGTGCTCCCTTGATAGCACAGTCGCCATACATATCACTGCCTGCTTGACTTTTTTTCTGTTTGATAGAGTGGAGCCAAGGAGATGTTGAAAATACTATAGAAATGCTTCATTAACATCTTACAAATTCTCCTTCCATACCCCATTCTTGTCATTTATGGCATACACTGTGTTTTTCAACCTTCTAGCCTTTATTGATTGGTGAAAAAGAGAGGAGTTTTCATCTCCATCTCTACACCATTGCATCTTAGCTTTCTGGGCTAGGAAACACAAATAATCTATATGATTCCCTCTTTATTCAGCAACAGCTTCATGTTCAGCTTCTTTCAGGTTCATATCAGTAGGGTTACTCTGTAAAGCTTCTTGGCACTGAATCATTTTCTTGTATGCAATGATATCCTTTCTATGAATATATGAGTAACCTTCTGCAGGTAATTTCTTCAAAGCTTTCTTAGCCTGCTTCATTTTAAAAACCACTCTATACGTGGGAGTCCCCTGAACACTTAGATTCTAGCAAGTAGTAATAATTTCAGTGAAAGTGGGAGCATTACTCCACATTTTGGAATATTTAGGATGCTTGCCTATCTCCACAGCTAGATAGGGCAATGATCAAACTGTCCCTCTGGCATAAAGTGAGTAACAGCAGCAGGAAATATGTCACACCAAGCCTGGTTTACCATTGTTCTGTCCAACTTACAAAAGACTTTACTCTCACCTAGTTGTGTACTGCTCCTTGTAAATCTGCTACCTGGGCAAGACATATCTTGGAGCCCACAGTTGCTAACACACATCTGCAACAGTTCAGTCTCCTGGTGCCTCATAATAGAACCAACTCTTTCATCAGGATACAACACACAATTGTAATCTCCCACCACTAACCATGGCATGTGAATATGAGTAGCTAAATCTTCTAATTCCTACCACACCAATTCTTTCTCTTTAGCATCATTTGTTGCATAAATGAAAGAATAGGCAAAATGAGGAGCCCCATTTACTGGTTGAATAAAACAAAGAAATAGCTGACTTGAACAATCCATAATACTAACATCGAAGCTTTTGGGGTTCCAAGCAATAACAATTCTACCTCCCTTATGAAAAGAGGAATTAGAAGTGAAACACCACCCTTTAAACAGATTTAGGTAAAGATTGTCCATATTATGAGCCTTTACCTTTGTCTCTAGGAAACCAACCAAACCAAAATTCTTCATATTGTTGATCAATTTGACATCCTTTTGTTTTTGCTAGCTGTTGATCCCCCTCACATTCCATATAATTACTTTATCCATAAGCATCAGGAGGCTGGCTACCTCCTTTTACCTTAACCCCTACAGACTCACACTCCACCAATCCAACTATCACTGCTGTACTAGGTTCTCCTTCAGCTTCCCCTAAAATCTCAAAATTATTATGAGTTGGAGCTGCCGAAGGGCTGGCAATAATCCTTCTGGGAGGATTTCTTACAGTTTGAAATTTTTATACCTTCTGAGCACTAGTTTCACCTGGTGGTCTAATTTTTTGAGCTACCACAGTCTGAATAGTAGTATTCTTTGGTCTCCATTCCTTTCTTATAACTTCTTTTGTGCACTTCTCTTCTTCATGACCGATTCCTTTATAGGCTTTGCACTGAACTGGTTTCCATTCATAATAAACAGGAACACCAGTCATGATGTTTCTCTCATTAATGAACTTTAGTTCCTTAGGAAAATTCTGGTCAATTTGCACCTCAAACATGATTCTTGCATATTGAAGCTTATCTCTTCGACTTGTTGCTTGATCTACTTTTATCATTCTTCCAAGAAGCTTTACTATCTTCTCCAGACAAGACTCACCCCAATATTTAAAATCTAGAGACAGTTGCATCCAAATAGGCAAGGTTTTGATATTCTCTTTGCACATATCTACCTCAGCAGACCATGGTTTCAAAATCATAGGTTTACTATCAAAAAAAGGAGGGTTCCCAGCAAGAATCAATTCCCTCTTTTCCATTGAACGAAACCTGACAACATATATCCCTTTCTTAACCAGTGCTACTTTATCTATCCCATATTCATCTAAAGAAACCTTCCATAACATCAACAACATAGCAATAAATTACAGAATTCCAAAAATCAATTTCCAATTGAACATCTTCTATATCAATTTTAACGACATTTGAATCATCATTTTGATTTTCAGGTGAAAATAAGATAGGAACATGAGCAATATTACCTTCAACCCCGGGCAATCGTTTCTTTTGTTCTTGAGCAATACGCTCACAAATTTTGTATGGTCTCCAGCCAATCAGAAAAATTATCCCTTAGTAACGACTATTGCGGAAGAGTCCTCAAAGATGATCGAGGCGGCAATATTTCCTCCTGGATTTCATCATCTTCCTCCTCAATGTCCTCAGTCTCCATTTCATAAACTCCCATTACTTCATCTACTAGCCTCACCTTCCTAGCTTGCGGTTCAGATGGACCCTTCCCCTTTACTGATGCCGAGTTTGCCTTAGATGGCTTCTGCTTAGCTTTAGATTTCCTTGCCATGGCGTCCGACGTACATAGTACGCAGAGAGAACCTAGAGAGAGAAGCGCGCAAACAGGTGTTGTCATAACTACTACTTCCTATAACAGTATAACTCTAGATAAGTGTTGTCATAACTCTAATTACTAAATCTTATAACTCTAAACAAGTGTTGCCGTAACTCTAATTACTACTTCTTATAACTCTAAACAAGTATTGTGTAATTTTCAAAACACAATTTCATAATCGCTTCAGTTATTCCATTTCATAATGTTTAATCACATCAATTATTCAATATCATAATGCTGATGGACTAAACATTACTTTGAAGCACGGAATAAAAATTAAAAGGAAGTGAAATATGAATATATGATCAACTTACACCAAAAATTCCTCACAATAGCAACAATCATGCCATAAATGCAAAAAATTCAAACAGATACATACCGTTCCACCTAAATGACAACTCTTCTTAATAAAAATATAGAATATCAAGTTTAATTTGATGAACATAAATTTTTAAAAATTATATCTGATTCTTCTATAACAGGTGGATTCCTTATGCAATAACATGATCAATTCTACGCATATGGGCATATTGAATTCAATCTTCGAATTCCTTCAAATTCATCCTCCCTTCCATCCCTTCAAATTCAGCCGACTTTACCAATCCCAACAAAAACTAGGGCAAAAAGATGAAGAAATCCGAAAATCAAATACGATAATTTCACATATAATATCATCAGATTATCGACATAAACTCGCAAAAAACATGTAGAAGCAAAGAAATTTCAAAAACAAATTATGAAGAAGCAAAGAAATTTCGAAAACAAATTAAATTATGCACAAGCAAACAAATTGTGAAAACGAAGAAGCTAAGCATACGAATTACCGAAAACAAACTAACCATCTTTCATCGCGGTAATGGATTCCATGAAATTCTTGGACAGAAGGAGATGATAGGAGAGAGAAGACGTACAGAAGGAGACGAGAGGAGAGACGACGTAGTCGGGAAGAAGGAGAAGAGAGGAGAGAGAAAATTAGGTCTTTGCATGGAATGGATGAAAAAGTAGTTTGTTTGAATATTAGTTTGTGATCTTGACCGTTGAGTGGATCTAATCTAAGGGCGACGATTCATTCTCATTTTTCACTGCCCTTAAATTAGATATATATATATATAGGTGAGAAATGAGAATGAATCACTGCCCTCTATATATATATACACACACACACACACACACACACACACACACACACACACACACACACACACACACACACACACACACACACACACACACACACACACACACACACACATAAGCGGTAGGGGTCCTCGTGGGGGAGGGGTGGGGTTGTAGGGATGCGGTTGGGTGGAGGTAGTGGTGGTTAGGTGGTGGTGGGGTTAGGGTTAGGGTTTGAAGTTAGGGGTTAGGGTAGGGTTAGAAGTTAGGGGTTAGGAGTTAGTTAGGTTAATTAGGGCTAATTAGGGTTAAGACTAACGGAGTTAATAGTCATTAGTCATTAAGGGCATGTTGATGTATTACCATAATAGCGAGGGGTACCTGGAGTATTTTGAAAAGTGCGAGGGTACCTAGTGAATAAACCGAAAACTCGGGGGTACTTGGTGAAAAAACCATATAAATATTGATCAATGGTAAAGTCTCCAAACAAGGAGTTTCATCAAATCTAGCATGGTATCATAGCTTCACGAATTGATTAATTCTCGACACAAAAGTTTTCCTTTTCTCTTCTTCCTAGGGTCGTGGCCCCCTAAGCTTCCGCCGCCCCGTAGCTGCCGGTTTCCTCACCCCTCACCATGACTAAAGAAGATCAACCCCAACCCTTAAACACACCTTCTTCAACCAAATTCCATCCTGCTCTTTCTAACAACAACATCAAAAATTTCATGCCTTCAATTCTTGATCGTGAAAAGGTGCATTATTCGAATTGAGTGGAGTTGTTTGAGTGCTATGCCTATGCTTATAACGTTTTGGATCACATAAATCCCAACACCACTCGGCCAACCGACCTCTCCACTACCATGTGGGATCGCCTCTATTCGGTGGTAAAATAATGGATATATGGTACGATTTCGTCTGATCTTCTACAAACTGTTCTTAGTCTGGGTGATAACAAAGCTTAGCAGGTATGGGATAAACGAAAGGGAAATAAAGCCACTAGCGTCGTATATCTTGAAAATTAGCTTAATAATTTGCATCTTACACGATTTTCTGATGAATCCTCCTATTGTCAGAAATTAAAAACTCTTAAAGATCAATTGGCTAATGTTGATCATCTAGTGTCTGAGCAAAAATTAGTGTTGCGCCTTGTTAATGGCCTCCTTAACACCGACTTTGATGTCGTTGCTACTATCATTCAGAAAAAACGAGCCTTTACTAACCTTTGAGTCGGCTCGCTCTCGTCTGATTCTTGAAGAAATACGACGTGTGTCTAATCAATCCTCCCAAAACACCACCTTTCTTGCGCATCAATCCACCGCGCTACAAAATTTTCCCTCTGCAACCTCCCAGCCATCCTCCCAAAATCCCGATGGCCAGCGCGGTTGTTTATGTGGTGGTTGTCGCCGTGGCCATGGTGGCTACTAAGGCTGTGGCCGCGGTAGAAGGCGTGGCCAAAATACACAGCAGCAGTCGAGTGGTGGCACCCAGCCAACCACGACTTCCCCAGCGGCATCGGCTAGCCTAGTCTTCGCCCGGTCCAACGTGCTTCAATTGCATCCTTAAACCTGGGCCCAGGCCCCTTTTCCTTATCCACAGCAGGCCCAAACTACTGATTCACAGTACCGCCAGCCTGCCCAGCTGTATGCGTCTTTTTATTTCGCCTACGCGGTGTGAGCATGTATTAGATTTGACTACCTCATCGTAAAGGTTTTATTGAAAATTACTTTGAAAGAAGTCCCCAACAATTCTTTTTAGGAAGAATCATAAACCTAATTGGATATGGGAAAACTGTAGGGACAAATTATCCAATGTAGATTTTCCTGTCTAGACTCCATAGATGGTCAAAGTGAACCAAAGATTGAGTTCGGGGGCGAGGGTACAAATATAGTCATAATGAACCACATTCGCCCAGAGTTGGCGTCTACTAAATATCGATTCATTACAAATTTTATACCAAAGAATAATCAAAAAATATTTTTATACACCCTAAAAATATTTAGTGTAAGTTGTTTCAGGAAGCAAATAGAAAGACTATTTTTTTAATGACATGTTATTAGGCAATCAACATTATCGGGAACCTAACAGGTTGTCCAAATTAATCTGATTAATGTTAGAATAGTTCTTTAGGTCTTTGATTAGCAAAAATAACATGTGGGTGATAAAAGCATTAAAATAAGACAATCAAATAATATGCATAGAATAATCAGGCAAGCATATAATATACAAAGGCATGAATAAATATAATATGAATATAAAAGAAAGTATAGAAAAAGAGTTAGAATATACAGTAGAACGATTTATTACTTAAAGATCTACATCATGAACTAAATTGTTAGTAACTTCAATATAAAAAATAGTTAATTTATTCAAGGATCCTCAGGAATTATACATATGCAGCTTAGATTGAAGAGCGCAACGATCTTTAGGCGGAGCAATCGTGAAACCAGGAAAGCAGTAGAATTCAGAATTGAAATTGAAGTATTGAAAGAAATAAAGTGTTTGAGTATTTGAGTATTTGGAGATTCGAAGTGTACTGCGGAGATATTCGAAAGTTTATGTATGCCTAAAAACAATAATAATGAAAAGTCGTCCGTAATTCGGGAAATCACGAGTATTTATAGGCAAAGAGAACCGTGCGCCTCACGCAATCCCTGCACCAGGCGTAAGCCTAAGTGGCAGGTGCAATGCCACGCATTAGGGGCACATTGGTGTGCCTGACGCGGCCAGCCCAATCAGATTTTAACATGTGTAAACGCATTTTCTAAAAAAAGATGAAAAATTAGCTTGCCACTCACACAAGACTTGCGCCAGGCGTATGACTCTCTGTGAGTCACAAGTACACGTGTCAGGCGCTCAATGGCGCGCCTAACGCGATCTGGCCAATGTGCTGGACGCACGTGGTGCGCTGAGCGCAGTCGCCGCATCCGGCTCATATTCCAGTAACTTCCAGCATATTCGTTTTTGATTCCACGCGTCTTTCGAAGATACTTTTTTATCCCTAAAATCCGGGAATTGAACTTTACGGATTAAAAAAATCTGATATGTATTTAAAATATTTATCAAAGGTAATAAAAATATTTATTAAACTAATACATATTCAATTGGGCTCTTAAGTGGACTTAAAACATTTTATGGGCTTAAAATGCAATTATTCATCATGAACAATTAATTGGGCTTTAGAATATCATTTCAAAACACAATTTTGGATTGGTTCTTTAGATTAATTTACCGTTGGGTTGCGCCAACTAATGGCGCGATAAATTTCATCATTGGATCCTTAAATGGGGAGACACGATTATGTGTCTACAGAAGCCCCCACTTGGACTGAGGTTCAGGAAACCGATAGTCAACATATACGGTGTCGGGACGGAGAACGATTCTAAATGCTCTGCAGTTTAGAACTGATCTATATATGTCGGTCTCTGGAAAACAAAGTTAGTATACAGGACAATAACTACAAGCAATATGATTACCTGCAGAAGAAGATGTTATCAAATAGGTGCGAAAAACTCAGATAAGCACATAATTATGAAAATAATGCAAACTTAGACTCCCTAAGGATGCATGAGACACTATGCAAGGATTAAGGTTATGCAAACCTAAGGGAGATGACACGTCATGCAAGGTCAGGGTTATGCAAGGCTACAATGCAAGGCTAGAAGAATGATAGAATGATTGGAAATGCGTAGAATGATTTTCGAAAATCATTTTTAATAAATGATCGGGGTCCGTAAACGAGGTCTGCAGATTACAACTCTTCGGGTGTTGGATTTGGAGGCACCACCAGATAAGGAAGCCCCCACTTTGGGTGAGCTTGCCTAGAATTAGGCATCTTGGGCCTTGATTGAAATGTATGTTATCTGATATTGAAATGTAGTTGATCTGTCTAGAAATTTGCAAGTTGTTATTGGGGTATCTTCTTTGGGAAGTTGATACAGGCAAAGTCAAATATCGCCAGAAAACATGGAATTGTCGGAGAGTCCTTCAGGGACAAGAAGAGCTTGGATTGAAAAATAAAAAGGGTTTAATTTGTGACTTAAATGAATGTAGGTAGGAAAAGGCTTTGACGAAGCTAGGTGCAGTTTCGAATCTATGTCGGGATCTAGAAAGAATATGCTCCTAAATTCCAGAAAGTTAAATCGTTAGACCATGACTAATTTGTTTTGTTGAAGCGGTCCGACCTCGAGAAGAGGATCCCTACGTATCCTTGCGGAATCAGACCATTCGTAGTTCTGGATCTGATTTAATTTTTTTATATTATTTTTATGTGCCCTAACTTTTGCCTAGGCCGCCTTTTTGGGTTTTCAACCTAGCGGGTTTGAACATACCTTGAATAAGGAGTTAGGGTTGATGAAAGGTTTAAGACTTGAGGTTTAAATGAAGGTTTAAGGCTTGAGGTTTAAGGTTTGATGGATTTGGATTATATTTGCATGAGGGGTAGGACTTGTGTGGAAACCCCCCGAGCTTAACTTTTTATTTTCTTTGCCTTTGGCCTTTTCTCTTTTTGAATCTTTTCTTTTTTTGTCCAGTGCGTTTTGCTTTTTTTATTTTTGAATTTTTTCACTATTTTATTTTTGCCTGTCATTGATTTTTTTTTTTTTTGTATGTAGTAAGGCTTGCACACAAGTTTGATTTAGGGTATTGGAAGGCTTGAAGGCTATTTGTGGAGTTTTGATTTTGAAAGACTATTTGGCTGATAGAAATGATGGTTTATGGATGATGGAAGGAAGAGGGGAAATAACTCTTAATCCAAAGTATGTCCATTTTTTATTGGAAAATTTGAGAACAGAGGTCTCTAACTTTGGGTGATAATTTTTAAAAGGTCTGAACTATTGATTAACCTGTGTAGGTCCCAACTTTAGGGGGTCTTAACTTTTAGCGGGCCTTAATGACTTGAAACTTGGCTTAATAGGTCATCACTTGTAAAACTTGGGTCATACCAAAAGGGTTAATTGAGGGAGGGATGTAGGAACTAGGTGAGATTTTTAAAAAAATCGTCAGTTTTAAGTCACCGAGGCTCGCTAAACGTTAAGACCCCCTAAAGTTGGGACCTACACAGGTTAATCAATAGTTCAAACCTTTTAAAAATTATCACCCAAAGTTGAGACCTCTGTTGTCAATTTTTCCTTTTTTATTTTTCTCTTTTCTTTTTTTTTTCAGATCTCTTATTATTATTGTTAGTCAAGTTCATTAGGTGATTTAGGTTTCATCATTGAATTAGAAGCATAAATAAAATGATGGAAGGCCAATGAAAATGAAAATGAAAATGCAATTATTTTATTAATTAGAAATAAATAGAACAAGGCTTATTAGAAACACAGTCCTAAATGACATAGACTCGACATGAAAGGAAATAAAGGAGCTAGGGGAGGGACTCTCCGACTCAACCTAGAAAACTAGCGTTAAATGACCATGCCCCGACGTTATTTAGGCACTGCCCAAGGGGTTGCGCTATTGCTGACTTTTGTTGCAGGCGGAATTGGCAATCTACCGTCTTCAACCATGTCCAGCAGATGATGCTTCAAAGTCCAGCAGAGTGATGTCATATGCCCATTTCCTTGACGGTACTTGCAGTATCTACTTAATCTCTTCTCAGAAGCAGGGTCCGGAGTAGGGCCAAGATGCTGAAGCGCTCCCTTTGCATGAAGCCTAGTGAAGGCTTCTTCTATAGTCATGCCCAATGGAGTGAATGTTCTTTGAGGTCCTTGATAACCTCTCTTGTTAGTAGTGAGGGTATTAATGTCATTGCTTTTAGAGGAAGAAGGGTTGTTATTACTCTTCTTGAAAGAGGAGTTGTAGTTGGAACCCTTGTTCTTGTTGGCCTATACCTCTTCTTCAATCAGCAGGCCTACCTTATAGAGCTTCGTGAAAGACTCTATGGGTTGGAACTTGATATGATCCCCATACTAAGGCTGCAGGTTACGGATCACCAGTCGGACCTGATCCTCTTGAAATGGCCTGTTATTCATTTGCGCAGCTTTTTCCCTCCATTTGTTAAGGAAGGTGACGAAATCTTTGTTGGAATTCTTCTTAGTTAATTCCAACTCACGAAGGCCAATAGGAAGTTGAGTATTTTATATGTATTGTTTGTGGAACTCTTCTCTGACATAGTCTCAGTCATTCAGCTTGGCTTTGTTCAGTGATCTGAACCATTTGGATGGATGTGCATCCAATGTTAAAGGAAAAACATAAGCAAACATGTCCTTGCTCATGCCCTTGAGAGCCATAGAGATGGAGAAAGCTCTCAAGTGGTCATCTAGGTCTTCAACACCCTTGAATTTTGGGAGGTCACCCAATGTTACCTTTTTAGAGAGTTTTTCCCTCAGTTCAGGATCAATAATGTCATGGCCATGAGCCTGACCCTCGAGCGCAGGGATCGACTGGATCAATTGCTTGAGTTTCTCAAACATCAGTTCTGTCTCGGTTTTGTTAGGAGGTGTGGTGGCGGAGGAGTCTTAACTTGCGCTTCTTCCTCTGTCAGTTTCTCTCTCAGCGCCTTAATCTCTTTGTCTTGTTCTGCAAGACGAGAGTTCATCAGTTGAAGTTGGGCCATAATGGCAATGAGCTGTTCATTAGCGTCCCCCATTTCAAATGATTATTCAGAAGAGTCAGAGGATTCGTCTGAAAATGTGAGAATGCGTTTGACGAGTCTAGGGCTAGGTTGACCTTGTATCCTCTATGTCGGACGTTTCCAAGTTATAATCTCACGACCTGTCCTGAACAGAAATCGAATGGACCTCGTAAATTTTAAGAATTGATGTTTCCAAATGAGAAATGAAAATGAGGGGTGGAGAAATGGAAATGGAGATGAGAAATGAGGATGAAAGTGAAAGTGGATATGGAAATGGGAATGAGTAGAAATGGATATGATTATGGTTATGATGGCGACATGGGCCTAACTATATGCATATGTAAATGGGGACTGGACTGGACTGGACTATGCAAGCAGACTGGACTAGACTTTGCAAATAGACTAGACTCAAAAGGATTGCCTATGCTAGCTTCGCTAGACTTAGGAAGGAATTGGCTTCGCCAGACTTGATGATTTCGGATTGCTAAAGATGTAAGATAGGATTAGTTGCCTTTATGGTTTTAGGGGTGACTAGCTTCACTAGGTCAATGGGTGACGTTATGGTATTACGGGTGACTAGCTTAGCTAAGTCAAAGGGGTGCCGTTATGGTCTTACGGGTGACTTGCTTCGCTAAGTCTAGGGGTGCAGTTATGGTCTTAAAGGGATGACTAGCTTAGCTAAGTCAAGGGGTGCCGTTATGGTCTTAAAGGGATGACTAGCTCAGCTAAGTAAAGGGGTGTTGTTATGGTCTTAAAGGGATGACTAGCTTAGCTAAGTCAAGGGGTGCCGTTATGGTCTTAAAGGGATGCTAGCTTCGCTAGACTTAATGGTTCGGACTTCGTCCTATATGGGTTTGGAATTGGACTGGATTAGACTTGGGAAATGAGCTGGGCCTTATATGGACCTATATTTGGACTTAGTCCTATATTGGTTTGGAATTGGACTTGAAAATGCACATGGGCTTGACATTGGATTGGAATAGAGTTGGATTAGACTTGGACTGGGCTTGACATAGACTAGGTTTCACACATAGATGCAAATAGGCCTAGATTTTGACATGGACGAGACTTATATGGGCCTAAGATGGACTCTAATGCTAGCGGGCCTAATATGAATGCAAAAGGGACTCTAATGCATATGGGCCTAGAATGAATGCAAGTGAATTGGGTTTGGTTGAATGAATTAAATTGAAGGTGTTTAGAATGGGCTTAGAATTTTCGAAATTCATTTTTTGAAAGGAACCCCTTTGTTTTTATCTTTTGCTAGGAAAAGATGATGGATTAATTTTGAAAATGTTTTTGTATTTGTCGTGGTACGATGGTATTTAGTAAATGCTTTTGCAATAGAGTAGAATAGAAAAGGGTGTAGGATTGATTTTGAAAAATGAAAGTTTTTGAAATTGATTGAATATGGTAAGGTAAGATTGATAGGAAAGATTGGTTGAACAGCAAGGAGAAGGTAGACATGCATGAAAACTCTAACTCTACAATTTTTTCTAGATGCACTTTTTAGGACAGACTCGACTTGCATGAAAAAACTGACCCTTTTTTTGAATATGATACTGATGCAAACTTGCTATCTTAGGCTCAAACAAAGGTCAAAAGACCAATAAGCATGGGACGAATAAACTGCGTGCTACGCAGCTGATGCGCGCGGTGCACAGTCTATGCGTCTGGCGCATGAACGTTGCGTTAGGTGCAACTTAATGCGTTTGGCGCAATGCTCTGCGGCACGCGTATTGATAAATTGACGAAGGTTCGGGAGAAAACGACGACTTGTTTTAGACGCGATTTGCAATATTTTCGGACGCAAAGCATATTAGCAGGCAAAAATTACAATCACACATAAATGTCAGGTAACATGAATGCAAAAGTTCTCAACCTAAAGTCTAGTTCTACATTCCACTATTGGTCAGGTTTAGGTTAAGGCTGAAAGGGTCCATGACTAAGAGATTGATCCCACGCTTTGTACCTCTGCTTAAAGAGGTGGCCACGTGTAAGACACACACTAGTTCTCAAGTCAGGAACAAGAGAATAATGCCATGGTTGAGTAGGTTTGCTTATGACTAAGATCCAACACTATCGCTCAGGAAGCTTTTTGGAAGGACAAAGCGCAACCCCTCGAGGGTGACCTCACACATAAAACATGTGCTAATGAGGCAAGGTAGATTGTCCTTATGGTGGCTAAACAATAGCCATGCATATGCAAAGCTGTATATTATTCAAAGGCATAAAAATAAGAATGAATCGTATTTTTCAAGTTTCGCCTACTCATTTAAAAATAATTAATTTTTTAAAATCCTCCCCAGTGAAGTCGCCAAATTGTTGGCGTGTTTTTATTTCGCCTACGCGGTGTGAGCACGTATTAGATTTGACTACCCCCACCGTAAAGGTTTTATTGAAATTTATTTTGAAAGAAGTCGCCAACAATTCTTTTTAGGAAGAATCATAAACCTAATTGGATATGGAAAAACCGTAGGGACAAATTATCCAATGTAGATTTCCCCGTCTAGACCCCATAGATGGTCAAAGTGAACCAAAGATTGAGTTTGGGGGGTGAGGGTACGAATATAGTCATAATGAACCACATTCTCCCAAAGTTGGCCTCTACTAAATATCGATTCATTACAAATTTTATACCAAAGAAAAATCAAATAATGTTTTTATACACCCTAAATATATTTAGTCTAAGTTGGTTCAGGAAACACATAAAAGACTATTTTTTAGTGACATGTTATTAGGCAATCAACATTATAGGGAACCTAATAGGTTGTCCAAATTAATCTGATTAATGTTAGAACAGTTTTTTAGGTCTTTGATTAGCAAAAGTAACACGTGGGTGATAAAACTATTAAATCAGGACAATCAAATAATATGCATAGAATAATTAGGCAAGCATATACAAAGGCATGAATAAATATAATATGAATATAAAAGAATGTATAGAAAAAGAGTTAGAATATACAGTACAACGATTTATTACTTAAGGATCTACATCATGAAATAAATTGTTAGTAACTTCAATATAAAAAATAGTTCAGTTATTCAAGGATCCTCAGGAATTATACCTATGCGGCTTAGATTGAAGAGCGCAATGATCTTTAGGCGGAGCAATCGTGGAACCAGGAAGGCAGAAAAATTAAGAATTGAAATTGAAGTATTGAAAGAATTGAAGTGTTTGAGTATTTGAGTATTTAGAGATTCGAAGTGTATTGCGGAGATATTCGTAAGTTTATGTATGCGTAAAAATAATAATAATGAAAAGCCATCCGTAATTCGGGAATTCACGAGTATTTATAGGCAAAGAGAACCGTTGCGCCTCACGCAATCCCTGCGCCAGGCGCAAGCCTACGTGGCAAGCGCAGTGCCACGCGTCTGGCGCACATTGGTGTGCCTGACGCGGCCAGCCCAATCATATTTTGACATGTGTAAACGCGTTTTTTAAAACGAAGAAAAAGTTGCTTGCATCTCACACAGGACTTGCACCAAGCGCAGGATTCTGTGTGAGTCACAAGTACATGTGTCAGGTGCTCATTGGCGCGCCTGACGCTATCTGGCCAATGTGCTGGACGCACGTGGCGCGCTGAGCGCAGCCGCCGCATCCGGTGCATATTCCAGTATATTCCAGTATATTCGTTTTTTATTCCACGTCTTTCGAAGATACTTTTTTATCCCTAACATCCGGGGATTGGGCTCTTAAGTGAACTTAAAACATTTTATGGGCTTAAACTACAATTATTCATCATGAACAATTAATTGGGCTTTAGAATATCATTTCAAAACACAATTTTGGATTGGTTCTTTAGATTGCTCTAACGTTGGGTCGCGCCAACTAATGTCACATTATGTTTCATCATTAGATCCTTAAATGGGGAGACACGATTATGTGTCTACACCAGCCCATGAATGGGCCCAGCCCCACACAGCGACAGGCCTATCCTGCTACCTATTCTGAGTATGTGGCATTAATGACCCTACAGAGTTGGGAATTCTTTTGCTACTATGACTGTGCCACAAGACAACAACTGGTACATGGACTCTGGCGCGGTAGCTCATATGACACATTCCTCAGGCACTCTTATGCCCCTATTTAATTTGAGCACCCCAAATCATATCTTAGTTGGTAATGGTTATCGAATTCCTGTTGTTGGTTATGGCCAGTCTACTCTTCCCTGCTCTCGCCCACCATTAGCCCTCAGTGATGTCCTTTTTACCCCATAAATCATAAAGAACCTTATTTCTGTCCGCATATTTACTACTGATAATTATGCGTCCAAAGAATTTGATCATTATGGTTTTTCAATGAAGTACCTACGCACGGAGAATATAATATAATAGCGAGATGCAATAGTTAGGGGAGCTATATCCTGTCAGCAATGCTATCTCATCCACTTGTCTCGCTACCGCCCTCACGACATCATCTTCAACAACCTGGCATAGTTGTCTTGGACATCCAGGCTCTCAAATTTTAAGCTTTCTTAGATCTAGAAATTTCATATCTTCTAATAAGGAGCATAACTCTGATTTTTGCAATTCCTGTCAAGTAGGAAACCACATTCGTTTGTTGTTTCATACATCTAATAGTACTACTGTTTCAACTTTTGATATTATTCGTGCTGATTTATGGACCTCTCCTATTCGTAGTTCTCATGGTCGTAAAAATTATTTAGTTCTCTTGGATGATTTTACTCATTATGTGTTGACCATTCCCGTCAAATTCAAATCTGAAGTGTATCAATCATTTCTTAATTTCCATCACCATATTCACACTCAATTTGAACGCCCTATTAAAGCCTTCCAATGTGACCATGGGCGAGAATTTGATAATACGCCTTTTTAATTATTTTGTGTCCAACATGTTCATAATTTTTAGATTTTCTTGTCCACATACATCCTCTCAAAATGGGAAAGCTCAATGCATGATCAAAACATTAAATAATATGTCTCGAACTCTCTCATGTCATGCCTTTATCCCTTCTCGTTATTGGGTAGAATCTCTTGGAACCGCAACATATCTTGTCAATCTCCTACCTACAAAGTAACTCCAAAACCTTACCCCTACCGAAAACCTTTTTGGCCGAATCCCATCATATGCTCATATTTGCGTTTTTGGATGTCTCTGTTTTCCTAATTTATCTACTACTACTCCCCACAAGTTGCCTCCTCGCTCTACTCCATATGTCTTTTTGGGTTATCCTTCCCATCATCGTGGGTACCGTTGTCTTGATTTAGCCACAAATAAAATAAGAATTTCCCGCCATGTTACCTTCAATGAGCATTCCTTTCCCTTTGCCAATTTATAAAAATTACATCCCACAGATTACAACTTTTTGGATGAATCTGCCCCAAGCCCCTTACTCTTTCCATCTTAGCCCAACGTCTATTACTCCTGCGCTCGCCCACCCTCAACACTCACCCCTCATGTGTCTCCCACTGGGCCCGTGTTTTCCCAAGGCCCAACAATCTCCCGGCTCACCCGTCCTCGCTAGTCCCCTCGTTTACCTGGCCCAACTCCACAGCTCACGCCTTTGCGCTCCTTGGCTGGCCCAAATCCTCACCTCACACTTGTGCGTTCCCAAGCTAGCACTCTTTCCCAGTTTCGGTATACACTCCCCTTGCGTGGGTTTCCCCAAATCAGACCCATACACCCACCCTCCCCCGTTCTCCTCACCTTATGAGGACTAGATCTCAATCTGGTATTATTAAACCCAATCTCAAATATGGTTTAACCACCCTTTCCCACCTCTACACTCCATCGCTCCCCTATTCCAAAGTCACATAAAATAGCCTTGACTTATCCTAAATGGAATTCTACGATGCATGATGAATATGGTGCTCTCATTAATACAGGGACATGGGAATTAGTACCTAGGCCTTCGGGGGGTGAATATTGTAAATTGCATGTGGATTTATAGTCATAAAGAAAATGATCAAGGTGTCCTACAAATACACAAAGCTGATCTTGTTTGTGATGGCAGGTCACAGGATATTTGAGTTGATTGTGATGAGACATTTAGTCTTGTTGTTCTCCCTGCTACTATTCGCACTATTTTGGGCTTGGCTATGGCTCGAAATTGGTCTAATATCAACTAGATGTGAAAAATGCCTTCTTACATGGTGATTTGCAGGAAACTGTTTATATGCATCAACCTCCCGGATTTGTTGATAAAAGGTATCCTCATTATATTTGTCGCTTGTGTAAGGCATTATAGGGTATCAAACAAGACCCACAGGCTTGGTACCAGCGATTTGCTCAGTTTTTGCTCCAAATGGGTTTGTTATTGCCCAAAGTGACAACTCTTTGTTCACTTTTCACCATGGTACTGATATGGCCTATCTTCTACTTTATGTTGATGATATAATTCTTTGCGATTATTCTGATGCTTTGCGGGACCATATTATTACTTGTCTCAAAACTGAATTTCCTATGTCTGATTTGGGGCCTCTTAGTTAATTTTTGGGTATTTCTGTCACTCTTACTACTTCTTATATGCTCCTCTCTCAAAGGAAGTATGCATAGGAAATATTAGAGCGTGTAGGCATGGGGTCCCGTAAGCTTTGCCTCCACACATGTTGACACTAACTCAAAGCTCGGTTCGTATTCGGGTTCTCCTATTGATGATCCTACATAGTACCGCAGTCTCGCCGGTGCACCGCAATATCTCACATTCACTGGCCCTGACATTGCCTATGCAGTTCAGCAGGTTTGCCTTTTTATGCAAGATCCCTGGAGACTCATTTTAATGCATTAAAACGCATCCTGAGATATATTCAGGGAATCATTGATCATGGGTTACATTTATATCCTACTACTCAACTGCGCTTGATCACTTATACTGACGCTGATTGGGGTGGGTGTCCTGACACTCGTCGTTCTACATCAGATTATTGTTGTTTTCTTGGTGATAAAGTCTAAACGTCAGCCTACTCTTTCTAGATCGAGTGTAGAGGGGTGTTACTAATGTTGTTGTAAAAGCTTGTTGGCTTCGTAACCTTCTTTTAGAGTTACATTCTCCTCTCCGACAGGCTACTATTATTTATTGTGATAATGTCAGTGTTATTTACCTCTCTCGCAATCCTGTTCAGCACCAATGTACCAAACATGTTGAGATGGATATCCATTTTGTTCGGGAAAAAGTTGCGTTGGGTCAAATTCGGGTTTTGCATGTTCCTACAAGGTATCAGTTTGCAGACATTTTCACTAAGGGACCTCAGCAACGTTTATTTCTTGAATTCAAATCTAGTCTTGCCGTCCGCCCTCCTCCCGCTATGACTGCGGGAAGGTAGACATGCATGAAAACTCTAACTCTACAATTTTTTCTAGATGGACTTTTTAGGACAGACTCGACTTGCATGAAAAAACTGACCCTTTTTTTGAATATGATACTGATGCAAACTTGCTATCTTAGGCTCAAACAAAGGTCAAAAGGCCAATAAGCATGGGACGAATAAACTGCGTGCCACGCAGCTGATGCGCGCGGTGCACAGTCTATGCGTCTGGCGCATGAACGTTGCGTTAGGTGCAACTTAATGCGTTTGGCACAATGCTCTGCGGCACGCGTATTGATAAATTGACGAAGGTTCGGGAGAAAACGACGACTTGTTTTAGACGCGATTTGCAATATTTTCGGACGCAAAGCATATTAGCAGGCAAAAATTACAATCACACATAAATGTCAGGTAACATGAATGCAAAAGTTCTCAACCTAAAGTCTAGTTCTACATTCCACTATTGGTCAGGTTTAGGTTAAGGCTGAAAGGGTCCATGACTAAGAGATTGATCCCACGCTTTGTACCTCTGCTTAAAGAGGTGGCCACGTGTAAGACACACACTAGTTCTCAAGTCAGGAACAAGAGAATAATGCCATGGTTGAGTAGGTTTGCTTATGACTAAGATCCAACACTATCGCTCAAGAAGCTTTTTGGAAGGACAAAGCGCAACCCCTCGAGGGTGACCTCACACATAAAACATGTGCAAATGAGGCAAGGTAGATTGTCCTTATGGTGGTGAACAATAGCCATGCATATGCAAAGCCGTATATTATTCAAAGGCATAAAAATAAGAATGAATCGTATTTTTCAAGTTTCGCCTACTCATTTAAAAATAATTAATTTTTTAAAATCCTCCCCAGTGAAGTCGCCAAATTGTAGGCGTGTTTTTATTTCGCCTACGCGGTGTGAGCACGTATTAGATTTGACTACCCCCGCCGTAAAGGTTTTATTGAAATTTATTTTGAAAGAAGTCGCCAACAATTCTTTTAAGGAAGAATCATAAACCTAATTGCATATGGAAAAACCGTAGGGACAAATTATCCAATGTAGATTTCCCCGTCTAGACCCCATAGATGGTCAAAGTGAACCAAAGATTGAGTTTGGGGGGTGAGGGTACGAATATAGTCATAATGAACCACATTCTCCCAAAGTTGGCCTCTACTAAATATCGATTCATTACAAATTTTATACCAAAGAAAAATCAAATAATGTTTTTATACACCCTAAATATATTTAGTCTAAGTTGGTTCAGGAAACACATAAAAGACTATTTTTTAGTGACATGTTATTAGGCAATCAACATTATAGGGAACCTAATAGGTTGTCCAAATTAATCTGATTAATGTTAGAACAGTTCTTTAGATCTTTGATTAGCAAAAGTAACACGTGGGTGATAAAACTATTAAATCAGGACAATCAAATAATATGCATAGAATAATTAGGCAAGCATATACAAAGGCATGAATAAATATAATATGAATATAAAATAATGTATAGAAAAAGAGTTAGAATATACAGTACAACGATTTATTACTTAAGGATCTACATCATGAAATAAATTGTTAGTAACTTCAATATAAAAAATAGTTCAGTTATTCAAGGATCCTCAGGAATTATACCTATGCGGCTTAGATTGAAGAGCGCAATGATCTTTAGGCGGAGCAATCGTGGAACCGGGAAGGCGGGAAAAATTAAGAATTGAAATTGAAGTATTGAAAGAATTGAAGTGTTTGAGTATTTAGAGATTCGAAGTGTATTGCGGAGATATTCGTAAGTTTATGTATGCGTAAAAATAATAATAATGAAAAGCCATCCGTAATTCGGGAAATCACGAGTATTTATAGGCAAAGAGAACCGTTGCGCCTCACGCAATCCCTGCGCCAGGCGCAAGCCTACGTGGCAAGCGCAGTGCCACGCGTCAGGCGCAAATTGGTGTGCTCGACGCGGCGGCCCCAATCATATTTTGACATGTGTAAACGCGTTTTTTAAAAAAGAAGAAAAAGTAGCTTGCGTCTCACACAGGACTTGCACCAAGCGCAGGATTCTGTGTGAGTCACAAGTACATGTGTCAGGTGCTCATTGGCGCGCCTGACGCTATCTGGCCAATGTGCTGGACGCACGTGGCGCGCTGAGCGCAGCCGCCGCATCCGGCGCATATTCCAGTATATTCCAGTATATTCGTTTTTTATTCCACGTCGTTCGAAGATACTTTTTTATCCCTAACATCCGGGGATTGGGCTCTTAAGTGAACTTAAAACATTTTATGGGCTTAAACTACAATTATTCATCATGAACAATTAATTGGGCTTTAGAATATCATTTCAAAACACAATTTTGGATTGGTTCTTTAGATTGCTCTAACGTTGGGTCGCGCCAACTAATGTCGCATTATGTTTCATCATTAGATCCTTAAATGGGGAGACACGATTATGTGTCTACACCAGCCCATGCATGGGCCCCGCCCCACACAGCGACAGGCCTATCCTGCTACCTATTCTGAGTATGTGGCATTAATGACCCTACGGAGTTGGGAATTCTTTTGCTACTATGACTGTGCCACAAGACAACAACTGGTACATGGACTCTGGCGCGGTAGCTCATATGACACATTCCTCAGGCACTCTTATGCCCCTATTTAATTTGAGCACCCCAAATCATATCTTAGTTGGTAATGGTTATCGAATTCCTGTTGTTGGTTATGGCCAGTCTACTCTTCCCTCCCCTCGCCCACCATTAGCCCTCCGTGATGTCCTTTTTACCCCATAAATCATAAAGAACCTTATTTCTGTCCGCAAATTTACTACTGATAATTATGCGTCCATAGAATTTGATCATTATGGTTTTTCAATGAAGTACCTACGCACGGAGAATATAATTTATTAGCGAGATGCAATAGTTAGGGGAGCTATATCCTGTCAGCAATGCTATCTCATCCACTTGTCTCGCTACCGCCCTCACGACATCATCTTCAACAACCTGGCATAGTTGTCTTGGACATCCAGGCTCTCAAATTTTAAGCTTTCTTAGATCTAGAAATTTCATATCTTCTAATAAGGAGCATAACTCTGATTTTTGCAATTCCTGTCAAGTAGGAAACCACATTCGTTTGTTGTTTCATACATCTAATAGTACTACTGTTTCAACTTTTGATATTATTCGTGCTGATTTATGGACCTCTCCTATTCGTAGTTCTCATGGTCGTAAAAATTATTTAGTTCTCTTGGATGATTTTACTCATTATGTGTTGACCATTCCCGTCAAATTCAAATATGAAGTGTATCAATCATTTCTTAATTTCCATCACCATATTCACACTCAATTTGAACGCCCTATTAAAGCCTTCCAATGTGACCATGGGCGAGAATTTGATAATACGCCTTTTTAATTATTTTGTGTCCAACATGTTCATAATTTTTAGATTTTCTTGTCCACATACATCCTCTCAAAATGGGAAAGCTCAATGCATGATCAAAACATTAAATAATATGTCTCGAACTCTCTCATGTCATGCCTTTATCCCTCCTCGTTATTGGGTAGAATCTCTTGGAACCGCAACATATCTTGTCAATCTCCTACCTACAAAGTAACTCCAAAACCTTAACCCTACCGAAAACCTTTTTGGCCGAATCCCATCATATGATCATATTTGCGTTTTTGGATGTCCCTGTTTTCCTAATTTATCTACTACTACTCCCCACAAGTTGCCTCCTCGCTCTACTCCATGTGTCTTTTTGGGTTATCCTTCCCATCATCGTGGGTACCGTTGTCTTGATTTAGCCACAAATAAAATAAGAATTTCCCGCCATGTTACCTTCAATGAGCATTCTTTTCCCTTTGCCAATTTATAAAAATTACATCCCACAGATTACAACTTTTTGGATGAATCTGCCCCAAGCTCCTTACTCTTTCCATCTTAGCCCAACGTCTATTACTCCTGCGCTCGCCCACCCTCAACAGCTCACCCCTCATGTGTCTCCCACTGGGCCCGTGTTTTCCCCAGCCCAACAATCTCCCCAGCTCACCCGTCCTCGCTAGTCCCCTCGCTTACCTGGCCCAACTCCACAGCTCACGCCTTTGCGCTCCTTGGCTGGCCCAAATCCTCACCTCACACTTGTGCGTTCCCAAGCTAGCACTCTTTCCCAGTTTCGGTATACACCCCCCTTGCGTGGGTTTCCCCAAATCAGACCCATACACCCACCCTCCCCCCGTTCTCCTCACCTTATGAGGACTAGATCTCAATCTGGTATTATTAAACCCAATCTCAAATATGGTTTAACCACCCTTTCCCACCTCTACACTCCATCGCTCCCCTATTCCAAAGTCACATAAAATAGCCTTGACTTATCCTAAATGGAATTCTACGATGCATGATGAATATGGTGCTCTCATTAATACAGGGACATGGGAATTAGTACCTAGGCCTTCGGGGGGTGAATATTGTAAATTGCATGTGGATTTATAGTCATAAAGAAAATGATCAAGGTGTCCTACAAATACACAAAGCTGATCTTGTTTGTGATGGCAGGTCACAGGATATTTGAGTTGATTGTGATGAGACATTTAGTCTTGTTGTTCTCCCTGCTACTATTCGCACTGTTTTGGGCTTGGCTATGGCTCGAAATTGGTCTAATATCAACTAGATGTGAAAAATGCCTTCTTACATGGTGATTTGCAGGAAACTGTTTATATGCATCAACCTCCCGGATTTGTTGATAAAAGGTATCCTCATTATATTTGTCACTTGTGTAAGGCATTATATGGTATCAAACAAGACCCACAGGCTTGGTACCAGCGATTTGCTCAGTTTTTGCTCCAAATGGGTTTGTTATTGCCCAAAGTGACAACTCTTTGTTCACTTTTCACCATGGTACTGATATGGCCTATCTTTTACTTTATGTTGATGATATAATTCTTTGCGATTATTCTGATGCTTTGCGGGACCATATTATTACTTGTCTCAAAACTGAATTTCCTATGTCTGATTTGGGGCCTCTTAGTTAATTTTTGGGTATTTCTGTCACTCTTACTACTTCTTTTATGCTCCTCTCTCAAAGGAAGTATGCATAGGAAATATTAGAGCGTGTAGGCATGGGGTCCTGTAAGCCTGCCTCCACACATGTTGACACTAACTCAAAGCTCAGTTCAGATTCGGGTTCTCCTATTGATGATCCTACATAGTACCGCAGTCTCGCTGGTGCACTGCAATATCTCACATTCACTGGCCCTGACATTGCCTATGCAGTTCAGCAGGTTTGCCTTTTTATGCAAGATCCCTGGAGACTCATTTTAATGCATTAAAACGCATCCTGAGATATATTCAGGGAATCATTGATCATGGGTTACATTTATATCCTACTACTCAACTGCGCTTGATCACTTATACTGACGCTGATTGGGGTGGGTGTCCTGACACTCGTCGTTCTACATCAGATTATTGTTGTTTTCTTGGTGATAAAGTCTAAACGTCAGCCTACTCTTTCTAGATCGAGTGTAGAGGGGTGTTACTAATGTTGTTGTAAAAGCTTGTTGGCTTCGTAACCTTCTTTTAGAGTTACATTCTCCTCTCCGACAGGCTACTATTATTTATTGTGATAATGTCAGTGTTATTTACCTCTCTCGCAATCCTGTTCAGCACCAATGTACCAAACATGTTGAGGTGGATATTCATTTTGTTCGGGAAAAAGTTGCGTTGGGTCAAATTCGGGTTTTGCATGTTCCTACAAGGTATCAGTTTGCAGACATTTTCACTAAGGGACCTCAGCAACGTTTATTTCTTGAATTCAAATCTAGTCTTGGCGTCCGCCCTCCTCCCGCTATGACTGCGGGAAGGTAGACATGCATGAAAACTCTAACTCTACAATTTTTTCTAGATGGACTTTTTAGGACAGACTCGACTTGCATGAAAAAACTGACCCTTTTTTTGAATATGATACTGATGCAAACTTGCTATCTTAGGCTCAAACAAAGGTCAAAAGGCCAATAAGCATGGGACGAATAAACTGCGTGCCACGCAGCTGATGCGCGCGGTGCACAGTCTATGCGTCTGGCGCATGAACGTTGCGTTAGGTGCAACTTAATGCGTTTGGCGCAATGCTCTGCGGCACGCGTATTGATAAATTGACGAAGGTTCGGGAGAAAACGACGACTTGTTTTAGACGCGATTTGCAATATTTTCGGACGCAAAGCATATTAGCAGGCAAAAATTACAATCACACATAAATGTCAGGTAACATGAATGCAAAAGTTCTCAACCTAAAGTCTAGTTCTACATTCCACTATTGGTCAGGTTTAGGTTAAGGCTGAAAGGGTCCATGACTAAGAGATTGATCCCACGCTTTGTACCTCTGCTTAAAGAGGTGGCCACGTGTAAGACACACACTAGTTCTCAAGTCAGGAACAAGAGAATAATGCCATGGTTGAGTAGGTTTGCTTATGACTAAGATCCAACACTATCGCTCAAGAAGCTTTTTGGAAGGACAAAGCGCAACCCCTCGAGGGTGACCTCACACATAAAACATGTGCAAATGAGGCAAGGTAGATTGTCCTTATGGTGGCTGAACAATAGCCATGCATATGCAAAGCTGTATATTATTCAAAGGCATAAAAATAAGAATGAATCGTATTTTTCAAGTTTCGCCTACTCATTTAAAAATAATTAATTTTTTAAAATCCTCCCCAGTGAAGTCGCCAAATTGTAGGCGTGTTTTTATTTCGCCTACGCGGTGTGAGCACGTATTAGATTTGACTACCCCCGCCGTAAAGGTTTTATTGAAATTTATTTTGAAAGAAGTCGCCAACAATTCTTTTTAGGAAGAATCATAAACCTAATTGCATATGGAAAAACCGTAGGGACAAATTATCCAATGTAGATTTCCCCGTCTAGACCCCATAGATGGTCAAAGTGAACCAAAGATTGAGTTTGGGGGGTGAGGGTACGAATATAGTCATAATGAACCACATTCTCCCAAAGTTGGCCTCTACTAAATATCGATTCATTACAAATTTTATACCAAAGAAAAATCAAATAATGTTTTTATACACCCTAAATATATTTAGTCTAAGTTGGTTCAGGAAACACATAAAAGACTATTTTTTAGTGACATGTTATTAGGCAATCAACATTATAGGGAACCTAATAGGTTGTCCAAATTAATCTGATTAATGTTAGAACAGTTCTTTAGATCTTTGATTAGCAAAAGTAACACGTGGGTGATAAAACTATTAAATCAGGACAATCAAATAATATGCATAGAATAATTAGGCAAGCATATACAAAGGCATGAATAAATATAATATGAATATAAAAGAATGTATAGAAAAAGAGTTAGAATATACAGTACAACGATTTATTACTTAAGGATCTACATCATGAAATAAATTGTTAGTAACTTCAATATAAAAAATAGTTCAGTTATTCAAGGATCCTCAGGAGTTATACCTATGCGGCTTAGATTGAAGAGCGCAATGATCTTTAGGCGGAGCAATCGTGGAACCAGGAAGGCAGAAAAATTAAGAATTGAAATTGAAGTATTGAAAGAATTGAAGTGTTTGAGTATTTAGAGATTCGAAGTGTATTGCGGAGATATTCGTAAGTTTATGTATGCGTAAAAATAATAATAATGAAAAGCCATCCGTAATTCGGGAAATCACGAGTATTTATAGGCAAAGAGAACCGTTGCGCCTCACGCAATCCCTGCGCCAGGCGCAAGCCTACGTGGCAAGCGCAGTGCCACGCGTCAGGCGCACATTGGTGTGCCTGACGCGGCCAGCCCAATCATATTTTGACATGTGTAAACGCGTTTTTTAAAAAGAAGAAAAAGTAGCTTGCGTCTCACACAGGACTTGCACCAAGCGCAGGATTCTGTGTGAGTCACAAGTACATGTGTCAGGTGCTCATTGGCGCGCCTGACGCTATCTGGCCATTGTGCTGGACGCACGTGGCGCGCTGAGCGCAGCCGCCGCATCCGGCGTATATTCCAGTATATGCGTTTTTTATTCCACGTCTTTCGAAGATACTTTTTTATCCCTAACATCCGGGGATTGGGCTCTTAAGTGAACTTAAAACATTTTATGGGCTTAAACTACAATTATTCATCATGAACAATTAATTGGGCTTTAGAATATCATTTCAAAACACAATTTTGGATTGGTTCTTTAGATTGCTCTAACGTTGGGTCGCGCCAACTAATGTCGCATTATGTTTCATCATTAGATCCTGAAATGGGGAGACACGATTATGTGTCTACACCAGCCCATGCATGGGCCCAGCCCCACACAGCGACAGGCCTATCCTGCTACCTATTCTGAGTATGTGGCATTAATGACCCTACGGAGTTGGGAATTCTTTTGCTACTATGACTGTGCCACAAGACAACAACTGGTACATGGACTCTGGCGCGGTAGCTCATATGACACATTCCTCAGGCACTCTTATGCCCCTATTTAATTTGAGCACCCCAAATCATATCTTAGTTGGTAATGGTTATCGAATTCCTGTTGTTGGTTATGGCCAGTCTACTCTTCCCTCCCCTCGCCCACCATTAGCCCTCCGTGATGTCCTTTTTACCCCATAAATCATAAAGAACCTTATTTCTGTCCGCAAATTTACTACTGATAATTATGCGTCCATAGAATTTGATCATTATGGTTTTTCAATGAAGTACCTACGCACGGAGAATATAATATAATAGCGAGATGCAATAGTTAGGGGAGCTATATCCTGTCAGCAATGCTATCTCATCCACTTGTCTCGCTACCGCCCTCACGACATCATCTTCAACAACCTGGCATAGTTGTCTTGGACATCCAGGCTCTCAAATTTTAAGCTTTCTTAGATCTAGAAATTTCATATCTTCTAATAAGGAGCATAACTCTGATTTATGCAATTCCTGTCAAGTAGGAAACCACATTCGTTTGTTGTTTCATACATCTAATAGTACTACTGTTTCAACTTTTGATATTATTCGTGCTGATTTATGGACCTCTCCTATTCGTAGTTCTCATGGTCGTAAAAATTATTTAGTTCTCTTGGATGATTTTACTCATTATGTGTAGACCATTCCCGTCAAATTCAAATCTGAAGTGTATCAATCATTTCTTAATTTCCATCACCATATTCACACTCAATTTGAACGCCCTATTAAAGCCTTCCAATGTGACCATGGGCGAGAATTTGATAATACGCCTTTTTAATTATTTTGTGTCCAACATGTTCATAATTTTTAGATTTTCTTGTCCACATACATCCTCTCAAAATGGGAAAGCTCAATGCATGATCAAAACATTAAATAATATGTCTCGAACTCTCTCATGTCATGCCTTTATCCCTCCTCGTTATTGGGTAGAATCTCTTGGAACCGCAACATATCTTGTCAATCTCCTACCTACAAAGTAACTCCAAAACCTTACCCCTACCGAAAACCTTTTTGGCCGAATCCCATCATATGATCATATTTGCATTTTTGGATGTCTCTGTTTTCCTAATTTATCTACTACTACTCCCCACAAGTTGCCTCCTCGCTCTACTCCATGTGTCTTTTTGGGTTATCCTTCCCATCATCGTGGGTACCGTTGTCTTGATTTAGCCACAAATAAAATAAGAATTTCCCGCCATGTTACCTTCAACGAGCATTCTTTTCCCTTTGCCAATTTATAAAAATTACATCCCACAGATTACAACTTTTTGGATGAATTTGCCCCAAGCCCCTTACTCTTTCCATCTTAGCCCAACGTCTATTACTCCTGCGCTCGCCCACCCTCAACAGCTCACCCCTCATGTGTCTCCCACTGGGCCCGTGTTTTCCCCAGCCCAACAATCTCCCCAGCTCACCCGTCCTCGCTAGTCCCCTCGCTTACCTGGCCCAACTCCACAGCTCACGCCTTTGCGCTCCTTGGCTGGCCCAAATCCTCACCTCTCACCTATGCGTTCCCAAGCTAGCACTCTTTCCCAGTTTCGGTATACACCCCCTCTTGCGTGGGTTTCCCCAAATCAGACCCATACACCCACCCTCCCCCCGTTATCCTCACCTTATGAGGACTAGATCTCAATCTGGTATTATTAAACCCAATCTCAAATATGGTTTAACCACCCTTTCCCACCTCTACACTCCATCGCTCCCCTATTCCAAAGTCACATAAAATAGCCTTGACTTATCCTAAATGGAATTCTACGATGCATGATGAATATGGTGCTCTCATTAATACAGGGACATGGGAATTAGTACCTAGGCCTTCGGGGGGTGAATATTGTAAATTGCATGTGGATTTATAGTCATAAAGAAAATGATCAAGGTGTCCTACAAATACACAAAGCTGATCTTGTTTGTGATGGCAGGTCACAGGATATTTGAGTTGATTGTGATGAGACATTTAGTCTTGTTGTTCTCCCTGCTACTATTCGCACTGTTTTGGGCTTGGCTATGGCTCGAAATTGGTCTAATATCAACTAGATGTGAAAAATACCTTCTTACATGGTCATTTGCAGGAAACTGTTTATATGCATCAACCTCCCGGATTTATTGATAAAAGGTATCCTCTTTATATTTGTCGCTTGTGTAAGGCATTATATGGTATCAAACAAGACCCACAGGCTTGGTACCAGCGATTTGCTCAGTTTTTGCTCCAAATGGGTTTGTTATTGCCCAAAGTGACAACTCTTTGTTCACTTTTCACCATGGTACTGATATGGCCTATCTTCTACTTTATGTTGATGATATAATTCTTTGCGATTATTCTGATGCTTTACGGGACCATATTATTACTTGTCTCAAAACTGAATTTCCTATGTCTGATTTGGGGCCTCTTAGTTAATTTTTGGGTATTTCTGTCACTCTTACTACTTCTTATATGCTCCTCTCTCAAAGGAAGTATGCATAGGAAATATTAGATCGTGTAGGCATGGGGTCCTATAAGCCTGCCTCCACACATGTTGACACTAACTCAAAGCTCAGTTCAGATTCGGGTTCTCCTATTGATGATCCTACATAGTACCGCAGTCTCGCTGGTGCACTGCAGTATCTCACATTCACTGGCCCTGACATTGCCTATGCAGTTCAGCAGGTTTGCCTTCTTATGCAAGATCCCTGGAGACTCATTTTAATGCATTAAAACGCATCCTGAGATATATTCAGGGAATCATTGATCATGGGTTACATTTATATCCTACTACTCAACTGCGCTTGATCACTTATACTGACGCTGATTGGGGTGGGTGTCCTGACACTCGTCGTTCTACATCAGATTATTGTTGTTTTCTTGGTGATAAAGTCTAAACGTCAGCCTACTCTTTCTAGATCGAGTGTAGAGGGGTGTTACTAATGTTGTTGTAAAAGCTTGTTGGCTTCGTAACCTTCTTTTAGAGTTACATTCTCCTCTCCGACAGGCTACTATTATTTATTGTGATAATGTCAGTGTTATTTAGCTCTCTCGCAATCCTGTTCAGCACCAATGTACCAAACATGTTGAGATGGATATTCATTTTGTTCGGGAAAAAGTTGCATTGGGTCAAATTCGGGTTTTGCATGTTCCTACAAGGTATCAGTTTGCAGACATTTTCACTAAGGGACCTCAGCAACGTTTATTTCTTGAATTCAAATCCAGTCTTGGCGTCCGCCCTCCTCCCGCTATGACTACGGGGGATGTGATAGAATACAATATTCTTTAGGAAATATTTTGTTCTTAGAATACTAATCTAGATAGGTTTCCTAATATGAATAGGACTATCCTTAGCTTGTATAATATAAATATTGATCGATGGTAAAGTCTCCAAACAAGGAGTTTCATCAAATCTAGCATTGAGTTTATCTAGATATAGGTACATTTATACTTGGAAACATCATCATTATACATTAAACTCCAAGGCTTAATTTATGATAATCTCAATATCATATCCAGAGTCCATACTGCATCCTCTAAATGGCATATAGTGTTGGAAAATAGCGCTGGAAAAAATAATGCAATATAAATTTTAAATAAGAAAATAACTTGGGTAATAGTATTTCTATTATATCTGTTGCTTATAAATCAAATACTCAAAATATTAACAATAACAACATATATAAGACATCGAAAAAATAACAGTAAAAAAATGAGATTAGAAGTAGCTTGGGTTGAAGCACACTAGGCGCTATCCTTAGAGAGAAAACCCCCACTGCACTGGTTGAAGAAACTGATACACTCCTCTACCAATATATGACAACCCGCTAGATCAGTTGTGTGCAACAAAAGACCCCCGAACCGATGAACACCAAAATAATAATGATTTACTAGTTTATAAAACAGGAGAATTAATCATGAAAGTGCAATGTGTTAACAGCTCACTGCCGAGAGAAATAAACAAATTGTTTTGAAGCTTTTGTATTATAGATCACTGCCAGGAGAAAATGAGCAGTAGTATTTCTTCTTTGTTTTAGTGAAAAACAATCCCAGCCATCTCCGTACATATATAATAAGAGCGATTGAAAATACGGTTTTTTCACCATATACCCCTGACAAATTTTTTTATTCTCCATATACCCCTACATATTTCAAAATTCACCATACCCCTGACTTTATTGAAAATACATCAGAATGCCCTTATTGACTAACGGTGGTTAACTCCGTTAGTAATTAACCCTAATTAATCCTAAAAAACCCTAAAAACCCCTAATTAACCCCAATAAAGCCTAATTTTCTCTCCCTAACCACCAATACCCACCCACCAGCCCCCCACCCCCGATTAGCCCACCCACCGACTCAAACCCCCACCCCTCCATCCACGGAAACCCCCCTACCACCCCCATCCCGCAACCCCCTCCCCTCACCCCTTCGAATCACGAAGCCCCACCCCTCCCCCTCGAATCCCGCAACCCTCCTCCCCCACCCCCTTCAAATCCCACGCCCCCCCCCCTTTTTGTACCTCCAAGGCATCAAGAGATCTTGCAATGATGTTGATTACTACCTAAAGCACGAAGTTGTGGAGTTCCCGATTGCTTTCTTCTACACGGCTACCGAGCAATGAAATCAGCAATAATACAATTGAAGCAAGGCTGCACAGCTCCAATCATCACAACTCCCAGAGGAGAGTAGATCAAATAATAAGATCTACAATCGCAACAAAAAGGGAGGGGCGGGAGTCTTCGCGGGATTCAAGGGGGGGGAAGGGGTCATGCGGTATCCAAGGGGGGGGGGGGAGGTGTGGGGCTGCGGGATTCGAAGGGGATGGGAAAGGGGTGGGGGGATGCGGGATTTGAATGGATGGGGGTGGGGGTTGCGGGCTGGGGGGTGGTGGGGAGGGCTGCAGTGGGGGGCTGCGTGGGGAGAAGGAGGGGGGCTGCGTGGGGAGAAGGGGGCTGCGGGGGAGGTGGAGGGGGGCTGGTGGGTAGGGTGGGGGGTCGGGTGGTGGTGGTTTAATGTTGGTGGGTTAGGGAGAGAGAAGTAGGGTTAATTAAAGAATTAGGGTTAATTGGGGTTACTTAGGGTTTTTAGGATTAATTAGGGCTAATAACTAACGGAGTTAACCGCCGTTAGTCATTAAGGGCATTCTGATGTATTTTCAAGAAAGTTAGGGGTATATGGTGAATTTTGAAACAAGTAGGGGTATGTAGTTAATAAAAAAATTTGTCAGGGTATATGGGGAAAAATCGTTGAAAATATGCTGTTGTGGAGATTATTTGTGGTTGGAAATTATGGAGTTATGCCAGAATGTTCCAAAGATATTCAGTAGTGGGATTATAGTTCCTAGAATGTAGGAACCGTAAAACAATAATCACTAACAAACCAACAGCGCTAAGGAAGAGTAAGTTTTATTTTAATTTTTTTTTTTTAATTATAGAAATCGACGGGGGGAGGGTAGGAGTGGGGAAGGGGGAGGGGGTGATGGGATGCAAGGGGGATGGCGGGGGGGGGGGGAGGGGGGAGGGGATGGGGGGCGGGTGGGTGGGGGGTGGGGTTGGGGGGGATGGCGGGGGAGGGGAGGGTAACTTGTTAGGGTTAGTGTTTGAGGCTTAGGTTAATTAGGCATTAGGGTTAGGGCTAGGGTTAGGGTTAGGGTTAGGGTATGGGTTAAGGTTAGGGAATAATGCTGGCAAAATTGTAAATAAAACTAACGGCGAGTTAACATCCGTTAGCAAAAAGGGTACATGGTGCACAGTTTTGAAACCTTAGGGGTATATGGTGAATTACTGAAACATTGAGGGTATGAATTTTCCAATTTGTCGGGGGTATATGGTGAAAAAACCGTTAATTTTATACTATGGAGCATAGATATTGCGTTTTCAGTACAAGGAACCTTCCGGGTTTGAGCCTCGTACCTAGTGTAAGTGAAATTCCACACGAGAAGGCATAGAGACAAAATTATCTTGAGCTATATCACCTTTAACCGAGCTTTGTCACACAACACATACCATATAGGTGTTTATCAAGGTTCCATCAGTTACTGCACGTTACGGCCATGTGCAAGTATCTTGTTTCTTGAGTGTCATTTAGAGACTAGCTCATGACTCACAGTGGCGGACCCGCCACCACACTCACTAGGTGAACCCTCAAAGGATGGTCCATGAACCACCACAGTGTTTTATCGTCGGGCACATTAAGAGCTATTTTAAATATGTATATATAACAATATACCTCAACCTTATTATTGCCACAGATTTATATACACCTCGCCATAGGAAGGGACTTTGAATCATTTCCATAAAATATTTGTGGTGTACTATAGCCAACAAACAACTTCGTTGTTACCCATTGAACTCCTTTCATGGGATCGCCAATCAATAAGATAAGGGTTTCCGCTGTTGCGGGCTTTAGCCCCATTCCCCTCAACGACTCAAGAACTTGTCAATGCATCAACCTTTGTAGTTGGATCCGTCTATACTTTTATGTTCTCAGCTGACAATGTCAACATAAAATAATACTAACATAATATATCACATAATTAATGAACTTCATCAAAGTGCATTTTATTGGCATTCTAGTTAGTAAAATAGACTACACTTAATGGATAAAAAAATAGCAAAACAAACAGTCTACGAGCTTGTTGTATATAGTGTATAAAGTTAGTTTTCTTTTGGTTTTTGGAGGATATTATGCTTGTGGTTGTTTGTTTTGCAAGGAATAGAAGGAAAGTTCGTGACTTGTGAAGTTGTTGTGTGTAACAATGTTGATGAGCGAGTATCAAGAGCCGAGCGTTCGCATTTGAAATCAAAGCAAATCAAGCGCAAGGAATGCGAGCAAAAGTGAAGAAAAATGAAAGTGATAGGTGGACAAGAGTGAAGAGGAAGCTTGGAGCCAAAAACATGCAGGTCGCGACTCGCGAAGTCCTCAGGTCGCGACTCGCGACACTGATCGCGATGCGCGACAACCATTCTGACTTTTTTTTTTTAAAAACGAAGCTCAATTACCTGCCCCCCTTTCACGCGACGCCCTTTCTTACTCTCAAAATCTCTCAAGCACCCTCCTCTCATCTCCCACTCTCAAATCTTCACAACAACTTCTCATTCTATCCTCTAATCTTCTCCTTTTCACTTCTCTATACAAATTCCCTACTTTCTTCTATCCTTCACACCATAATCCCCCCACAATTTCTGAAAATCATCACCTTCTACCAAACCCTAGAATTTTGGGGTTTTTGATTGAAGCAACACCATCCAAATTGAAGCTTGGAGGATCATTCTACATGCTTAGGGGAGCTATTCACAAGTTCTAATCACCCTACATAACACTACTTCACTTCCATTGTGGTATAACACACTCTTTCCTACTTCTCTTTGATTTTGCTTGAAATGTCTTGTTCTTGCTTAATTGTAGAGTTGTAGCTTGTTTCATTAAGACATTGTTTGTAATTGTTGATTGAATTTGTTGAGTTGTGTGGTGTTGTTGTTGTGATTGTTGAACTCAATTGGGAATTGGTGGTTGGTTATTATTGTGTGGAGGGTGTTTGGAGTGTAAGAGTGTTCTTGTTTGTGTCCTTATGTCAAACCCTTGCTGTTGTTAGTTCTTCTCAGTTGAAAACAAAGAAACAACAACACACACACACAAAAAAAAAATTTGAGCAAGAGAAGCCAAACCGAACCCGTTCCCCACATTAAATCTTGTGGCCTTAAGAAGCTAAGTGACCAAGCTAAAAGGCGATGGGACCGCCTTGACAAACGGGCAGAGTAATACAAGAAACTAAGTTTGCGGATTACTCTACCCTAGAAAAAGTGGGGTTGGCTAGCTCGGTTGAGTTTCTTCTCAACAAGGTTAGCCTTCGAAACTTTCTATGGAAGAGGGCCCGAACTTATGAGCGGTACACCCTCGAGTTCCTTTTGACTCTCAAAAAACATGCCGAAACCGATGATGAATCTGAATACATCACTTTCTCCCTCAATAACAACCAATACAAAATGAATTTCCTTGAGATAGAGAGTGCTTTTACTTGGGACTTCATAGCCGAGGATGACTTTCTAGAGACTGAGAACTATAATCCTGCTGTGTTTTGGTTCAAGATTACTGGTGGTCATAAGTGGCATAGCCACTGTAAGAGTAGCGCCATCCCCCACCCCACCTTGCGCTACGTGCACCGTCTTTTGTCTATGACGGTCTTTTGTGCAGGAGAGCCCACTAATTTACCGGAGTTTGACCATAAATGTCTTTGGGCCATGACACCTCAAGGGGAGGGGTGTCCAGATTGGGTGAAAATTTGGGTGGATAAGTGCTTAGCTCAGTCGGCTGAGGGGAAGACCTCGGGGAAGTTGAGTATGTGGGGCATGATTAGCCTTTTAGCCTCCCAACTAGGTGTCCAGGTGCCCGTGGATAAGAAGGACAACCCCACATTAACCCCTTTAGGGACAGCTAGTGGTCGATATTTCCGTGATTCTAACTGCTATGATACCATTGCCATGAGGAGTATTACCATGCTTCATTTCAAAATCATAGGCAATGAGACGAGTTATGTGTGGCTCTTTGGGGTGAGAAATGTCAGATATATGGTTTTACCGCAGGAGCGGGTGGCCATTACCGAGTAGACCACACATGAGGAGCTCTTCCTTCCCCTGGACGAAAGGTATTCCCGGGGGGTGGCGGAGGAATTAAGTCAGAGGGACCCGAAAGAGGTCTAGTCTCAGCCTCAGCCAGAGCCTCAGCCACAGCAGTTCCAATACCAGCAGTACCAGCAGCAGTACCAGCAGGAGCAAGGTTACCTCCCTCACACCCAGTATCAGGCTCAGGTAATTGAGCAACTATACAGTATTAGGAGCGATTTGGGAGAGATGCAGGATATGATGTATGGGATGGAGGACCAGATCTATTCAGTTGGTTCCATGGTTTCGGCCATGAACAACTTCTTTGTGTCCCGTTTTCCACCCCAGGGACCGGAGAACCAGGACTCCTGGTACTCCGATCCCACATCCGAGATTGAGGCGGCGCGCATTATACGCCGCCAGGGGAGAGAGGCCCATAGGGAAGCCCCCGGGTTTGAGCGCGGGGGCCCCTCGGGCTCGTAGAGCTTTTCCCTTTTCCTTTCCCTCTTATTCGTGTTTGTCCTTTCCACACTGAGGACAATGTGCATAATAAGCGTGGGGGAGAGATTGATAAAATGTGGTGGTATTTTAGCTCGTTCTAGTTTGTTCTATCTGGTTTGTTTTGTATATATTGAGGTAATTTGATGAAAATTTTTGAAAAAAAAGTGACAACAGAAGAAAGAAAAAAGAATCCCACTGAGTTGAAAACCCGCAAGGGCGGGCGACTCGGGCAAAATTGGGGGCTCGGATAGGTCGAAATCCCGAAAGGGAGGCCTATGCAAAAAAGAGCTAGTTGAGCGGGTGAGTTTTGTGAGCCGAAAAAAAGGAGAGATGAAAAAAAAAATGAATGAAAATGAGAAGCTAGGATGAAAACCCGGAAGGGCTCCTAGGCAAAATGAGAGAAAAAAAAAAGAGGAAAAAAAAAATTTGCTTTGATCCTCATTTGTCGGTGTCGGCGTCATAAGGTGGCGGCATTGGAGTCGATGTTTTCTGGCTAGATTAGGTCCTTGTTTTGTGTCTTTTGAGGGCGGGGTGTGCATCTCTTTTTGGCTCGTTTCTCTTTTGTTGCTTGTGGTATGATTTGGTTGGAGCACGAAGCTAAGCGTGGGGGAATCACCTACCCTCGTGCCTTAGTTTCCTTGCATTTTGGGTAGGTTGGAGTCGGGAGGTCATTGTCGATATTCGTATCCCGAAACCTTTCGGGATTCGAGGTTCATTTGTATAGAAGAATTCTTTTGGGGTAGATGTTGTCGTTTAGCTTTTGTGTCTTGTGGACGGCGATTCCGGAGATTGGTGTGGTATGGCGTATTTTGGTGCTTATGTGTGTCGATTTCTCTTTTTCTTTTACTCGAGGTCGAGTAAGGTTTAAGCTTGGGGAATTTGATGTGTCCAAGTTATCTGCCAATCTTAGGCGGATTTCGATTCGTTTTTGGTGTCAGTTCGAGCTTAGTATCGGGATTTAGGAGAGTTTTGATGTTAGGAGGTGTTGTCGGAGGATGTTGTGTTTTGAGGAGTTAAGGGAGCGGCTTACATGGTGGCGTAGTCGAGGGCCGATCTTGGTCCTCCGATCACTTTTTCTGCCCCGGGGTCCTTGTCCTTGGTTCCTTTATAGCGCATCTTCCGAGGCTTCCAAGCTTTGTTCGATTTCCGAGTCCGAGTTCCGAGGTCCGTGGTTCAAACTTCTTGGTTTGCTCGTCGTCTGAGAATCATCTTCACTCTGGTTCTGCAGCTTCATGGCGTACTCAAAAGGCCTTGGTTCTCCCTCTTTTTCCTCTTTGTGCTTTGTATTTGCGGTTCGAGGCAGTCGCGACCCACGATCAATGTCGCGAGTCGCGACCTGCCCATGGTCGCGAGTCGCGAGGGTTGTCACAAGTCGCGACCCCTGTGTCAGCCACTTCTTTTGTTTTCTTTTCCTCCCTTGGAGGGTTATGTTGTTAAGTTAGTTTTTAGTTTTTGGTTGGAGCGACTGGAGAGAGTGAAAAAGAGGATTTCTTTCCAGGGTTTCTTCCTTTCTTCTTTGGTTGATTTGTAATGAATCCTATGGCTTGGCTAGCTTAAACATCTATCTTGGATTTGGTTGTTGAAGCTCTAATCTATTTGTGATAAGTTCTTATCCTCTACTTTCTCTATGGTCATTGTGATGCTTCTTGTATTTAATTTCATGATGTTTGCATAATCTTTGCTAGGAACGTTACTAGTATTGTTGTGTGATTCATCTAATGCTAATTCTAGGTGCATAATCGGATTGTTGTGTTCCTAGCTCCATGTAGCATACTAGGTGTTTGATTAAATGCTGAACATTAATCTTTTGCACTTAGAGAAGCATTGCTTATTATTTGAATGTTATTGCTTTGATAACATTAGTAATCCTATCGTGTTCCTCGACCTTAATGCTACTTTGGTTTGGACTTAAGTGCGATTCATTTGAGTTAAGGCATAGTAAGGGTGGTTCAAACCACGGGGATCGTGTGTTTAGCCACAATCTAGGAGGATAGAGGTCTAGACTTCTCGATAGGTGACCCTGGGAAGTGTCGGGGGTTAAGATTTCGTGACCACAAACTAGGTTAGGGTGGATGCTAATCGAGTCCAAGGCCTTTTTATATTGTAATCTCTTCGTACTTTAATACTGTGCTTAGTTTAGCTTGCTTGCATTTTACAAACCCCCCCCCCAATTCGGTTACTTTGGCCTGAGCACATACTAGGGTCCTTTAATTCACTAATTTCCGAACAAGTTCCTTTGCTCCCTGTGGATACGATCCCTACTTCCATTATACTTGCTTAGTGTGCATGAGAGTAGGTTAATTATATTTTGTTAGGAGTACACGGCTAACACCTATCAACCATCCTTGTTGGGAGTTTTAGAACTTTCTACTTGAATTACTTCCTTAATGGGAGTGCTACTTGCAGCCTCTTTCTTATTAAAATTTCATTTGTTGTTGCCATATAAAAAAGTTCTCACCATTAAACTTTCCTGGCTTACTAGACAAATATTTGAAAGCACCCAAGGTAGACATTCTAACTAATAGAAATACTACTTGAACAAAGAAAATTAGAATTTTTCTCTCTAAGATTGTTGGAAAATAGTAGTGAAAAAAAATAATACAATATAAATTCCAAATAATAAAAAAACTTGGGGTACTAGTATTTCTATTATATCCGTTGCTTACAAATCAAATACTCAAAAAATTAACAATAACAACATATGCAATACATAGAAAAAATAACAATAGCATAATGAGATTAGAAGTAGCCTGGGGTTGAAGCACACTAGGCGCTATCTTTAGAGAGAAAAAGCCCCACTGCACTGGTTGAAGAAACTGATACGCTCCTCTCCCAAGATACGACAACCCGCTAGATCAGTTGCGTGCAGCAAAAGACCCCCGAACCGATGAACACCAAAACTCCAAAAATAATAATGATTTAGTAGCTTATAAAAGATGAAAATTAATTATGAAAGTGTAATGAGTTAACAGGTCACTACACTAGTGGAAAAAACCTTATCTGACACTTAGTAACAGATTCGGTTTTTAGAAAACCGCATCCGAAAATCAATGAAAAAATGGGAGGGAAGTCTGGGCAAAGAATCTGATGCGGTCTTTTATAGAACCGGATCTGATTCTATAATCTACTGCGGTTTTAAAAAATCTGATCCGGTTCTAAAGACCGCATCAGATTTTCGGGTTTTTTTCTGCCCAAAGTCCCGTGTTTTTTTCCCTCGCTAATTCACCCAATTTCAGTTCCTACCCATTTTCAGTTCTCCTCCTTCACCACCTGATTCCGCCGCCACCACCTGATTCCGCGCCACCAAATCGCCGCCACCACCTGATTCTGTGCCACCCGAAGCTTCCACCATTCGTCTAACTCATTTCCACCCGAAGATGGGCGCCCTAGGTTGCGCACTGCCCTAGCTTGCGCACCTCCACCTTCCTCCTCCTAAACAACTACATTCGTCCTCTACCCCACCCTAAACAACTACATTCCTCCTCCACCTCTTCCTACGTAACTAAAAGTTCATAACTTTTATTTTAATCTCATATTTGAAACTTCAAGTTTATAATTCATTGTAGTTTTATGAATAATTGTTAGTGAAATTAGGTTGTATAATAGTTAAAGGGTGGTTCAAAGTTGATTGATTTGAGTTAATTTGATTTTAGTTTAAGTAGTTAGTGTGCTTTTTAGGTTTAAAAACTAGGGCTTTGGTGGGGTTGTTGTTGTTGTGGTTGTTGTTGTTGTGGTTGTTGTAGTGGTTGTTGTAGTGGTTGTTGTGTTGTTGTTGTACTTAATTAGTTTTGTTTAGTTTAGTTTTGTTTAGTTTAGTTTGGTTTGGTTTAGTTTTGTTTTGTTTTGTTTTGTTTTGTTTTGTTTGATTTGCTAATTTATACTAATGTTAACTTTCACTTTGTTGTTGATTGAAGCTAGCTAGTGACGGAGTGTTGAGTTCGATTTTCCTATTTACAAACTTGATATTGGTATGTTATCATTCATATTCAACTTTCTTGCTTTCATATATAGTAAATTGGTTTATACGTGAAAAAATGTATATATTTTTCGTTGAATTGAGATTAGATGTAAAATGTTTTGTTGTTTAAAAACCTATGTATGCATCATCATATCATATGCCTAGATACCCGTTCGAGACTTACTCATTAGGAGTAAGTCTTGAATAGTCCCCGGTTTGGGACTGTTCTTAGATGTTTAATCTCACTTAGTTGGTGAATGTATGCCTTTATTTCGATTCTAGAGGAAAATCTTGGCTCGTCGTTTCCCTACTTTTGTTCTTTGGGTACATATGTAGATATAAGTAACTATATATCTACATCGTGTACTTGGAGAACTGTAGGGAAATGCTGCCGGATTTTCCGTAGAATCGAAAAGAAGGCATACATTCACTAGTGAGATTAGACATCTAAGGATGGGTTAGGTTGGAGTGATAAGGACCCTTGGAAAGCATGCCTAATTTCACTAAATATATATGGTTCATAAACTCTAATCATGTAATGAAGTTCGTCATTGACATGAGGTACTTGTTGGTTGTGTTTAATTAGAGGTCTGATTGAAATGAATCGTGCATGGATTTACGGTAGTCGCGACACATGTGAATTCGTGGATGGGGTCTATGAATTTTGTGATGCTGCATTAAGTCATCAGGCTGCAACGAGAACCGAGGAGTTTTATTGTCCTTGTGTTGATTGTTGTAATGTGGGCATGGTTAGTAGCATTGGGTCGCTTAGGGAGCATATCTTTCGTCGCGGGTTTAGGCAAGACTACCATGTATGGGTTTGGCACGGTGAGGAGGGTATATATGATGGTGGGAATGCCATTGTTAACGATGTGCGTGAAGGAGGTGAGTTTGATGTCATTGAGAATGACAAGAACATCGAGGACGAATATGAGGATCATGAAGTAGAGGATTATGCTGATGAAGGGGACTATATAGAGGAGATGATGGAGGGGGTGGATGATTATGCTGGCAAACGGCCTCGTGTTTTTGAGTGCATGACCGAGGCATCTCGGAAACCGTTGTATCCCGGTTGTACGAGGTACACGAAGCTGACGGCCGTGATAACACTCTATAATATCAAGACGAAAGCCGGTATAAGTGACTCTTGTTTCACTTCCTTGTTGCAAGCCTTTGGTGATATGTTGCCGGACGACCATGAACTACCGAAGTCGAACTACTATGCTAAGAAACTGATGTGTCCCATCGGTTTAGAGTACCAAAGGATACATGCTTGTCCAAACGATTGTGTGCTATATCGAAATGAATATGAAAATATTGATGAGTGTCCTCGATGTGGGAAGTCGCGTTACAGGCGTGTAGGGGTTAGTGATAAGAAAGGGCCTCCAGCAATGGTGATGTGGTATCTTCCGATTATACCACGATTCAAGCGCATGTTTTCAATTAAAAAAGATGCTAAGAACTTGAGGTGGCATGCAGAACGAAGGAAGAAGGACGGTTTTATCAAACATCCGGCTGATTCTCCTGAGTGGAAAGGTATCGATCAGGTGCATAAGCCCTTTGGTGCCGAGGCCAGAAATTTGAGGCTTGGCCTATGCACGGATGGGATGAACCCATTTGGCACTCTTAGTTCTCAACATAGTACATGGCCGGTTCTTCTAGTTAAATACAACTTGCCTCCTTGGTTGTGCATGAAACGCAAGTACATCATGTTGTCGATTCTTATTTCAGGGCCGAAACAGCCTGGAAATGACATAGATGTCTACCTCCAGCCACTTGTTGATGATTTGAGAAAAATGTGGGATGAAGGGGTTTCTGTGTATGATGCACATGCTGATGAGGTATTCACATTGCTTGCCATGCCTTTATTCACTCTTAATGACTATCCTGCTTATGGGAACTTATCCAGGTACAAGAATAAAGGGAAGAAAGCATGCCCGATTTGCCTGGACGACACATCATCTAAATACATTAGTACTTGTCACAAAGATGTTTATATGCGCACCCGAAGGTTCCTTCGACGCGACCATCCTTATCGTAATAAGAAGAAGGCATTCGATGGAACAGTTGAGGAGAGGGTTGCTCGTAGACCATTGACTGGTACTGAGGTTTATGATCAAGTCAAGGGTATTGAAACGATATTCGGCAAAGGAGCGAGTGTTGGTGATAAGGGACTTTGGAAAAAAGAGTCTATTCTGTGGAAACTTCCATATTGGAGAGATCTAGAGGTTAGACATTGTCTCGACGTCATGCACATAGAGAAAAATGTATGTGACGCCATTGTGGGGACACTTATGAATATTCCACATAAGACAAAGGATAGCAAAGGGGTGCGACTGTATCTGGAAAGTGAGGGACTTCGACCAGAGTTATGGGCTCAAAAGAGGGACACTAAGAAAAGAAAGAAAAAAGAAAAAGTGCCTAGTAAAGGAAAAGAAAAGGGAAAAGATAAGGGAAAAGAAGACGGGTCGTCTGCAGGAATTGAAGGAAAAGGAAAGAAAACGATGAAGGATGATGATAAGAACTATTTGCCTCCGGCTTGCTACACTCTATCTAGAGCTGAGAAGCGACTTTTTTGCGAGTCTTTGTACGGCATTAAGGTTCCATCAGGGTACTCATCGAACATGAAAAGATTTGTTACCTTAGACGGTGAGTTGAAATTATCGAGTATGAAGTCTCACGATTGTCATGTAATGATGCAAGTATTCATACCGATTGCAATTCGAGGGATATTGCCGAAACACGTGAGACACACCATAACAGAGCTATGTTCGTTTTTCAATACTATATGTAGCAAAAAGTTACAACCGTCGAAGCTTGATGCTCTCTAGGCTGGTGTGATAGAGACTTTGTGCAAGTTTGAGATGTAGTTCCCACATGCTTTCTTCGACATTATGGTCCATTTGGTTGTACATCTCGTTCGAGAAATTAAGCTATGTGGTCCGGTGTTTTTGAGGTGGTGCTATCCCTTTGAGAGACATATGGGCTCTTTGAAAGATAAGGTAAGGAATCCTGCTCAACCAGAAGGAAGTATAATTCAGGGGATTGTGAGTGAAGAGGTCAGTAATTTTGTGGCTGAGTTCTTACCTAATGTTGATCCTATTGGAGTTCCTACATCTCGACACGAGGCGGGACTCGAGGGTAAAGGTACACTTGGCTCCAAAATGATCGTACCTCCGTTGAAAGGTGCATACAAGCACACTTATTTGTATTGCAAGCATATGGTACGAGTCCATCCTTACTTGGATGAGCATATGGAGGAGTTACGCGATCAGAATCCAGGTAAAGGGACTAGAGCATTGATGCAGTTGCATAATAAGACGTTTATTGATTGGTTCCATAACCGAATAATGCGTGAAGTAGATTCCAATGTTTCTGAAACTGTGAAGTGGCTAGCATTTGGTCCTCGAGAAGCTGCGCACTCCTATGAGGGTTATGATGTTAACGGATTTACATTTTGGACAGATCGTCAAGATCAAAAGTCGAGATCTCTGCAGAATAGTGGCGTTTCAGTAGAGGCATCATCTACACAGTATGCAAGTGCCAAAGGCAAGTCTCCTATTGATGCTAAATTGTTATACTGTGGGCGGGTTCAAGATATATGGGAGCTTGACTACTCTGGTTTCACGGTCTGCTTATTTCGATGCAAGTGGGTTGATTATAACCGGCGCTACATAAGAAAAGATGACCCTTGTGGATTTACTCTTGTAGACTTGGGTCGGTTGCGTTATAGTGAAGAGCCATTCGTGCTTGCATCACAAGTTAGGCAAGTATTCTACGTAACTGACCCTTCTGATAAAAAGTGGTCAATTGTTGTCCCTGGAAAAAGAAGTATACTTGGAGTTGGTGATGTTGAGGATGAGGAGGAGTATGATGCGTTTGAAGACACCCCGCCTTTCACCATTCCCAAGTCCGATGTCACTGATGTCGAGTTAGCGACAAATTACATGCGTGCAGATCACGGAGAAGGGATAATGGTTGAAACTTCATAGGAAGGTGGCAAAAGTAAACAAAAGGCTCGACTTCTCAAGTTCAAATTCCGGCTTTCGGCTTTTCAAGGTCATTTGACTGAATTTCTCACTTTTTATCGTTAGTAATGTCATGAATAGTTTAATTTGGTATGTATATATGTATTACAATCAACTAAACTCGCTTCACATGTTTTGAAACCCATTTTCGGTAAGTGAATGTCATTTCGGACCGATTTCGGCTTTTCGAGCTCAATTTCTTTAATTTATCGCTTTTAGCCTCATTTTAGGTCATGTATTGTTCTTATTGGTATATATATATGTATTACAGTCAACTAAACTCGCTTCACATGTTTTGAAACCCATTTTGGGTAAGTGAATGTCATTTTGGGCTGATTTCGGCTTTTCGAGCTCAATTTCTTTAATTTATCGCTTTTAGCCTCATTTTAAGTCATGTATAGTTCTTATTGGTATATATATATGTATTACAATCAACTAAACTCGCTTCACATGTTTTGAAACCCATTTTGGGTAAGTGAATGTCATTTCGGGCCGATTTCGGCTTTTCGAGCTCAATTTCTTGAATTTATCGCGTTTAGCCTCATTTTAGGTCATGTATAGTTCTTATTGGTATAAATATATGTATTACAATCAACTAAACTCGCTTCACATGTTTTGAAACCCATTTTGGGTAAGTGAATGTCATTTCGGGCCGATTTCGGCTTTCCGAGCTCAATTTCTTGAATTTATCGCTTTTAGCCTCATTTTAGGTATGTATAGTTCTTATTGGTATATGTATCACCATTAGAGTCACTTAAAGTTGGGTCGCATGATTTTAAAGATATTTCCGATCGAATTATGGCTTGTGCGGGTGGGAGGTTTGCACGGGGGCCGGCAAGGGTGGGCGGCGGCAGTGGGGTAGCAGCATGGTGGGGGAGCAAGGGGGCGGGGGGGGGGGGAGCAGCAAGGGGGAGCAGCGGGGTTGGGGGCGTAGCGGGGGTGGGGGCAGCAGGTCGGGGAGCTGGGGGCGGCAGGCTGGGGAGCAGGGGGCAACGGGGGTGGGGGAGCGACAAGGGAGGGTAGCGGGGGTGGGGGCAGCAGGGGGCAGCGGGGGTGGGGGAGCAGCAAGGGGGGCAGCGGGGTGGGGGCAGCGGGCCGGGGAGCGGGGGACAGCGGGGGGGGGGAGCACGGGGGCGGCAGGGGGGGGGGAAGCGAGCGGGGGCAGGCGGGGTGTGGGGAGGAGCGGGGGGCACTGGGGGAGCGGGGTAGGCAGCGGGGGTGGGGGCACGCAGGGTGGGGGGGAGCGGGGGCAGCTGGCTGGGGGAGGGGGGGGCAGCAGGCGGGGGAGCGAGGGCGGCGAGGGGTGGGGGAGCAAGAAGGGGGGCAGCAGGGAGGAGGATAAATTTTTTTTGTTTGTTTGATACCATTGTTTTTTTGTTAACTCTTGCGTGTCTCTAATTAATTTTTACATTATTTCAGGACTTTCAAACATGGACCGAGATGATGTGATTGTGGAGGAAGGAACCGATGATGATTATGATAAGTCATTGGATGATGAAGATGAGTATAATGCGGACAAGGAGGAGGATAAAGGTGATCCGGAAGACATAGCGGATGATGAGGAGAAGCGCTTGCGTGAAAGGGAAATTCGCTTGGTGGAGATAAATGAGGTGCTAGCCGATAATGCTCCCCCTATTGACGACAATGCTAGGGAAGATTATCCATTTATTTCATCCATCGTTGTGCCACACAATAATGCGGGGAAAGAATTGCATAGGACCACCAAAACTCCAAGCATCGTTGCAACAAAGAAACGAAAAGGAAGGGGTGCGACTAAGGGTTTGAATGTCGATAGAAATATCCATATGACCCTCGAGTATGATGATTTGGGTCAACCTTAGTGGCGTGCAAAGTATGGGCAGCATATTGGGTTTTGTATGCGCAAACTCAACATTTTGGTCAAATGGAAAGATGTGCCCGAGGGAATGAAGAAATCATTATGGGAAGACACTTGTGTAAGTTTATTTTTCAACTAAATTAGTTTAGTTTCTCGCATTTAGGGTAGATGAAACCGATTTTGGGTAAATGAAGGTCATTTCGGGCCGATTTTGCTTTTCATGTTCAATGTACTTAGTTTCTCGCATTTAGCCACATGTTAGGACATATATAGTTGTAATAACAACATATAAAACCATTAGAGCCAAGAAAATTCACTTATTATGCTTTGAAACCCATTTTGGGTAAATGAAGGCTATTTCGGGTCGTTTTTGCTTTTCATGTTCAAAGTACTTAGTTTCTTGCATTTAGCCACATGTTAGGACATATATAGTTGTAATAACAACATATACAACCATTAGAGTTAACTAAAATCCATTTACATGCTTTTAAACCCATTTTGGGTAGATGAAACCGATTTTGGGTAAATGAAGGTCATTTCGGGCCGATTTTCCTTTTCATGTTCAATGTAATTAGTTTCTCGCATTTAGCCACATGTTAGGACATATATAGTTGTAATAACAACATATACAACCATTAGAGCCAAGAAAAATCACTTCTTATGCTTTGAAACCCATTTTGGGTAAATGAAGGCTATTTCGGGTCGGTTTTTGCTTTTCATGTTCAAAGTACTTAGTTTCTTGCATTTAGCCACATATTAGGACATATATAGTTGTAATAACAACATATACAACCATTAGAGTTAACTAAAATCCATTTACATGCTTTCAAACCCATTTTGGGTAGATGAAACCGATTTTGGGTAAATGAAGGCCATTTCGGGCCGATTTTGCTTTTCATGTTCAATGAACTTAGTTTATCGCATTTAGCCACATGTTAGGACATATAAAGTTGTAATAACAACATATACAACCATTAGAGCCAAGAAAAATCACTTCTTATGCTTTGAAACCCATTTTGGGTAAATGAGGGCTATTTCGGGTCGGTTTTTGCTTTTCATGTTCAAAGTACTTAGTTTCTTGCATTTAGCCACATGTTAGGACATATATAGTTGTAATAACAACATATACAACCATTAGAGTTAACTAAAATCCATTTCCATGCTTTCAAACCCATTTTGGGTAGATGAAATCGATTTTGGGTAAATGAAGGCCATTTCGGGCCGATTTTGCTTTTCATGTTCAATGTACTTAGTTTCTCGCATTTAGCCACATGTTAGGACATATATAGTTGTAATAACAACATATACAACTATTAGAGCCAAGAAAAATCACTTCTTATGCTTTGAAAGCCATTTTGGGTAAATGAAGGCATTTTCGGGTCTAAGGTTGATGTGAAGGAGTTCCTTTGCGGAGAGATGTTGAATGTTTCCTTGATTCAAACCTTCATCAGGTATAATAGTTGTACTTATCAAATATATGAACTTTCTTTGCAATATCTAATAATATATCTATGTTATGTACGTGGTTGTGCTTTGAAGATTACTCAAAGATGATCCTCGTGGACGCGATCAGTTTGGGTGGTTATGTCCAAATTTTGTTCTAGCTGACAATTGTTTGCAAAACACAAGTGAGGTTAAGGAGTATATTTGGCTATGTCTCAAAACAGCTAAACGTGCACAACATAAGTTCATATTTTCCCCTTGTTTTGAAGAGTATAGTTCTTAACTTTGTATCCATTTTTGTCACTTTATTATTATACAATACAAGTACTCACATGATTGATTCCTAACTTTTTTGGGATTTTAGTCTCCATTGGTCGCTCCTTATGATTTGTCCTTCAAACAACACAGTATATCAGTTTGATTCTGCAGCTCAAGATCCACCACGATCCTTACTCCTCAAATCATGCATAAATAGGTATTTTTGTTACTTAAAATGCTTATTTGCATAACATGTTTCACTAATTTCATCCTTTGCCCACTTCTCACATGAAATTAACATAACTACAGTTGTATGAAGAAAGTTGAGAGAACAGGACAGGTTCCTAAGTGGAAAGCAATGAAGGTAATAGATATTACTTAAGCTACTTCTTTCTTTTATAAAAAACAAACATGTACGTTTCTTACATGATTTTTTTTTTATGTAATTTTATAATTAGTGTGCTCAACAACCCGGGGGAACCGAGTGTGGCTACTATGTGTTGAGGTTCGTGTTCGATATATTTTCAAGTTGCAAGGAAGCCGGGGATCTTGAGAAGGTATTATTATACATAAATAATAAGTAGCTCAATATACGGCCAATTTTGGCCTCGTAAGCTCAATTTTTTTTAACTTTCCCGCATTTAGCCACATTTTAGGTCATATATACTTATAACAAGTACATATAGAACTATTAGAGTCAAGTAAACTACATTCACAAGCTTTGAAACCCATTTTGGGTAAATGAATGCCATTTCGAGCCTATTTTGGCATTTCAAGCTCATTGTACTTATTTTCTTACATTTAGCCACATTTTAGGACATATATAGTTCTAATAGCAACATATATAACCATTAGAGTCAAGCAAAATAATTTTTCATGCTTCGAAACCCAATTTGGGTAAATGAATGCCATTTCGGGACGATTTTGGCCTTTTAAGCTCATTTTGCTTATTTCCTTATATTTAGCCACATGTTAGGACATGTATAGTTCTAATAGCAACATATACAACCATAAGAGTTAAGTAAAATCCATTCACATGCTTTGAAACCCATTTTGGGTAAATGAATGCCAAGTATGGGACGATTTTGGCCTTTTAAGCTCATTTTACTTATTTTCTTACATGTAGCCACATGTTAGGACATGTATAGTTCTAATAACAACATTTATAACCATTAGATTCAAGTAAATTCCACTCATATGCTTTTGAAACCCATTTTGGATAAATGATTGTCATTTTGGCCCGATTTTGGCCTTCTTAGCTCAACTTTCCTTAATCGCCCGCACTTACTCTCATTTTAAGCTCATATATAGTTCTAATAAGTATATATGTAAGTATTAAAGTCAACAAAAGTCCACTCACATGCTCTGAAACCCATTATGGGTAAATGATTGTCATTTTTTGCCGATGTTTACATTTTAAGCTTGATTTCCTTAATTTCTTACATTATATTATTTGCTCAATCTCTTTAGAGTCAACTAAAGTCATATATGTGTGTTTCCTTATGTTTGTTTTATAAGGTATTCCTCGATGGCAAACCAAGGGATGGTTGTTTCACCACGGCCGAGATAGACGAGGTTCGGGATTTGCTAGCACGCTACCTTACCGACTTTTGCATGTGAAGATGATGTCGCGGCTTTGAGTTTTTATGTTCTTATTATGTTACTAGCTACTTATATAGGTCCAAATATTTATTTTTGATTTTAGTACTTATTTCAACTTTATTTGTAGTACATTTATAATTCTCAAAATATTATATATATAATATCATTTTGACTTGTATACGACGCGTGCGTGATACTTTTTGCCAATTATAACAGGTTTAAATATAAGCTTCATATAAATATAATATATATATATATATATATAATATTTAAATATATATATAACAATCTGATCCGGTTTTCTTAAATAACCGGATCAGATTGTGTGCTTTGCATACACCAAATTGGCGCCATGGCAATTTTCTGATCCGGTTTTTTAGGAAAACCGGATCAGATTATATAACTATCTGATCCGGTTTTCCTAAAAAATCGGATCAGAAAATCATTTACTGATCCGGTTTAGGACCGGATCAGTAAATTATTGACATCGGCTGCGAGCCCACCTGATGCGGCCCAAAACCGCAGCAGTAAGCCCGGTTTTGACCGCATCAGATGGGCTTTTTTCCACTAGTGCTACCGAGAGAAATAAACAAAGTGTTTTGAAGCTTTTGTATTATAAGATCACTGCCAGGAGAAAATGAGCAGTAGTATTTCTTCTTGTCTTGGTGAAAAAAAACCCAGCCATCTCCGTATATATATAATAAGGGTGATTGAGGATATGTTATTATTGGTCAAGCTTATTTGTGGCTTGAAATTAGGGAGTTGTTGTGCCCACAAAGTTCCAAAGATATTCAGTAGTGGGATTATAGTTCCTAGAATGTAGGAACACTAAAACAATAATCACTAACAAACCAACCACAATAAGGAAGAGTAAGTTTCATTTTAAATTTTAAATTATAGAAAATATATTTTTTCATCATATAGTATACAATCTGCTAGGAACAAAAAAACAATTAAAAAAATTAGAGTTATAATATACTGCAATGCTCTGAAAGCCAAAAAAGACCTAAAACTAAAGGGTAAATGTGAATATAAGGACAAACTTACTGATGAAATGTACAACCAAAACCGAGAGTTCTACTATGAAGGGTTCTACCTTCTTCAAAACGACCCCTTGAAGTCCAAGAATCATTGCGGGTCAAGAAGTAAGGAATAACTAGTGTTTGGACCAATCCAAATTGCCTAGCTACCAACTATGGATTATAAGCCTCAAAGCCAAAATATTCAGGCTCAGCAGCTATTAAATCCCTAGACCTAAGAACACTACTCCAAAAGTTCTCACTCCCTAGAGAACCAGAGTGGATGTTCAGGGATTGTAGCCAAGAAGGCATTGTTTGATGGCGCCAAGTTTCATCTATAAAAGAGACAGCCATCTTACCTGGAAACATATTCTAGACACCAGGGTTGGACTTAGAAACCAAGAAGTATGAAAAAATCAAACTTGGATGCCAAACCTCATATGAAGATATAAGATTGAAGCTGACTTCACCATAACAGCTACAATCATCAAGACTAGAGAGGAACAAAAGAGGATCAAAACAAAGATTTTCCTCCTCTGAACCCTTAGATGCTTTAAAAGCATAAAAGGGCTTGATAACCATTAGACAAGGTAGATACATATGGCCCCATCAAGTCAATAGCCAGAGGTGTCCGAATCCCTTGTCAGTAGAGAATATGGGAGATTCAGAGGTATGAATTCCAAAACCTTTAAAAGATTCTCTACTCCTGAAAAGACATCTGTAAAGTTGTCCTAATAGAATAGGAGCCAAAGCTACTTCTTCAGAAGTAGAGGAGATGTTAACAGCTAAAGATAGCCATAATGTTACTACTCCTCCAGCTCTAGACATCATCAATTTGGAGAAAGAAAAAGTAAGAAAAAGTACTTCCTCTTGAGAAGTAACTTCCTCACTAGTATCCTTATTAAGGAAGAAATCAACAAACTTCTGAAAGCCACACTTGCTAGCACTAGTAGAAGGACTAGCAATCTGGTGAAAAGTTGATAAGCATTGACTGTACAACTGGTTATGTTCTTTAACATGGTGAAAGATTGGAAGTTCAATTCCATATTTACCTGTTGGAGAAGTTCCAGTAATAAAGGCAATATCAGCTAATGTCACAATCATTGGTCCCCATCGAAACAAGAAGTAGTTGATGGCAGGGTCCCAACATGCCAACAAGGCAGTAGATATAGCTCCGTCAAAAGGGATGGCTTCACAAGAAGCTAGTCTCAAGAAGGGCAATATTTTGTTTTTGGACCATTTGTCATGAAATGGTTTCATTCGCAGAAACCATGCTCTTGCATCCACTCCTGAAATCCAACCCTTAAAAGGTTTGCTGGTCAAAGGCCAATGAAAATGTTGGAGGGATTTTGGAGCAAATGGAAGCATTCTAGGCTTATTATCTTCTAGAATAATATGGTCCAAGAATGGACAACATTGTTGCTCTAAGACAAGTAGGCACTTTGGTTTTTGAATCTTGAAAGGAAAACAAGGACAAATAGTGGCAATCCTCTCCTCCAAAGGAGTATTAGAGCCAGAGCTTTTGTTCACATACCAGAACACTTGAGACTTATAAGTCCCAAGGTTCACTCTAATGGCGTTGCATAAAGTGCTTCAAGAATTTCATCCTCACGAATTCTTTCATCAGACATGGTGAGTTGAAAGATGAATTGAAATTTGGTGATGGTTGTGAATTCTTAGAAAGAGAATTAAATTTGTCTGAAAACTCTCTGATCTTCCTAAAATCTTTGAAAAGGGTATTAATGGAGTAAACAACCAAAATAAAACAATAAAAGAGAACACGTGCACAATGCGTGATACGTTTTATTTTGGATCATGTGTAATTAGGTCATGTTAAGGCCTAGTTTTAATAAATTAAGACATAAGGTTTTGAAGTCATCCAAAAAGCCCATTTTCAAAGGGCGTGTGATTTGAAAAGCCCATGTCCAAGGGGTAGTTACTCAAGAGCCCATATCCAAAGGTCGTAACTTTTCGTTTTTCAAGAGACAGTCAAATCTCTTTATAAAAAAGGGCAAGTGTAAGGAAATCTTCACACTACTCATCTCTCGAAACAACATCTCCAAAAAACCCTCTCATCTCCCAACCTTCTCAAAAAGTCTTCTTCGCCAGATATGGATGCGCCTCAGCCATCCGCCGAATCCTGTATCACAGGGATTCAAGAGGTCAATCCACAAGAGGATGACCAACCCTTCCTCCCTCCTCCAGAAATACTGGAAGAGAGAGAAGAGGAAGAAGAAAACGAGGAAGGTATTCCTCCATCCTCAGATAAATTTGATGATGATGATGAGGATGAGGATGAGGATGAGGATGAAGATGACGATGAGCCCGCCGCCAAGAGAATGAGGGTCGACGAGGAGGATCTCCTCGAGGAACTCTTCACCAGAGAGGAACGTTTTTTCTATCCTCTTGGCGATGACTTCAGCGACGCTGCCGCTGGAGATGATGAGGAAGATGAAGATTTTGATGGCGACAAGCCACGGTCTCCAAGGAGATAAGACATAGGCCTAGAGTTTAGAATTCTAAAATTCTAAACAAATTTGTAAATTTTTATCCTAAGATAAAAAAAAATTTAATCTAGGTTGTAAATTTCCCCTTAAAATTAAAAATTCCTCAGTCTTAATTCAGTCCAAGTTTCTTTTATCTTAAATCTTGTTTGCATTATTTATTCTCCCCAATGAAAATTGTGCGAATTAGATTATATTATGTTATTCAAAAAAAAAACTGTCAAATCAAATAATGAAAAATCCACGGTTAAGATTAAATAGAAGAGAAATAAAGTGACTCTTGGGATGCTAACTCTGAAAAAATATTAATAACATGGAAGGAAGTTACTTTAAAAAGTAATTATTGCCATCTCACTTCACACGCCACTAATGGCCAACTCCTAAGTAGTGACATGACACATTGAAGAGTTAATGGGTAAACTTATCCACTAAGGCCATGACTTGAAATCAGTTATCAAAATAACGTGAAGAGATTAAAATCCGTTATAAAAATATAACGTGACATAATTATCTAAAAGATAATACTAATCGCCTCATAAACCCCTAACAAATAGGGACAACGGTTATGGTGATCATATTATAAATACGTTACCTTAACTTTAAGAATTTTTCACCCTCAATATCTTTACTCTACCTTCACAAAACCCCAAAGTCCGTGAACATGGCTGATCAGCTAGCTGCTCCCCTACCATTTTCTAGTGAATGTTGGAGGCACCGGTTCAATAAAGATATCACACAAGAGGATTGGGAGGAGTTTAGAGAAGAGGAGATGAAATAATGGCAACTCAAAATCATAAGATTCTTCGGAAAGGACCCAAAGGTCCAATCTGGGGATCTCAAGGAGCAAAGGTCTAGTGCAACTTTAATAGGAAGTGATATAGACCTCCTAGCACTAAATATATGGCCGAGAATGGAAAAAGGGAGATGTATTAAAACTCCTAAGCGTTTGCAAGGCATGGGGAGAAGGCATTATAAAACAACATTTTCCTCCTGAACTTGCACTGAAATATCACAAGTCCATAGTTTGTGAAAGCAGTTTGGGTGTGTTCACCAGAAACTATAGGGTAGTCCAAGTGGGCGAGAATATGAGTTTCAAAAAACTCATACAGTACAAATGTACATGTCTCTTATGGCAAGAGCACTTATCAGGAAGAGGCCTCCCTATGTTATTAGATGATGATTACTCCTATGATGATGATCCTGATGTGGATGAGAATGAGGAACCACAAATCACCATCAGTTTCGCCCATCTTCGTGCTTGATAGATCAAGTAACAAGGCAGAGGCTTAGTAATCCTAGTCATAGTACTAAGTTTAAATCCTCTTTAATAAACTTTGTACTCAGCTCTAATGTCGTTGATAACTGTTTTTTATGATTTACTTCATTTATGAAATAAATCTTATTTTATGTCATTTCTTTATACTTCCATATCATGGACCAATTGTAGATTTGGTTGTTGTTCATGAAATGAATAATACACCTAAGGAAGTAACTTTAGGCCCAGATGCCTAAAAAATGACATATTAATTTTAAGACTTATCAACAAACTGGTACTCTTGAAATAAATTATAATCAACTAAAAGTCCATAAGCTTCTCGAAAAAAGAGGTCAAAGTACTCAATTACTCACTGACTCTAGAAGTTACTATGAAAATAGCCGTTGAATAAAATGACTTGATTATTTAAAGGGACTTGGCCATAGCATCCCATCATCCTATTTTCACTTTAAAAAATTAAAATGGACTACGAAGCATATGCAAACTTGGTAGTCGAGTTTGATGATGATTGTTTTAATCATCGCTTAGCCCTCAATATCATAAAGGAAGACAAAGAAGCCTTCATCACAAATGAAAAGGCCAGATGGATAGAGCAAATGGCGCGCATCTTTGGCGATTACTTGTGATGAGACCAGAGGACCCTGGGCTAGTGGAATCAAGCGCTACAAAGGTCGGTACAAATATCAATCTCCTGCCCACCCACATACGACCCAAATTAGATGGGAAGTCACAAGACAAACTGCTAACAGTTTGTAAGAAGGGGGGCAAGGAGGTTTCCACTATCTTAAACTTCCCAAGGCCTCAAAGAATGAATTGGGTCTACGCCAAGAGTCTAACTCTTTCCTGCACTCAGACCTCCCTCAAAGTGGTGAGGATAGAAGAAAGCCAAGATGAAACCAAGGGAGGATAGTACTGTTTAAGTGTGTCTGCCAACTGTGGGAGTTGTTAACCCAAGAATATTTCCTTCCTTGGATGTATATCGCACTGATCGACAGGAGATACGCCTGGGATAACAGCTGCCACAGGATTATCTTCAAGGCAAGGTTCAACAACTCCCCTGGAGAAGAATACTACTTTGCAGTTATCAAGAGTAGCGTAGGGCGCGAGTTGGAAATCAACGAATACAATGCTATGGTAGAGATAGTATGTAGAAGTCACTTCCAAATGTTGTCTCTAGACCCAAGCATTTTTAATTAAAATGTAATTAATGATTTTATCTTCATAAAGATAAATCATTATATCAATGTCATGAAATTACCTCAAATGGTAATCTTGTTAAATATATTTCTATATATTTGCAATGACTTAATTGATTTGACATCAGTTTTTGGTTCACTAAAGTGAAGTAAAAAACAAACACGTGTCCATTTAATATTTATATTCCTTAAAAAACTGTCCTCATGAAATTAGGCATTTAAGGAAAATTATTGGACAATTTAAAGCATCAGGGTCTATATATATATATATATATATATATATATATATATATATATATATGTGCGGTTTCTAAAAGGTTAAAAAACTTAAAATCAAAATGGATTGCACATATACTCACATTTTTCGTCAATCTGCTCCTAATTATATGCCATATCCATTAAAATGCCCAAATCATCACAAGGCATTATTATGAATGAATCCACCAAATGGGTTTATTCTATCCAAATAAATTTTGGAGATAACCCTGTCATAGAACAGGATCCGGAATATAAAAGAGGATCTAAGGCCTTCCAAATAGGGTCCAATTTAGATCTCATACAAAAATGGATATTTCCTAGACTCGAAAGGAATGATCGGGTTACATCTCTTCTGGTTTGCAAATCATGGGGCAAAATCATTACGGAAGAAATATGGAAACCTAACATGCCTTGGATGGATCTAAAGAGGCTCTTTGTCAAGGGAACTACAAAGAAAATAAAAGTCTATAGATTGGTAGACGGGTATCATTAAGAGATGTGGTACAATACAAATGTGCATGTCAAATTTGGCACGATCTCATGACCTATGATGTAAGTCCTTGTTGGTTATCTCCAAATAATCCTACAAGTTCACATCTTGAAGAAAATTTCTTAATGGATTTCACAATGGCTAGAAAGAAAGGTGATGGAACACACGAAAGGTTATTCTTCTCAACCAAATTCAGTCATCCTAAAAGAAAGTTTATCGACCATCTTAGAACAATGGAGGAAGTCACATTCAGAATACTACTGGATGATATTGGCTACAACCATTGAAAGTCCTTCTCTGCTCATAATTTGTGGGTGTTGAGTACATCACTCCACAAATCAGGGGGGCAATTTGTTACCACCATTTTTAGATGTATAGTAGTATTTATTATGGTACATTGTATTGGACCTCAAAAGGTTTAATTTCGTCTTAATATGAATGCCCAACAAGAGCATAAATCCCATTGGACGAAGTCAACATAAGTCAATATGAGAAGGCCGTTAGGAGATGAAAGTCAGGAAGGATAATCGTGCAAGTGATTAAAGAGCAATCATTAAACGGATCCACTTAAGGGAGAGCGTGCAAGGCTACGGTTATTCAGCGCCAGAAGACGATTGAGATTTGAATCAAAGATGATTCAAATCTTTTCCCTTCAAGTAAGCACGGAAGTTACATAATACGTTTCTCTATAAATAATGGAACGATCATCAAGCAAAAAACAACACACAAACAACTTGCAATTACTCTTTTCCTAGCATAGCCTAGCTCTAGCCTAGCCAACCCCCTTCTTGGGTTGTAGTTTAGTTCCTTAGTCGTAGAACATGTTCTGGTGACGGGTTCTGTAATTCTCGGTTTTAAGCAAGGAACCATGGAGGTAACAGCCTTCGTGTCTTCCCTTTAGTTGTCCAGCCTGGCTTATCCCCCTATGTGGTTGTAAAATTCTTTCTTAAAGTTTGTGGCATGTATGGGAATGTTGTGATTTAATTAATAAATTAATTATTGCTTCCTCTATTTATTGCATTTCGCTTGAATTTATTAGGCATTGTGGTTTAATCCTAAATTAAATTGCAACAAAGTACGTTAGCAACGTTTTATCTAATTAGAACTGGTAACCCCCAGGGACTAAGCCTCCCAAGACATTGAGAATCAAACTATTGGGTGTGCAGTGACTTGTTTGCAAAGTCAACCAACTGATTTTGCACCAACAAGAGTCAACTCATGTAAATTGTTCCTGCAGCTTTAATGACATCGAAACTATGGAGTCCTTGAAATTTGACAGCTAAAAAATAATATTCGCAACTAATAATTTTTCAGATGATAGAAAGCTCGGATAAGGTGGCCGGATTTGGTGAACTTTATAGGCAACTGATTAATATACATGTTCATAAATCAATGATTTGTCAGCTATTACTTTAATTCATTTTTTTCCTTTGACGGAGCTATTGCTTTAATTCCGAATATGTGTGGAGTTCTTTGTTTTCATATTTTTCTAGAGGAAGCTAGTAAATGAAGAAGATGTCGTGTGAAGTGAAGATGCTCTCAAAGTTCTCTAGAATAGGCATAGAGGTATTGAGCTTGAGTTGCTTCTAATTTCAATAACATAAAACTTAAGAGTATATATCAATTACTATTTTAAGTTGTAGGTTATATGTATATTCATCAATCACCCCAAATACTCTTCTTAGATTAGCTTAAACACCATGGTTTCAGCCCTTACCGACTACCGTTACCGCAATACTAAAATTTGTCTTTGTCAAATAATAAACGGTATTCTTTTTTAGAAGAAGACAAAAGCTAATTGAACTTTAAAATTAGGGGTCCAATTTTAAGATTAGAACAGGGCCTTTAAATCGTTTAAGACGGCCCTGCAAAAATTATACCGCACCAGTACATTCATCAATCCACAAGAGCACAGTATCAATCTGTAAAAGATTCTCTTTGGAAAATGCTAAAGAACAATATTCATTCAAGTAAATAATCATCATAATTTCATCAAAGAACAACACATTACAAAGTACTAACTTGGAATAAAATTCGTATTGTCATGTAAAATAAAATCTACAAACCAAAAAATAATAAAATACAAAAGAAAGAAATAAACAAAAGGGTTAAATTCTCAATAATTTCATTTGTAAATCTTCTTGGAACAATACCATTTGCCATGAACCCAATCTTGATGAACCCTTATATCATTATACCAATACTTACCCACCTCAACCTCACCATTACCCTCAAAACTAACGTAATACCTCTTTGCTCTCCCTCTCCCATGCAACTTCCTCGTAACTTTGCCCTTCCACCATCCCTCATTCGCGTAAACATCAACTTCATCCTTGTGATCAAATTCTGTGGCCGCAATCTCCGGCGGGACGGGCCGAAGATCGACAGCCGTGAGAAATTCTCTGTGTGGGTGTGATTGATCAGCCGTCAATAAAGTGTTGTATTGCACTATGTACTCGTTGGTGTTGATCTCAGATATTATGGTTGCTGGGTAGAATGAGTTTCTGAAGCCTTCTTCTTTGCAGCATACTTCTACTTGGTCGCCTGGCTTTAAACTGGTCATAGTGGAGAATTTTGTTTGTTGGTTTTGTGATTTGTTGATTGTTTTGGAGAGATTTTGTGCAAGATTGAAGTTGTTTCCGTTTTTAATGCTTGTTGTTGTTGGTGGACTTCGCTGTAGAAGATTTCATAATGTGGGCCTTAGGAGGTCGTTTAGTGAAACCCTAAACGTGTACAAAACTCTACAATGACAAATCAATTCAATTGTCTCTATCTCTATTATATAAGCCAAGTATATAAGCCAAGGGAGGAGGTATGATGTCCCCTTTAAAATAACTTAAATACCCTTTAATAATTTAAAACAACGTTTTCAATTTATAAAAATTAAAAAAAATGAGAATCAATGCAACTTGCCATATGCAATAAGTCAAAAATGGAATATGCAATCAGCATTAATAACTTCACAAAATAGATTGACAATCAATTCACGAAATTAATTAGAATCTTCAATAAATAAAATATTAGCGATATATTCGAACAACATAATACTTCATATTTACAAAGTTCAAACAATATGGTTTATTAACATTTACAATCGTTAAAGAACTATACAAAAGCCGCTGATAAGAAATTATTCAATCATCGACCAAATTTTTTCCATGACGGTGTTGAACAGTTAAAAATCGGTCACCTTCAATTTAAAATTATAGTAACATCTACAAAAGAATCTCAATAATTTACATCACTACCAAAATAATTTTAGATTAAAAAATATGTTTAGTCGTACATATAGCTACATAATGTTGTTGATGCACGCATCGCGTGCATATATGACTAGTTGATTTTAGAGCTCAAGTGCTCAACAACTTGAGCTTGAGCGGGGACAAGGCCCAAGTTGGGTAATAAAAGATTGGTCTTAATTTCTGTATAGGCTTGTCCGAGCTGAAATTTAGGCAACTTTTAGAGCTTTGGCATGTTCTTAAGTTGGGCAATGTTAACTCTAACTAGTTTTTAACCGGTGCAAAAATGCATGGGAGGTTTTATGTAGAAATGATTTGGATCCGTGCGCAGAAATTATTTTGTTTATTAAGTAGTTGTTCTTATTCTACATTTATTGATTTCATAATCAAAGAATATAAAATGTAAAATCATATTTCATGTATATATATATATATATATATATATATATATATATATATATATATATATATATATATATATATATATGTACCTATGTATATGTATATATATATTTATATATATGTACATATGTATATGTGTATATATCTGTATATATATGTACATATATATATGTGTATATATCTGTATATATATGTATCTATATATATGTATATCTGTATATCTGTATATATATGTATCTATATATATATGTATATATGTATATATATATGTATATACATGTATATATATATGTATATATATGTATATATATATGTATCTGTATATATATATATATATATATATATATATATATATATATATATATATATATATATATATATATATATATATATATATATATATATATATATGTATATATATGTATATATATGTATAAAATATATTTATACAGGCTTTTATTATTATTTCTATGGCAGCTAATTCTACAAATCTAAATGTAATTGGTTTATTTTTTAATGTATTATTAATTTTGGTTATTTCTTCATTTAGCACTTCTTGTGTTATTAATGGGACTCTAGTATTACCTTGTACTTGAGTTATATCTATAACATGTTCTCTATCAGCTATAACTATATATTCTTCCTTTTTCTTTTTGAAATACTTAGTTAATTTAGCTAGGTCAAATTTTTTCTTTTCAATAATCTTTTCGGGGGACAACGTAAATCCTTCATACTTTAATGCATTATATTTTTGTAAGTCAAAAATGACTCTTTGATTTTTATGTTGTACTGTTATATCTTCATCGTAATCAACTTCTTGTAATTCTTTATTCATTATCATCAGTTTCAGTATTATCTTCCTCCTTACTATTTTCATCATTACTTATTTCATAAATCTCGTCATTATCTGTTTCATATTCGAACACATATATTTCTTCATCTGGTGGTATATTGGTTTTACCTAGTTCATATTCTGCTATATGGAGTTCAATGAAATTTACATTTTTTATATTTTTATTAGTGTTCCTATTTACTTTAGTCTTACATTCCTTTGCTATGTGACCTATCTGTCCACAATTATAACATCTACATCTTTTTGGATTTTTAGCATATTTATAGATTTTTCTTTTAATAAAGTACTTTTTATTTGATTGTTTCTTATTATGTATGTATGTATATATATATATATATATGTATGTATATATATGTATATATATGTATGTATATATATGTATATATATGTATGTATATATATGTATGTATATGTATGTATATATATGTATGTATATATATGTATATATATATATATATATATATATATACATATACATATATATATGTGTGTGTGTGTGTGTGTGTGTGTGTGTGTGTGTAGAAACCCTTTGTTACAACATTTTTAAGTTTAAAAATCTTGTAATCGTCATATATAAATTTATAAATATGTAAATGAAAAAAAAAAAAAAACACATCAAAATGCACGATAATTTTTTGTTTTATAAAATTAAGATTTTAGTATGTTTCTCTCAAAATCGTGGTTTGAAGATTAGCTCGTGATTTAAAGTTTTTATAATTATATCGTGTATTAAAAGTATATATTTAAACCGGCTTATGATCGTGCATGCAGTGACTCATGTAGCTAATGTTATGATAGAACATGTATCCAACTTTTTTTTTTTAAAAAAAAAAAAGAAAAGAAAGTTTAATGAAGAACCTTTCGCTCCACCCATTTCTTCATTTAGAGGCTCATATAAAATCACAATTCGTACCAGTACTGGCATTTAATCATGCAACCATTTTCGCTCCATATCTCCGCAATCCCGCTCAAACCATCTGTCTTGTTGTCTTGCACCACCGATGCACTGCATCAAGACCACCCACTGCCCACTGGCCACCACCCACGCACCATGCCACCACTACTTGCACCGGGAGTTATGGCAGATTGACAGGCGTTAAAAGCCCCTTTGAATTACCAGAAAGTTATAATGTGAATATATATATATATATATATATATATATATATATATATATATATATATATATATATATATATATATATATATATATATATATATATATATCATAATCGCATATTTTAACATATTCCTAATAATTAATACTCCGCCACTACATACATTATTTCTTATACTTATTTATTTATTCTTACATATCTTATTTTGTCAAAACCCAATAATTGAAGATTAAGAACCTAAAATGAGATTTTCTATCTCATTAATTTTCTTTCTCATGTATACCCAAATTTGGCATGTCATTTCTCAATATTTACATTTCCCTTTTTAATAAAAGCAAAAATGCAATTTAAGATGATATTCTTCTTAATTTATGATTAATTACATCCATCCTAAGATCAAGGATAAATTATAAATTGTTTTGACACCAATGATTTAGCCATTATTTATGTACTTGATTTGCAATCAATATCTTATCTGAAGAACCAAGTAAGTGTTGGCCCAGTGGTGATGGGGACTGGCTTTGGTAGGACGGGCCCGTGTTCGAATCCCCGCAACACCCTTGGGAGAGGAATGGAACCTAACCACCCCGAACTTGGCCTCGATCCGGATGTAGCCCGAAGGGTGAACCGGGTGCAAACACAAAAAAAAAAAAAAAATATCTTATCTGAAGAAGTTGGTAATTGTGGTAACAATAGTTGATCACACCAAATATGCAAAATTAAACAATTTTTACCAATAATTTTTGGAAATTGCCCCTCAAAAATTTTTATAATTGAATCAAAATGTGTTATACCAATTAATAAACTGCTTTTTTCTAACATAAACAAATTTTCCGTTGGCATCTCGCCTAAATTTGACCAAGTATTATTATCCACCGTCTGTTTGTTCATCATTATATGTGTTATACGGCTTATATCAATTAACCCTCTCATTTTCTTAAGCTGCTAGGTTGACGCATTCCCTTGCCCTATGATTTAATTAGTAGGTCTTGATCAACACCTTATTTGGTTTGAGTGGATAACTAAACCACAAAATTTCTATTGTTGTCATCTGTAAAATCACAATTTAATATTTTTATGTTGAATATTGATCCACATTTGTCAACACTCAAGACTGTCAACCCTTACCCCTATTATATTCCATTTCATATGAGAAGCTCCATGTAAAGAACTTTGTTAGTCATTAAATTTGACTACAGGAATGTTAAAGCTCCTTTGAACCACCAAAAACTTATAATGTGAATATGGTGTATATATATATATATATATATATATATATATATACATATATATATATATAGAGAGAGGGGGGTAGGATCCACTGAAAACTGAAAACTGGCCTTTTTGCTCATTTTGCAGATTTTTGCTCATTTTATGTTTTTTGTTCATTTCATGTTCTTGCTTTTGCTCATTTTAGCAAAATGTCACTCATTTCACGAAGTTTTTGCTCATTTTACAAACTTTTGTTCATTTTATATTTTTTTGCTCATTTTATGTTTTCGCTCATTGTAAGAAATTTTTGCTCATTCTACAAATTTTTGCTCATTTTATGTTTTTTGCTCATTTTATATTTTTGCTCATTTTAAGAACTTTTTGCTCATTTTATCTTTTTGCTCATTTTAAAAGCTTTTTGCTCATTTTATGTTGCAGTTTTCAGTTTTCAGCATAAGATGTGGTTTTCACGTGATCCTATTCCTATATATATATATATATATATATATATATATATCATATTCACATTATATATTTATCATAATCACATATTTTAACATTTTCCCAATAATTAATAGTCCTCTACTACATACCTTATTTCTTATACTTATGTATTTATTCTTATATACCTAATTTTGTCAAAAAGCCAATAACTGAAGATTAAGAACCTAAGATTAGATTTTCTACCTCATTAATTTTCTCTCTCATGTCTTCATGTTTACCCAAATTTTGGCATGTCATTTCTCAATATTTACATTTCCCTTCTTAATAGAAGCAACTTATGCAATTTAAGATGATATTTTCCTTAATTTATGATTAGTTACATCCATCCTAAGATCAAGGAGAAATTATAGACTGTTTAGACACCCATGTAGCCATTATTTTATGTACTTGGTTTGCAATCAATATTTTATATTAAGAAATTAGTTATTGTGGTAACAATAGTAGATCACACCAAATATGCAAAATTGGACAACTTTCACCATTAATTTTCGAAAATTATATCCCGACAAAAAAAATTAATTAATAAGTATCGAAATAGTTTTGTTTGTATAATATTTATTTACATATTCTACATTAGAATACGTATCTATATATTTTACATCTTTAAAATGATAAGTTAAAGGAAGATTACCATATGCTGAATATTGTTATATAGTATTTCAACATCATCACCATCCAAAAATTCCAAAAAATTAAAGAAATCGATGCCACTATGTGCTATTTTTTTCTTTTGTGTTGGAGAAGAGAAAATTACAATCAGCAATGTACTTTGATAAAAAGATATTAACATGAAAATTCATATTGATAACAAATATAAAATTTTGAATGGTATTATTATAATATATCAAAGATTAAAATTCAAATTCCCAAAAAGAAACATACAAAAGAACAAATCATTGAAAAAAATTGACGTATTGTATCATTATATATTAGTCTTACAATAACTTAAAACTACATAAAACATAAAGGAAATTCATGATTTTCTGTTGAATGACTCTTGTGGAACTTGAAGGATAATACTTGGTACCATGACAAAGTTGAACAAACCTAAAAAAGTTGTTTAGTGGGCCACATGCCGAGTCCCTAATATTAGCTGGCCAAATAAAAGTAGACTAAGCAAACTAACTATAATGTCCTACTATTCAACAATGGATGGAAAAAAAAACCCGATCAATATAATAATAAATAACTGCATACTAAAACAAATGTTGAAACGCAAAATCTTAAATATTAATTAGATATTACTAATATTTTCATAGCACGTGGAAATGGCCATAAACATGCTTATTAAACACACTTCATAATTATCATAATACCCAGTGGCGGATCCAGGATTTCACCCACGTGGGTTCGAAATCAACGAGTCATTAAACAAAAATAACCAAATTAACTTGATCAAAAAAATATATATGATACATCAATTAAAGTACGGAATTACAACCGATTAACTACAGAAATAGCTTCTTGAACTATGATATCATATTACACAACATAATAGCTTCTTGAACAATAAAATTACTAAGAGAACAGTAGAGAAATTAAAGCATCACAAATAGTTCTCTTAATCTACAAGGTTGACATGGTTTGGGTTAAACTTCAATAACCATCCACATACGAGACCCAAATGCACATCTTTGAACTTAAATATCTTTCATTATATATTAGTAAAACATTATAACGATTGAATATTAATAAAGTACTAATTGAGATGAATCAAACAAGGCCCAACATGGCTATATCTATACTAATATATTAAAAGGCGTTCTGAAACAAGGAACGGTGCCACGTGGTGCTCTCCTTAAGGGTATTTTACTTCATGCAATCTACAAAAAAAATTAAAAATTGCATAATATAAGTTTATATACTAAAGTCTTAACCACTAGACCAAATGATATTTAGTGTTATAATCTCAAAGTATAATATTAATAAATGAAAATTTTTCTTACCCGGGGCTTAGCCCGGGCCTAATAACTAGTTTTTTCTTATAAATTGAAAAAATTTAAGAAGATTATCTCTAAGTATGAATAGTGTTAAGATTCCAAGTGAGAAGGGTAAAAAAAAACAGAGGGAGTACTTACTAACAAATTTTCATTCATTCACGTTCCACCCATTCAAAAAGTTGCTGGTTATCCTCGAACACGCATCGCAAGAAGAGAGGAGAGGCGCCTTAACTTTCACGCGGACCACTGAACCAAACTCAACCAGACGGAAATACTTCATGCGGAAACTATTTATGATATATTCTATTTTTATCTTTTTTCGCAGATTTTTTCTCTTTTTTTTCCAAAATTTTGTGGGTTCAGTTGAACCCACTGAACCCACGCTAGATCCGCCCCTGATAATACCACCAAATGACAAACAATACTTTATATTATTGAAAAAATAACCATGACAAAAAAAATTAGGGAATTAATTGTTTATTATGCATCTATGGTATACATGGTATCATAACAGAGCTTCTACTGCCTACGTAAAAAAAACGAGTTTCTACTTCTCGCCATCTTTTTCTTCCTTAGAAATCTATCATGCTATATAACAAAAGTTATTTGTTATTCTTATGAAATTTACCTATCAAGATCGTAGAGCCTCATGATCAAAGTTACTTTTTATTCTAATGAAATTATGTATCTTATTATTACCTCAAAAAAAAATGTATCTTATTATAGAGTGATTATCGCATTGTCATGATACCAACATAATACTATCTCAAAAGATGGATCTCCTAATATTTTTTTTTGTCCCTGGTCATGAAATTTGATAATATTATTAAAATATATTTGTCTAGAATCCTAATAAAATAATCCACATTAACTAACAACAGAAAAAAGCATTTTATTAACTACAACCCCTCTAAACAAAAAAACTAGGGTGGATAGTAAAGTACCTCTTGATTAAATAAAATTTCAAATGAATATGTTTCTATAGCAACCTATGTTACCTATCCAATTTTGAATTATTCTCGCTTCACTCCCTTCCAAATATACAAAATGATACACCCTAATTAAATTACACTAATCAAACAGCAACAAAAACATCAACCCACCCTCCCCTCACCCAAACAAAAAAAAAGTAATCTCATGGATCCAAATTAATGAACTGGTTGAACATAGCATCTTGAACCTCTTCCATAACCAAATGAAAAGATAGATCAATAGATGTTATAACTTTACTACTAATATTACTACAACAAATTTCACTTTCTTTCCAATTATTCCTACCACATCGTTGAATTTCAATACAAAGATCTTTATCACTTACAAATCCATTGAAATTGACCTTCTTATTGGTTGAACTTCAAAGTCTTATCTTTCTGTCTCATATCAATCAACTCATCTCCCATACTACAAACATGTGAACATCAATCTCTTCCTCCCTTTTGTCTTTTCTTCTGATTCTATACTCACCAATCTCGGCTCATCCAAATTATTCCATTGACTTTCAATTACAACGAAATCATCATTATCATCATCATGATCATCTTCATCACTTATTTTTTCTAACATCAAATAAGAACATTTAAATTACCATTAACAAGGTTACAAAAACCTTATAAATCCAGTACATCCACCCATCACAAACAGTTAAAAAGAGATGTCCAAAACCATAAGCCCGCTGCTAATACACATTTGTCTAAATAAACAACATTGTCTTTGTATAGAGCACTGATCTCTAGTCCACACTAATGACATTTTTTCCTTTCGCATCATGAAGGTCATTGTTGAAAATGTCTTTGATCCAAGCTGGCATACCCACATGCACCGCCCTCGAATCTTCCATACTTCTCCCGAAGCTTGCTAATTCATGAGCCACCGCATTCGCCTCTCTTTTGACATTTAACAAGATGATAGTCCAATCCAATTTCAGAACAGTAGCAACATCGTTGATAAGATTTGCCAGTTCATGAGAGTTAAAGATTTGTGGGTTCTGAAGCATTCTTCTGACTCCAGCTGCGTCAATTTCCAGTTCTAACTTCATCAGCTGCATTTCTCTTGCCATGTTCAAACCTTCCCTAATAGCAATGAGCTCCGCACCAACTTGGTTAACTATATTGAAAAGAATTGAGAATCCTAGCTTCCATGAACCATTTGCTCTTCGAAACACACCTCCTCCTCCTGCTTTATCTTTACCTAGCCAGCTTCCATCCGTATTGAGTTTGTGGAAATCAGATAGAGGAGGAACCTAAGTACTTGATATTCTTTGGGATTTCTAGTTTGAATGATCAGTAGGTTCCTGCATCATCTGATTACAATAGCGAATATCCAAGACAATTTTATTGAAATAGGAAGCAATCAGAATCATTTTCTTATCAAACGTCGCCAAGTTTCTTGAAATCCAGATACGCCAAACTGTGATACCAAATATTTCTTGCCAAGAGACAGGAATTTGGAAGTTAAAAAGAAGCCACTCAATCCAAGTTTTATTGTAAAAACTATTACAATCAACAGGAGCATATTGAGGAAAAGCATTAAAATCTTCTCCTAAGTTATACAAGACAAAACACAATCTCTAAAAAGGTGGAGGTGCAGCTCTTCTTCCTTTTGGCATCTTTGACAAATAGGATCAATATTAGGAATTTTAGAGGCCAGAAGGGAACCTACAGGCAATATTTCATGGAGCATATTCCAAAGAAGCATTCTGTACTTAGGGAATATTTAATTTCCAAATATGCTTCCATTTGATATCAGATTCATTACCAATGAAGGGATGTAGAGAATGATCAATGGACTTAACCGTGAAATCCCCATGAGAAGAGAGAGTCCATGACCAAGCATCCTCTCTGTTATGATAAATAGGAAGGCGAATCGCCTTGATTTCTTCTATCATATTAGAGGGAACAATACTAGTGATTCTACTTATTAGGTTCCAAGCACCATCATGAATAAGGTCACTAACCCTTAAATGCGCAATACCGTCTGGAATAGAGACTTCATGATTGAGGTAAAGAAGAGTATCCCCAACCCAATGATTGAACCAAACGGAAGTATTATGCCTATTGCCTATATTGATTATAAGACCTTTGTTTAAAGCATTCCTACCTTTGTGAATGTCTTTCCACAGAGGGGAAGAAGAGGAAGAGACTTGACAATCCAAAAAATTAGTGCCAAGAAGATATTTATCAGATAAAAGGGTTACCTGTTTTGTCCTCTACTTGTCCAACAAGTCACCTGTAGGATGAGCTTTCTTGTCTAGCAAGTAAACTAGTATCCCTTAGATGTTCTTCCTTGGAGACTTGTGCAACAATGTCTGAATCAACTTAGTCCAAGCCTGAGCTTAGTTCCCAAACCTGCAAAAAGGGACCCACCGTGGAGGTTTTGGTGGTGATTCCCCCTCCGAAGCTTAAGTCAGATATCATGAGTGGTAGAGAGAAAAGTAGATCTAGAGAGAGAAAGTGAGAGTATTTTTACAGAGTGACTTTGCACTGTTTGCATTGAATGTCCCTTTCTCCTGATTTCAGGGGTATTTATAGTGATAGCAAGATTACAGCTATCCTTAAAATCTGCCCTAGAATAGTGGCATATGATTGGCTAAGGAATCAGATCATGACACGTGGCAGGCCATGATTTGTGAGGATTTATCAACCTCTCACTTGCAGCCACCTCCCAGGGCTGGGCTCTGACTATCTCTTGGGCCAGAAAAGTAACCTTTTCTCCCAACTGAATATAACCCAAAAAGCTAAAACCTTTTTCCTCTATTTATTAGGAAAGGACACGTGTACGGCTCTGATGAGCCCAAGTGTCTTAGAAGAAGTCGTAGATGTTAGGCCACAACATTATTTGCCCCTAAAAGGGTTTTCACAGTTAGTCCATCTGACGGTTAATACCCTTTTACCCAAGGCAGTTTTATTTGAATTCAAAGTGAAGGCAAGGACATGCCATTTCCTGGATTTTACCGGTCATAATCAACCGTTTTACCCTTTCTTCGGTCATCCTTGACGGCTCCACAGGCTTCTTACCCCTCTATATATAACCTTGGTGTGAGAACATTAAATCATTTCACACCTTGAACAAATTTTTCTAGGGAAATAAGCTATGAAAATTTTTCTAGAGAGAGAAAGAGAGATCGCCCAGCCTCAGCCTTCTTCACCGAATTGTCCAGGCGCTTTAGCAGGTATCTTTTCTTTGTTCTTTTTACTCTTCTTTATTCTTTATTTTTTCTTAGAAAATCAATAAAATGGAATGTTCTTCGTCAAATAATCCTAGCCGACCAAGAGCTTGTCTTGACCCAAGAACCGATACTTCTTCTTCGACAGATTCTAGAGTTGGGCCTCTTCTGGCCGAGTATATATTTTTTTGTGGTTTTGGCCGAGAAAGTCAGACGACCCAGTCTTTACCTGTGCAGGGTAATCTGGGGCGCATCAAGCAAACGGCCCGTCTAAGACGAAAGGCTATACTCCCTTCATATAGTTCAGATATGGAGGAATCTACTAGACGAGTTGCAGATGAGGCAAGGGTGGCTCAAAGTGCTGAGCCTTTGGTCGGGCCTCCTTCCCCTGACCGCAATTTAGAACACTCCGAAATAAACCATGAGGCAAGTCCTTCTGGCAGGGACGTTAATATGGAGGAAACCGGCGAAGATAATAACGGCAGTGAATCTGACGCTGCCAAAGAATCAGACGAAGCCTCTACTACCTCGTCTGAGATTAGAAGACGCTTAGGTCCCCTTTCAGACCCCACCTTCATTTTGGTTAATCGTAAATAGCTAGAGAAAATAGGACCAGACCCTAGCTATTTATCCTCCTACATGACCATGCCGAGCTTCTCCTTTGTCATCCCGAATAAGGACACGACGATTCTGAGTGCCCCAAAGAACCACTTCGCCGTCTACAAGCTGGCCTTGGACGCGGGATTAAGTTTCCCCCTTCACGAGTTTATAGAACAAGTGTTGCAGTACTACAACATCGGCCATAATCAGCTGGCTCCAAATGCTTGGCACAACGTCCTGACGTTTATTGCCGTCTGCGTGTTGCGCGGCCTGGCCCTCTCTATCCAAGCCTTCACCCATATTCAATATTCGGCTAAGGTCCCTGGGGCCGTGGACGGGGCATGGATCAGCATCTGCAACCGCCCCGGCTTCATGACCGCTTGGGGAAAACCGTCGAAGATGCACGAATGGAAAGCTGACTTCATCTTCTTATGGGCGGCCAACAACTATGCCACTGAGGGCTATAGGTTTTATAATCGATCTGTCACAAATACTGGGCGGAAGCAGTCCTGGCTGGAGTTGGAGGACAACTTCGACGAAGAGGTTGTGGAGTACTTCAGAATAAAGGAGTACTCCAGGCCCAGCCAACGATCTTTTAAGGGGCCAGCTAACTAGATACCCTTTAAAGAAATATTTTACCATGATGACTTCTTAGTCGCCGCCGGCTTGCGGGTGGCCGATGATAGAGGTATACATTCAAATTCTCGAAGTAAAACTCTTCGTCCATAGTATATATCGGACTAACCCTTTTGCATTTCTTTTTTGCAGACTCGGCCAGAACACGTCTCAAGGCTTCTTGGACGAGAGAAATAAGCATGTCTAAATTCACAGACAACTTGTGGAAGGAATACGCCAAGAGCAGCGCCGAGAAAAGGGGTGAAACACTGGTAAAACATATATATATATACACATTCAAGGCTTTTTATTTTATTTTTTTTGGACGAGGATTATTCTGACCCGTCAAGAATTTGCATCCATCCTTTGGACGAAAATCACCCAAAGATGGAAAGCGTCCAAGTATGGACGTCCACCTTCTTTGGGCCATTCTCGTCTGAGATATTGAACGTCTTTGGACGAGTACCATTTGGACTAGTCCAAGTCGTTGTCCCTCTCTTTGGACGAGAATCACCTGAAGAAGGAAAGTGTCCATGCTTGGACGGCCACTTTCTTTGAGCCATTCTCGTCTGAGAGGCGGATTAGCTTTGGACGAGTACCATTTGGACTCGTCCAAGTTGGGTTCCATTTCATTGGACGAGAATCGCCTGAAGAAAGAAGGCGTCCAAGCTTGGACGGCCACCTTCATTGGGCCATTCTCGTCTGAGAAACTTTAAGTTCTGGAACTGGACGAAGAGTTGATTTCCTGTCCTTGGACGGAAGTCATTTTAGTCCGTCCACTTTTGGACGGCCTCCTTCTTTGCATCAACTTCGTCTGTATTTGGAAATTTCTTCTGACGAGGTGTTCATTATAGGACGCCTTCCTTCTTTGGGTGATTTTCGTCTGAAGCTTTGTAACATGTTTTTAGTATTTGCTCTTTGGACGATCATTATTGTGATTTGTTCATCATTTTTTGCAGAAAAATGCCCCTACAAACAAACTTCCACCTGGGAAGTCATCTTCGTCCAAAAAGAGGCCTACAACGGCCGCGAACCAGCCTCCTGCAAAAATGCCGAATGGCTTTACCAGGAAGAGGGCGGAGAAGACTACTCCTGCTGGTAAAGTTGGGGAAAAAGCCATGCCTCCGCCAAAGGACAAGGTCCTGAAAAAGGAACCTTCCGCTGCTGTCCCTGCCGAGGGGGAAAAAAGTCCTGACCCTGCTGGTTAGTTGGACGTTCTTCCCGCGGATTCTGCTGAGATCAAACCAGAGTCGGCTTTGGCTTTAGTCATTCCGGAGCCGGAGACGGCTACTGAGAACTACCCAGGTTTCAGCGGCCCGGTAGCCAAGCTGGTTTCGCAGATGCCGCTACTTATTAGGACGGCATCCATCTCGTCTGGTGAGTCGTATTATCCGAACATAGTTAGGACAATGCGGGTCGGCGGACGGTCCATGAGTCCATCCAATAGACAAGCCATTTTCCTTCCAATCAAGATAACTGACTCCCCCCCTCTTTTAGATAAAAGCAAAGGACCAGCTTTACCCTCAGCTACTCCCACCCTAGATTCGGACGAGGAGTCTTCTGCTACCTTTGCTAAAATGTCCAAAGCAGAAAGAGATCGGCTTAAGCAGGAGCTCTTCAAATGTTACCCTGAATCCTATATCAAAGGATTAAGGGAAGCATCGGCCGGGCATGTGGGCTACATGTCTCAACTTGCTGCTGAGGTTTAACTTGCTGCCGCTTTTGTTTTATACTTGTACAAATTTATTCTTTTTTATAACACGTCTAATGACTTGTTTGGTTTTCCCTGTTTCAGCTTTTTGCTCACAGCATGCTAACTGAAGATTGGGCAAGGGAGCTTAGAAAGGAGAACAAGCAGCTCGTCCACCTTGCTACAACGGCAGGCGACAAGGCCATCCATGACATTGAAATGGCCAACACTCTCCATCGTTAGTCACTGGAGGCCTTGGAGAAGAGATCAGCAACCCTGGAATCCGAGAACAAGAAATATCTTGTTTCCATCAACCAGCTGTACACGGAACAAGGCCGGCTGAAAATGGTCTTAGACGCCCTCTCAGCTGAGTTAAAGGGTGAAAGGGATACTGCTTTTCTTGCCGCGGTCCAACTGAAAAGGGAGAATATCCTCCTAAGGGCAAGAAATGCCCGTCTGCAGAAGGAAGCGGCCCAGTCTTTTGCGGACGCCAAAGAAGGCTTGGCTCAAGTCATCGAGACGTCCAAAGACTGGGCCGTCAAGGCCTTTGAGATGTTGGCCGAGCCTACTGAGGTCCCCAGCTTCATTCGCCATCTGGAATTTCAACAGAGTGTTCATCGTGCCATGGTATATGCTGAGGAGCCTCCGAAAATTCTTAGACTCGGACGACGAGACTGTGGTTGACGAAGAGAAACCTGAAGACGACCAAGAAACTCGCCCTGAAGATGATGCCTAGTTTTAGGTTTATTTTCCTAAGTTTCTTGGCTTGTTTGTCGTCGTAGCTTGTCTCTTCTAGTCTTAAGTTGTAAATTTTTGCCGAGTATATATGAAAAAGACTTTTTGCCAATTGCATTCTTTTCTTCCCTTGACTAAGTATAAAATGAGCCTCGTCCTTAGTGTTGGACGATCTGCACAGGTGTATAAAATGAGCCTCGTCCTTGTCTTTAGACGATCGTAAATCTTTCAAAATGCATCCAAGTACAATAAGAGACTCGTCCTGAACTTTTGGACGGTCTACAATATTTGAATAAAGCAAGCTTGTCAACCCATAACCTTGCCCCTGGATGGTCGTGAATCTTTCGAAATGTATCAAGTATAAAAGAGACTCGTCCTAGGACTTTGGATGGTTTGCAAAATAAAGATAGGGGAAGATTGCCTTCCTTGTCCTTGGACGATCATGATTCTTTCCAAAAAGCAGCCCAAGTATGTTGTGAGATTCGTCCTTGATCTTTGGACGGTTTGCTCATTCGGACGAGTCTTGCTCCGAGGCGGAAAGCGGCCAATACATATCAGTTTTGTGGACGAGCCATGCTCTAGCCGTTTTTCTCGAGCTGGTAACCCTCATCCTGCAGTTTTGAACCATCAGAAAGGCATCTATTGCCTAGTTCGTTCTGGTTTTGTGGACGACCTTCTTTCTTTAGCTCGTGCTATAGGCTTGTCTCATTCCCCCCTTCTTGGGCTAAGCTCAGCCGTATATGGTGGACGAGCCATAGTCCAAGAAGGAGAGAGGCCAACATTGGTCAAGCCTGCGGAAATTGCTAAGGACGAGCTTTAGATACATGGTCTAACCATGTCTTAGCCGGCTTCCTTGAGGGAGCAACACTCGTCCGGAAGTAGTGATCCCTTACAAGGGTCTTTACTACTTAGTTGTCCGTGTATTTAAAAGTAAGTATCCTTTACTAAGGGCTTATTTCGGGTCAGCTTTCTCTTAGAGACTTTGTCGTTTCCCTTACTAGAGATTTTGTCAATTTGATTGCCATTTATGTGTTGTCAACCTTTAGGGTTGTTATACTTTTGGCCGGTCTCTTCGAGGGAGTGATGTTCGGCATAAAAGTGAGTATTTTTGACGCTCTATTGTTTTTGTATTTTTGTCCAAGTTATTGTCACTTTTAGAGTAGCAACTGATTTAAAGCCCCAAAGTGGACTAACTTGGTAAAAATAAACAAAGCCGATAAGAAAGTCGGAATTGTATTATATGAATTTTGCTTGACTAAATGCCAAGATACATGTATACAATTTTTTTTTTTTTTATCTAGCATGTGCCGTGGCACTTTGGAGTTACTACAAACTACCGGCTAGATTCCTGACGATGAACTGAGTTAGACGTGGTACTTCTTCAGATTGTCTGAGTTCCAAGTGCGCTGTATAACTCGTCCATCCAGATCTTGGAGACGAAAGGTTCCACTGCGCAGCTCTTGGATAATCAGATAAGGTCCTTCCCAATTTGGTGTGAGTTTCCCCTGTTCTTTAGCTCGTCCAATCGCCTCCATCTTCCTTAGAACAAGATCCCCCACCTTGAGTGGTCGTCTAGCGACTCTCTTGTTTAACTCCCGAGCCATTCGCAGCTTGTATAATTGCATTCTTAGCAAGGCATTACCCCTGACTTCTGGTACTTGATCCAAAGTCGTGCGCAATGCAGCCCAGTTGGCATCTTCTGTGTACAACATGACTCGCAGGGTGGGTTCTTCAATCTCAATGGGCAAGACGGATTCAGTGCCATAAACTAACATGAAGGGTGTCTCCCCTGTAGAATTTTTGGCAGTTGTTCTGATGGACCATGACACTAGCTGTAGCTCTTCAACCCATTGTCCCTTGGCATTATCCAACTTCCTTTTGATTTCATTGGATAGAATCTTGTTGAAGGACTCTACTTGCCCATTAGCTTGTGGGTGGGCGACTGCAGCGAAGTGAGCCTTGATTTCCCTTTCTGCCAACCAATCTTTCAGTTTAGGCGTTTCAAACTGTGGACCATTATCAAAGACGATGGATTGTGGCATGCCGAAACGAATTATAATGTTTTTCCAAATAAAGCCCTTGACGTCGTTTGTTGTTATACCTCGCATGGCTTCAGCCTCTATCCATTTAGTGAAGTAGTCCACAGCTACTATCACAAACTTCTTTTGCCCAACGGCCACCAGGAAAGGTCCTAGGATATCCATGCCCCATTTGGCAAAAGGCAGAGGGAACAAGATGGGACTTAAGTAGTTGGTCGGCTTCTGATGCAGGTTTCCATGCTTCTGACAACTGTCGCATTTCTTTGCGTAGATGAGGGTGTCTTCCTTTAAGGTAGGCCAGTTATACCCCGTCCTTAAAGCCTTTTCTCTCAATGCTCTTCCCCTAATGTGAGGTGCAAAAGCTCCTTCATGGAGTTCCTTCAGAACCTCTAGACCATCTTCCCTGGTGATGCACTTGAGGAGAGGACAATTGAATGACTTCTTGTAAAGAGTCTAATCCCATAATTCAAACCACTTGTCTCTAGCCTTCACATACTTAGCCTCTACATCCAGACTACCCCTCGGCTAAGAAACATGATTTGTTCTTGGTCAATGCTCTTTTTGGGTTTGACTTCGCAAAACACAGTTCTTGGCGCATCACCTTCAGCTGAGTTGGCCAATTTTGAGAGAGCATCTGCTTGATGATTTTCTGACCTTGGTACTTGGTCGAGAACAAATCGTTTAAAAGGCTTAATCTCATCTTTGATCAGACGCATATATTTACCCATCGATGCTTCTTTACATTCAAAGTCTCCATTGACTTGACTGACGATCAAGAGAAAGTCCGATTTGGCCTCGATCTCCAGAGCTCCGGCCGCTTTACACATTTTGATTCCAGCTAGAAGTGCTTCATATTCAGCTTCATTATTGGACGCTTGGAACTGGAATCTTAGCGCATATTCGAACTTGTCTCCTTCCGGTGATTGACAAATGATTCCTGCCCCACATCCATTGACAGTGGACGACCCATCAACCATGAGCGTCTAATGCTTCCTTCCTTCAGCTGGATCACATATTGGCTCTATAGTTGGCCGAGTAAGTTCAACTATAAAATCTGCTAAGGCTTTCCCCTTAATGGCTTTCCTTGGTTCAAATGATATATCGAACATGTTAAGCTCAACAGCCCATTTTAGCATTCGTCCGGCAGCTTCCATCTTTTGCAGAACTTGCTTCAGAGGTTGGTCAGTGTAGACGAGTATACTATGAGCCAAGAAATAGGGCCTTAACTTTATGCTGGCCATGACGAGGGCCAATCCAAATTTCTCAACTGGAGTATACCTATTTTCCGCGTCCTTGAGCACATGACTCACAAAGTATATTAGGACTTTCACGGACTCTCTTTCAGCCAGCAGAACAGCAATCACAGACACAGCCAAGTATACAAACAGTTTCTCACCCTCAGCTGGACTGACCAACCTAGGCAGCTGCCGAAGGTGATCTTTAACTTGCTGAAGCGCTTGCTCAGCCTCTGCTGTCCATTCAAACTTGGCCTTCTTCTTGATAGTAGCGAAGAAGTGATGGCACTTGTCACCTGACTTGGACAAGAATCATCCAAGGGCAGCCAAGCAACCCGTCAGTCGCTAAACTTCCTTTACCTTTGACGGGGATTTCATGTCTAAAATAGCTTGGATCTTTTCTGGGTTGGCTGCTATTCCCCTCTGATCTACTAAGAAGCCTAAGAACTTCCCGGACAAGACTCCAAATACACATTTGTTGGGGTTCAATTTTAACTTGTATTTTCTGAGAGTGTCGAAAGTCTCTCTCAAATCACCAACATGACCTTCTTCTTGCCGACTCTTGACTATCATATCATCAATATAGGCCTCCATATTTCTTCCCAACTGTAGCTGAAAGACGGTATTGATCAATAAGGTGGCCGGCGCATTGCGTAGGCCGAATGGCATTCTCAACCAGCCATACAGCCCCTTTTCAGTAATGAAGGACGTTTTGTCCTGATCCTCTGACCACATGGGGATTTGATGAAAACCTGAATAGGCGTCCATGAAACTTAGCAAAGCATGGCCAGCTGTGGAGTCTATCAGATGATCCAACTTAGGCAAAGGTAAACTGTCCTTAGGACAAGCCTTGTTGAGATCAGAATAGTCCACACACATCCTCCAAGTGCCATTAGGCTTTGGCACCATGACCACATTTGCTATCCATTCTGGGTAATAGGTTTCTCTGATGAACTTTGACTACAACAACTTCTGAACTTCTTGGTCGACCGCCTGATTTCTGGCCGGTCCTAAATGCCTTTTCTTCTGACGAACAGGTTTTAAATTTGGATCAACATTCAGCCGGTGGACGGCTATCTCTGGATCAATTCCAGGCATTTCGTCAACACAATAAGCGAACACGTCTTGAAATTCTTTCAGCAAGCCTATTAGAAGGCCCCTCAAATCAGGAGAGAGGGAAGAACCAATCGTTAAAGTTCGCTCTGGACGAGCCTCATCCAAACAGACATCTTCTGGAACTTCCACCTTCTCTGGACGTTCTATTGCTAGTCCCATGATGGCCATCACTTCGTCAGACGAAGGAGGTTCTTCCTTGACGGGCTCATACTTTCTTTTCTTGCTGGGGAGATGTTCAGACGTTTTCCTTGAGGGAGCGAGAGGCGTCTGAGGACTCTCAATTGCCAGCTTCAACGAGGCCACTTGGTCCTTTACACTTTCAGACGTTTTCCTTTCGCCAGCAACCTTTGTCTTATCTTTCCCAATTTCAGACATTTTCCGTCCGCCACCAATCTTCGTCTGGTCTTCATTGCATGCTTTCCATGATGATGGCTTGAGGGTGGTTAGGTAACATTCCCTAGCCGCCTGCTGGTCTCCATACATGGAGCCAATCTTGCCATCATCACACTCATTCTTCATAAGCATCAAGTGAGTTACTATTACAGCTTTAACATGATTCAAAGTTGGTCGTCCAAGTATGACATTGTAGGCTATCAAATCTTGGACACCAAGAATTTGATGAACAAAGTCCGCGAGGCCTCCTTCTCTCCAACTCGGACGGGCAATGTGACTATTCCCATGGGATGGATGACTCCTCCCCCAAACCCTATGATGGGATGATGGACTGGGACCAAGTTCTTTTCATCAAACTTCAATCTGGACAAGCAATCAGCACTAATGATGTCCGTTGAGGTTCCGGTGTCGATCAAAATTCTTCGTACTCTCAAATTTGCTATCTTCATTTCCACAACCAAAGGGTCATCATGGGGGGTCCTCAACTTGCCCCGATCTTGCTCACTAACCACCACTTTTGGGAAGGGCTCGGCCTTTGTCTGATTAGTCAATAAGACTTGGCCGAGCACCCTAAGGTAGTTTTTGTGCCCTCTATTGGTTGGCCCTCCAGCAGCAAATCCTCCTGAAATAACAAGGACGACATCTTCGTCAGTGCTTTCACTCTCATTCTTCTTGCTTTGACGGTCATCTCTCCTCTGAAACTTCTTTCCCCCTTGGGGTAAGTATGAATTCATCTTTCCTTTTCGGGCTAGATCCTCCAAAGCTCTCTTAAGGTGTTTACATTCATTGGTTTCATGACCGCAATCCTTGTGAAAATGACAATACTTGCTCTTGTCTCTGTTTCTGTAAGGAGTCTTCATCTCGGCTGGAGCCTTCAGCTCGTATTGGTCCTTTATCTCCATGAGAATGGAGTATTGGTCCTTGCTGAATTCGATGGGGTTGGATGAAGAAGGCTCAGATTCTTTCCTCTTGCTTCTTCTGGACGAAGTAGTAGTAGAGGTTATGGCCCAAGTCTCGGCCTTTTTGGGGTTGCTTTTCTTTAGCTGAGCAACCTCTTCAGGCTTCTTGGACTCGGGATGCTTTGCCTCAGCGCATACTTCAGTGGCATGTATAAAAGCTTCGGCTTCCTTTAAAGCTTCGGCAAGAGTATTGATTTTCTTCTTCACAAGGTCAAACTTAAAACTTTCTGGCCTCAGACCCCTGATAAAGGCGTCAAAAGCCACTCCAGCATTGAGATCTTGAATTTGAAGGGCTTCCAGATTGAATCTCTTAACAAAACTTCTAAGAGCTTCTTTTGGTCCTTGGACGACCTTGCCTAAGTGCATGCTTATATTTTGTTCTTGATGATTTGCAACGAAATGACTAGTAAATAAGACAATGAGTTCGGTGAAATTGTTGACTGCATTGGGGGGTAGATTATTAACCACTTCTGAGCTACACCCTTCAGGGTAGCCGGAAAATTCTTACACCAAGTAGCATCATCTACTCCTTGGACGTACATCTGATGCTTGTAAGTAGACAGGTGATCACACTAGTAGAAAAACGTTAATTTGCGTCTCATAAATTGCGTCGCACAACAGGATAACCGACGCCGAAGTATCATTTGCGTCGGATGGGTGTTGACTACGACGCAAATCATGATTTATGTGCGTCAGACTCGAGGTGCATTCGACGCAAATACTTAAAGCAAATGGGTGAGAGAATAATGTGCGTCGGATGCTTCGCTTTGTGCGACGCAGATAACTAAAAATGATTTGCGTCGGATCCACTACTCTGTGCGACGCAAATCATTGTATTAGGAACTGCGTCGGAGCTTCTGGGCCCATCCGACGCAGATGATAGGCCCAATCTCAATTAATCGCGCCCAACTCTTAAAAGCCCCACTTCACCCTCTAACCTAAATTCCCCACTTCTCAACTCTTAACCACGCCGTTCCCTCTTTCTCCCATTCTTCAATCTTTCAAACCCCCTTCTTCCTTCCTCAAAACTCTCATCTTCTTTCTCTCTCCTCCACTCTAAAAAAAAAAACCATATAAATTCATCTCTTCTTCTCAAAACAAATTTGTCACTTCTCAAAATTTCGAACAACAAAAGTTGACGAACGAACGAAGATGTTGCCTTCGTTATCTTTATCGTCTTCTTCATATAGCGAGCTTCTTGTTGCTCCTGATTGCACTATGAACATCGAAATTTGTGATTTTTGCAATTCTAATCACCGGTAACTTTTTTTTTCTCAATTTCTTCTTATTTTTGTTGATTTTTTCTTAATTTTTTGAGTTGATTTTTTATTTTTTTTCTCACTTTTGAATTTTTGCCTTTTTTATTTGTTTACCTAGTTGAAAATTACGAGTTATGAATGTTTCATATTGAATGTTCGGTTTTTTGTTTTCATTTTTTATATCTGATTTCTTTTTGTTTAATTTTTCGACATACAGGTTTTATTTGCGAAAAAAATGAACTTTCGTGGGTTTTATAAGGAAAAGGGGATGAAACTTCTAGTGCTCTCCAACTGTTCGATGAAATGCCTCAAGGTTTGGCTGGAGAAGGAAATCCTACAGATGCCCACCAAATGTTTGATGAAATTTCTAAAAGAAATGGGGGTTCTTGTTCTGGCGAGGTTTGTCAGCAGTAGATGACTTCATTGACTTCATTTATTTCAAATCACAGCGAACAGCGAGAAGGACACAGTTACAAGTTGGTAATTAATTTCCTGTTTTAAAAAATTAGGCTTTCATCCCTCTTCTCAAGATCTGAGTAGTATCTTTAATTCTGTAATTTTCTCTATTATGGTTATTCTGTAATTTTCTCATTTTAATTTTCTGTAATTTTCTCTATTTGGGTTCTGTAATTTATGTATTTTTTTTGTAATTAGTGTTTGTAAAACACCACCCCTTCTACTCAATGTAAAACACCACTTCTACTTTTTTTTTTAGTTACTGTTTAATTTGTGTGAGTTGAAATTCTAATTGATTTTCTGGTTCATGAAATAAATTTTTTTTTAATAAAAAAATAGCAATTTGCGTCGGATGTGGACTTATGTCCGACGCAAATCACTGTTTAAGGGGAAAAATATGGCCCAAAGCCTGTGGGTGTGAGATTTGCGTCGCATGTTGGCAATGTGCGACGCAAATGGGTCTTCATCTGCGTCGCACTTTGCCAAGCATCCGACGCAGATGCTTATCATTTTGTGCATGATGGGTGCTGCTTGTAGGATCATGTGCGTCGGATGTTGCTTAGCGTCCGACGCAAATAGACTATAATCTGCGTCGTGTCCTAATCCGACGCAGATCATGTCTCTCTCATTTGCGTCGAGACCTGTGCCGTCGGACCGATGTCCGACGCAAATGATGGTCCCAGGTCCGACGCAAATCGTTAATTATGTACTAGTGTCATCAGGATCAGTTGTTCCATCAAAAGGCTCTATTGTTGGGAGTTTTACCTTTGAGAAGGGGGCGCCTCCATGATCCTAGCCGAGAATGGAGTAGGCCAATTGATCCGGAGGACTCCCAGTTGTCCCTCGATGGGTATGAACTCCTTGCGATATTCCTTCAACACTGGATTAGATGAAGTGTTTGCTGGTACTGGTCGCTTATAGACCATTGGTTGAACTACCGTCTTCTCTTGTCACGGACGAACTATCAAAGGACCCAGACTTCTTCCCTCTGTTCTGGATGGTATCCTTAAAGGAGGATCTCTTAAGTACGGGGTAGAGCCAGTAGCCGACCGTTGCAATGCTGCAGCTCTCTTTGCCTCTAAGTAGTCCCTGGCATCTGTTTCCATTCGGTGCACACTCGGACGAGCTTGATCTTGGGTCCTAACCACCACATTCCAGTCCATCTTCCTTCGCTGTTCACTGCCTTCTGGCTGTTTTCCTGTAGCCGCCCTCTTAGAAGGTTCCTGACGAACAGGTCGACTAGGACCTGGACGATTCTCTGGGGAACGTCCCCTAGGAGGAGCTTGATTGTTGATGGCTGGCTCTGGATTATGATGGAAAAACAACATGTTGCTCCTAATCTGTTCCTAGACGACTGCTGCCATCTTAGTCCGAAAGTCATTCAGGACGTTGTCTAGATGGGCAGCCGTCACTGGACGTTCAAGATTTTCCTGAATGACAGGCTGCTGGCTTGGTCCAGGGACATGGACGATGGTTGGAGGTCTATCCCTTCCTCGAGGCGGTCTCTCGTGTTCTACTGTGTCTTCGACATTAACCTGAAGACTTCGGTTTCTAGCCACATTGGACGACTGACAATTAGTCATCGTTGCGTCTCCCCACAGACGGCGCCAAATGTTTTGTCCTCTACTTGTCCAACAAGTCAGCTGTAGGCTGAGCTTTCTTGTCTAGCAAGTAAACTAGTATCCCTTAGATGTTCTTCCTTGGAGACTTGTGCAACAATGTCTGAATCAACTTAGTCCAAGCCTGAGCTTCGTTCCCGAACCTGCAAAAAGGGACCCACCTTGGAGGTTTGGGTGGTGGTTCCCCCTTCGAAGCTTAAGTCAGATATCAGGAGTGGTAGAGAGAAAATTAGATCTAGAGAGAGAAAGTGAGAGAGTATTTTTACAGAGTAACTTTGCACTGTTTGCATTGAATGCCCCTTTCTCCTGATTTCAGGGGTATTTATAGTGATAGCAAGATGACAGCTATCCTTAAAATCTGCCTTAGAATAGTGGCATCTAATTGGCTAAGGAATCAGATCATGACACGTGGCAGGCCATGATTTGTGAGGGTTTATCAACCTCTCACTTGCAGCCACCTCCCAGGGCTGGGCTCTGACTATCTCTTGGACCAGAAAAGTAACCTTTTCTCCCAACTAAATATAACCCAAAAAGCTAAAACCTTTTTACTCTATTTATTAGGAGAGGACACATGTACGGCTCTGATGAGCCCAAGTGTCTTAAAAGAAGTCGTAGATGTTAGGCCACAACATTACCCATAATTTATTCGGCTTGGCTAGAATCTTCCACCCAAGCTTGGCCATGAAAGACATATTCCAATCTCTAAGATTTCTTATGCCTAGACCTCCCTTGCACATTGGCTACAAACTATTTGCCAACTAGTGTGAGGGATGTATCTAGAAACATGAACCTTATTCCAAATAAATTTCCTACAAGATTGATCAATACTTTTAATCAAAGAAATCGGAAGCAAGGCAGTTTGCATAGCATAGAGAGGATGAGTGTTAAGAACATATTTAATTAAGGTACAACGCCTAGCCATATTTAATAATTTGGCTTGCCAACCTTTAATCTTGTCTTTAGTCTTATCGAGAATATGTAAAAAAATCTCTCTGCCTAGGTCTAAGAGGAGAAATATTTATACCCAGGTACTTGCCAAAGGTATTGGCTTGATCAATTTGACAAAAATCCGCGATTGACTTCCTAACATTATGATTCATTCTTCTGGGAAAAATAAGAGAGGATTTTTTACTATTAATTTTAAGACCCAAAAGTTTATAAAAATCATAGAGAACAGACTTAATGTGAACAATATTTTCTGTCGAGGCTTGACCAAACAAAAAAACATCATCCGCATAAAAAAGATGAGAGATGTCGAATTTTTTTGGAAACTTAATTGGCTTCTAAACTTTATTAACAACACTAAGTTGGATCATCTTAGAAATCTTATCCAAACATAACAGAAAAATATAGGAAGATAAAGGGTCTCCTTGCCTAATACCTCTCGACGGGCAAAATCTTTCAGTGATTCCCCCATTCCAAAGAATACTGAAATATGGGATTGGGTAACACAATTTAAAACGAGATTAATAAGATTACTAGGAAGACCTAGATCATAAAGAATATATTTGATGAAACACCATTTTCAAGAATCAAAGGCCTTTGAAATGTCAATCTTAAGAGCCATAATATTTTTTGATTTTGGGGCTTTATTAAACAAATGGGTAACTTCTTTAACAATAATAATATTTTCCTCAATGGATCAATCCATAATGAAACTGGATCGGAGAGGACTAACACATTGATGTAATCCCCCGTAATTTTATGAATTTTATAAATGCATTTTAATGTATATTATATATATTTTAATGTTTAAATGATTTATTTCTTAAAAGGCTGACTATTTAAAAGTCAAAGGAATTATTTAATGATTTTAAAAAGTCAAACATTTTATTTAGTCATACTTTGAAAATTATTTAAATGGCTTAAAACACCTTTTGGTTTAGTAAAAAGAATTTAAAATTGGGTTAGAGGAACCATTAAATATTATTTAAGCCCAAACACAAGTTCCTAAACCCAAAAAGGGTTAACTATATAACCCCAAAAAATTCCCACACTCTATTTTCTCTCTCTTCCTTCTCCTCATTTTCGGCCCCCTCTCTCTTCTTTTTCTCTCTCTCTCTCTTTCCTTCTCTCTCCCTCCTGGTTTTCCTCCTCCTTCGGTATCCTCCGTCAACAACAGCCCGCCAGCAACCGTGACCAACGCATCGTCGCCACGCCCTTTCCCCCTTGCTGCCGGTTTTCTCCCTCCTCTTCTTGGTTATTTTCTTCCTCCTCTAGTTTTATTTAATGCAAAGTTTATATTTTTAATGATGGATTTAATGTTTTCATGTTTAAAATTATAGTTTGATGATTTAAATATAATTTCAGATTATGTGAATTATATAGTGAAGTGATTAAAATTTTAGATTTAATAGTTATGTTTAAACTAGGGTTTTGAGTATCAAAGTATGGATTTTTAGGGTTTTATAAGTTGAAAAATCATAATAGTATATTGTAGTTTAAGAATTGAGTACTCTTATGATTTTAATTATGTTTAAGTATGTTTTAAAAGGGTTTTAATATATTATAAGTTGTTGAAATTTTTATTAGTATGCTTATGAAGGAGTTTTTATGATCAAAGTATGAGTACTCTTATGATTTTAATTATGTTTAAGTATGTTTTAAAATGGTTTTAATACATTATAAGTTGCTAGAATTTTTATTAGTATGCTTATGAAGGAGTTTTTATGATCAAAGTATGAGTTTTAAGGGTTTTTCATGACTAGTATAGTAGTACTATACTAGGGAGTATTAATTATTGAAGTTTTAATGCTGGGAAAGGTTTTTAAACAATTTTAAAGAGGGTTTAAAGTATTTTAATATTGCTGGAAATTTATAGAGTATTAATTTATGGTTATGTTGATTATTGCTAGGCGGAGAATTCTCTTTAGACGACTTTTAAGCTTGTTAAAGTGGCCTCAAACTTTGTCTACATAAGGTACGTACATACCTATGTGTGGGTTGGATTAGTATCATGTCCTAAGGATGGGATTTATGTAGTATCATGTATAGGGAACTATTTATATTTCATATGTGATTTATATTCGAAATGAATTTGCATGTTTTATGCCGTTGTATAAAGCATGTTGGTTATGATGATGATATTATGTTTGTATGGATGATTGATGCAAGCACAGGGGATTGGTAACTTTCTTTTATTAATAATTCACATGAGGGATTAATATTTATGTTGGTATTGGGTCATTGATTTGGATCATGTTGTTTCCTTTGGATTACTTACTTACTTTATGAGGACCGAGGGCCTTATTTGGTAAGTTGGTTATTCACCTATGAAAGGTTGGTTGGTTGTTGACTTGGATCAACAAATAAATAAAGGTTGTGGATTTAATATTAGAATTATTCTTGGATTGTTAAGTTGATGATCACCTTATCTAATCCTAAGATAAAAATGGAAGTTTATGTATCTTTGATGATTATTGTTTGTCATACTTTATGAGTCATAAACAGTAAATAATTTATTAATCACTTAAAGTGGAAAGTGAATAGCAATAGCTTTAGACTTGTGCACGTGTGAAGTGTTGGACTAGTATGAGTTGGAGTACATGGTGGTAGCCCATGGCTTTTTCTTGGGACCGGATTGATCATCGTGTCCTATTTTTATTTAAAAGGTTCCTCGATATCGTAGGTCAGGGGAGTATGGAGTCGCGCCCGTACTTCGTCTTCTAAATTGAAGACTGGTTGGGTTTGGACAACTCTTTCCATTGCCTATTCCATCTAAATTAATTAATTTATTAGTTGTGGAGTTTAGTTCAGTAAAGTAGTATGCTATGTTATTATATTATTATTTATCCCTGCTTAATGTTTATTAGTATCATGTTAGGTTTTATATTTATTTACTATGTAGTACTCAGCTTTGCTGATTACGTGCTTTGTGTGTATGTGTTGATCATGGCTATGCCATATTGATCCTGTGATGACCCATTTGGTGAGCAGTCTCTCGAGATCAATAGAGCATCGTCGATTACAGGTTTGAAGATGATGCATCATGGGTTCGGCCTTCAGGAAGTTGGAGAGCTTGTGTTGACTTTATTACTATTATAGTTGACTTTCGACTTATTGTTGGTTTGACTTTGGTTTGACTTTTGCAGTTGACTTTTGGTTGACTAAGTTTTATTTTCAAAGTTATTTATTATCATTATTTCCGCTGCAAAATTCTGAATAAGTTGATACGTTATCACACGGGCGATAATACTTTGATGATTCTCTAAGTTTTATATTGAAAAGGTATTTTTGAAAATAGAGAATTGTCGGGGTGTTACAATTGAGGCATATAGGGCCTAAGCCTATGGGCAATGATTTTTGTGATCAGTCTATAGGAAGAATTACAAAGCCCAATTAGGCGAAAATCCTTTAAGGTAACTGGCGCAACAATTTTCAGAATTAAGCACATATAGGAGAAATTTATATCCTCCGGAAGTTGGGCTTTAACAAAACATTGGCCCACAAAATCAACAATATGACTCTTTAAAACCTCCCAATGACGCTACCAGAAAATGGGTTGAATCCCATCTGGCCCAGGGCATTTATAGGTGCCATTTGGAAGAGAATGTCTTTGACTTCCTCCTCTCTTGGAGGATCTCCTAGATGGCCTAGAGTAATAAAATCTTCCTCCCTAGCATTAAAATTTCTATTTAAAATCGCATAATCCTGGGAAGAAAAGAACAGATTAATAAAGAAGGATATGGCCATATCCTTCATTTTATCTTGGTTATCCACCCACTCCCCACTATCATTCTCTGAAGCATAAAAAAATTTCCCCTAGAAGCCCTAATATTAGCTCTTATATGAAAATAACGGGTGTTCCAATCCGAAAATTTTCGCCAATCTAAACCCGCTTTCTGAGCCCAATGGATACGTTCTAAGTGATGAATCTGATTTACAAAGGAGATCTTTTTCCAGTTTGAATAGAAAAGGGGAAAAGGAAGTGGCAAGAAATTTTTGAATCCCATTAATTCTAGCTATAATCTGTTTTATTTTATAGGTTTGTTGGTTGTTTCTTTAGTTTATGTTATCTGGTTAAGCTGTAGTTTAGGTTTATCCAGTTATAATTATGCATCTGTAAAGGTTCGAGTGTTGGGTTCGATGAGAGGAGATTGTAATATTAACAGTGTTGTGGTTCGATTTTCTGGTTTAGTGATTGCCAGGTTGGATCTTAGGATCCGTAGTTCGGGTGAATTTCTTCGTTGGAATTCGCTCCCAGACCAGTTCATGTGATGACTTTCGGAGTCATCACAATTCAAAAATGCATTTTGTGGGAGGCCCTCTAATTATTTTTGGGGCAAGTTTCGACCTTCACGTATTTTGAGTTTCAGTCTCATGAGACTAAACTCTGGAAACCCTCACAGAAGGGTCAGAAGTCACCAAATGCCATGACTTCGTTGTTACTTCAATCAGTAGAATCCCCGGGCTATTTTCGTTCAAGGGCCTTGGGATTTATTATCTAGAAGACATCGGCATCTACTAGATGTGTTGCGGCAATCCATTTCGGCAGATCGTCTCGGTTTTGTCTTTCAACAGGTTCCCTCTTATATCGGGTCTTCTTCAAGACATTCAACCCAACCTTACCTACATTCGCTCGGGACAAGTTTACGTTGGACTGGACTTGTAGTAGTTTATTTTTGTTACATAGAGTCTGTAAGAGCAAATGAAGCTCCTTTAGTTTTGTTTGCTTGTTTTATGTGTGGTTATATTAGCATTAGAATGTACTTCCTTTCTTAAATTAATGCAAGTTTTCTCGTTGTAAAAAAAAAATAGATAGCTAATTATATGTCAATATGGTAAAAGTTATGTAATTCCCACAACATGTTTTTATCATATGAACTAATTACTTCTTGATACTCTTATGCACGACACTATGGGCGAGCTTGTGTGTGTATTAAGATATAATTTTACTTTTCTAACACATAATATAAAATAGGAAAACTGGAATTAAATAATACGAACTAGCATAGCTCGTGAGTGCTAAATGATACGATCTCAAGAATTTGTTGTAAATAATATTAACTTTTAATCATTATGTGCTAAATAATATTCATGTGACTGGAGTAGGCGTATATGTGAATATTCAGACTGGGATATGCATGAGTCGGTTAAAAAAATACGCATCAACTGATCAAAAATATGCATAAACTGATAGACAATTTACATAAACCGATAAGACAATATGCCTTAAATTGATATAAGATGTCTTTAATATAATAAAATATTAATTAATTGATATAAAATGTTTGTAAACTGGCAAAAAAAATCTATAAACTGATATATGAAGTCAATAAACTAATATTTCCTCCGTTTTTAATTACTCGCAATGTTTCCTTTTGCACAAGGATCAAGGAAAGGAGATAAATAGAGAGAGATAAAAAGAGAACCCCACGTGCTAAGAGAGAAAAACAGATAAAATATTACCAAAAGTAAAAACGTAATATTTGAAACTGATTAAAGTATGTCATAAACTAAAAACTTGTCTCAGTAAATATTTACATGGATGCTTCTCATCCAAGACGTTATCTATTTATTTTATATTGGTTTGTTGTACCTTTTTGAGTAATTGTTCAAAGGCATAAAGTTGTCAAAGTTATATAGTATCAAAATTACAATGTCTTGCTCCTTAGATGTCAAAAAAAAATTTACAATGTCTTGCAATCAATACCTGGTAAATTCGTAAATAGTCCAATATGTAGATCCAATCTCATACTCTAAGACTTAACCATGCTTGGTCAACAAAAACAAATTGATGGTACCTTCCCTCTATGATACGAAGTCAACAAGTACCCTTGGAAATTGTAACCTTTGCTTATATTGGACATAAATTATAGCACATGCTCAAACGATCAAAACCCAGCTTGAGCTGTGCAACGTACCAAAAAATTAATATTGAAATAAGAAGTCGGTGCAGATCAATTATAAATACTTGGATAATAATTCTGAACGACTATGAAGAACTTAATTATATTGATAATAATAAAAAAAGAAATTAGGGGAAAGTGCTCTTTATGAAGAAAAATTGCTGAAGTCTGAATCAGCATTGCATGCGTTGATCATACATACAAAAAGCTCTTATCAACTCTAATTATATTAAGTGTGTTTGACAGTTTAAAGATCATCAACTACAATTCCTGAGAAGATGTCGACAGTAATTAATCTCTCATCATATATTAAACTTTGTGTGCATGTCATCTTGTATTATTCATTTTAATCATCCAGAGAAACGTACTTCTACCTACCATGTCGATTAACAGGAAAATAAATTGTGATCATATTATTATGCTCAGGTCACGGAGATGAGAGTGCACATGTGCTGTCCTGGATGTGAAAGGAAGATCAAGAAAACATTAGAAAGGATGAAAGGTACGTAAGAATATTAATACTCCCTCTCTCTGTCCAACTTACAACATGTTTGGTTCATTTTTAGTATTTGAAAGGAAGAGAAGAGAAATGAAAGGAAGAGAAAGGAAAAAAACTTCCCATGTTTGGTATAAATTTTCTCTTTCCTCCCAAATTCCCCCACTTTTGGGAAGAAAGAAAAGTAAAATTTTATTAAAGAGTTTTTCCTTCCACTTCCTTCCATTTCCTTTCACTTAAAAGTTTTTTTAATGAACCAAACATTGGAAAGTAACAAATTTCCTTCCACTTTCTTTCTTTTCCTCCCAAATCCTTTCTACCAAACAAGTTATCATATAATTGGTTTTGCACTTAAATCCTTCATTTTGGCCATATTCTTTAAACAATATAACAAAGCTAAGGTTAGTATATATAACTTGAAAGTGGTTGAGTTTGTCTCATTTTATATTTTCAAATAACAACTAAAATTTTACTAATAGATTATTAAAAATATTTGATGTGCATTGACAATCGTAAAAGTCAATTATTATATATGGTTATATTAGAACAAAGGATGTGGTGACATAGTTTCTCCAAAAAAAATCAAAAAAATTTATAAGAGGTATAGAGCTTTACTCGATCATAAATTATGTAATTGAGGATTTAAGGAAAGCTCAGTTTTACATTATGGTATAAAACGAAAATAAATGTTAAGAGGCTATCATATACAAATTTTAAAATTTTCATTTGATCGATGGTACTACTTAAGTGGAACTTTTGTGTTTCTTTATAACTTTTCTTCCACGGTTAGTTGACCAATTCAATGACCAGAGATGATCCTTGGTGTTCTACCTTCAAATTTAAGAAAAAGCTTATTTACCAAACTATTTTCCACATAATAAGAAGCATATTGACTTAAATGACTTTATCACCTTATGTTCAGGAACTATGGTATTGCAAGGACAAGAAATCATCCTACTTTTTGTTTGTAGAAAACCGTTCACTTTATGTAATAGATTTACACACCTTTACCTGCTAATTGACCCCCACCCACCGAAAAACCACTCATATCTGGTTTTTCAAGGGTTGGGGGGTTGTTTTTGAGGGTGAGGGGCTGATTTCGGAGGGTGGGGACTGGTGACGAGGGTGAGGGATCATTTTCGGGGGGTTGGGGAGTTGTGCTGGGGATGGGGGTGGTGGAAGGGGAAGGGACGTTTTTGGGAGTGATGGCTGGTGGAAGGGTGGGGGCTAGTAGAGTTAGGGTTAGGGTATTTTTTCTAATGAGTTAATAATTACTTTTGGAAAGGAAACAAAAGGTCAACAAGTATTTTTTTGAACCGGTCAATCTGGTCACTGATTTAAATGGCCCAGTTTGGAAAGACATCAGTCATAGTTGGAATTATTTCAGATTCTTTAAAGGTCAGACTAATTTGAGCAAACCGGCAAAAAGTGAGATTATTCCTATCAATTTTTTTCTAATTAATATTTATTTCTTACCAAATTTTATTTGGATATAATCAATGGATGTGTAGGAGTGGATGAAGTTGACATAGACATGGGCATGCAGAAAGTGACAGTAAATGGTGGCGCAGAGCAAAAGAAAGTATTAAAAGCAGTGAGGGGTACAGGGAGAAGAGCAGAATTATGGCAGTTCCCTTATCAACCTGAACTTAGGAGTTTCACACATCAATACCCAAATCAATGTCAAAGCAATGGAGCAGCAGCGACAGCATATTCTGGACAGCCTCAGCCAGCCTCATCATCTTATAACTACTTCAAGCATGGGTATGATGGACATGAATCTCATGGCTATTATAATTTCAATAATCCTTCACATTCTTCTTCATTTGTTGGTGCAAGAAATGGTGATGCTTTTAGTGATGAGAATCCTCATGCATGTTCCATAATGTGAAATCAAGGTCATCGCACCAATGAATTTATCTGGATCGTATATTATGTTATTTTCTATAGTTCAGCGAATGTGAGTCCTAGTTGGGACCTTTATTTTCTGGTAGGATGCGCATAGTTGCGACATAACCTATCAAATTTTAATTTCCTCCGTCTTTTAGTAGTTGTATCATATTAATATTTAACACTATTCACATTCTCTTCTTTGTCCCTATTGTATTATATATACGTGAGGAAAAACATAGTCGATTATGTGAGTTCTTGTTAGATCAATCTCATCAACAAGTAAAATTAAATATATAATATTCAAAGTTGTGCATTTATAACTGTATCAAGTTGTTTGAATACAAGTTTGCAACTATAAAAAAAAAACCTGACGAAACAACAAATAGCTGATTGTAGTCCTAACTTTGATCGGTAATTTTTTTTTATTGAGCTCATGTGACTTATATAGGAAAACCTAGTTCATTTTAGTCTTAAATTCTAGAATTTTTGTTTTTTCTCTCTTCCACTCCCGAAGAATGATAAACATCTAACTGATAGATGCATCTAAAAAAGTTTGTGTATATAACAAATAGAGTTTATAGGTATATATAAATAAATAATTTTTTTTGTACAGTGTTTGTGTTTGTAAAATAGCAAAATTAAACAAAAAATATTATAAGCAATATATGTTTTTACATAAACAATATTTGTTTAAGCACAAACACAATTTGGTACATTCACAAACTTTGTTAGATGCATCTGATCTAATTGTTAGACTTTTATCACTCTTCCTGCACACCTCGATCAATTTAGCACGCATCACCACCAAGACTCAATTATTGTTGCAAGCCTGCAACCCACACCACTAGAATCACCGAGCCAATCACCCTCGCACTCGCCTTCTCCGTCTCTTTCCTCCCTCACTGGCTCACTACTACTTCAACCACGCGGCCCCCAATGCCAACCCCTGCCCCAAGTCCCCTTTCAGGGAGCTATGAAGCAAGCCAAAAGAAACTCATCTTGAAATCAATTTATGGAAGAAAGAAAAAGGAAGAAGAAGAGGGCCTGCGGAGAAACTCAAAATTTTTTTAGCAGTTCTAAATTATAACACACAACACTTAAAATTTTTACAATAAATTCTCTTGTTATAACTTATAACAGTTAGAGATATGGAGTACGTCGGGTTTGAGGTACATAATAACAAAGACATAAGAAGTTATATGTGTATATATACATATATATGTATATGTATATACATATACATGTATATACATGTATATACATATACATGTATATACATGTATATACATGTATATATATATAGACAAGATCACATGAGAATGCTCCTTACATGAGAAATGAGAATGAATCTCCCACTTACATTATAATCCAATCTAAGTCTATTCCTAGTCTATTCTAATCTAAGTTTAATCCTAGTCCACTCCAAAACTTAGGTCCACTTAGGCCTAATTCATACCCTAGGTCTAGTTTGCATCTTCATGTAAACCCTAGTCAAGTCTTAGGACTATAAAATCCCAATTCATACCTTAGGTCTAGTTTGCATCTCCATGTAAGCCCTAGTCAAGTCTTCAGACTATAAAAGCCCAATTCATACCCTAGGTCTAGTTTGCATCTCTATGTAAGCCCTATTCAAGTCTTACGACTATAAAAGTCCAATTCATACCCTAGTTCTAGTTTGCATCTCCATGTAAGCCCTAGTTAAGTCTTCGGACTATAAAATCCCAATCCTAGGTCTAATTTCCATCCCTATGTAACCCTAGTTAAATCCAATTCCAAACCCATATAGGATGAATCCCAATTATGAACCCATCAATCTTTTTAGTCTAGCTTGCTAGTTCTAATTGTCAGTTCAAAGTCTAGCCACCCTGTCTAGCCTCCTTAAACTAAACGTAAGTTCAAAGTCTAGCCTTCCTTATTGTCTAGCCTGCTTTCTCACCCGTAAGTTCAAAGTGTAATCACCCTTAGGTCTAACCTGCTCATTCTAAATATAAGTTCAAATTCTAGCCTCCTTCATTGTCTATCCTGCTTGCTCATCCGTAAGTTCAAAGTGTAGTCACTTTTAGGTTTAGCCTATTTACTCTAAACGTAAGTTGAAAGTCTAGCCTTCCCTGTCACCTAGCCTGCTTACTCTCCCGTAAGTTCAAAGTCTAGATGCCTTAAAGTACACACAGGCAATCTTTTTGAGTCTAGTCTGCTTGCTCGCCTGTAAGTTCAAAGTCTAGTCCAGTCTGCTTGCATAGTCCAGTCCAGTCCAGTCCAGTCCAGTTCAGTACATATCTGCATATGCATATAGTTAGGCCCATGTCAGCTTCATGGTCAAGGCCTTACTAGTCTACAACCCATAACCATTTCTAATCCTCTATTTCCCATCTCCCATTTTCATTTTCATTTCCATTTCCATTTCTCATTTCCCATTTCTCGTTTCCATTTTCATCTCTCATTTAAAAAATTCATTTCTTGAAATTTACAAGGTCCATTCGATTTCTGTTTAGGACAAGTCGTGAGATTATAACGTGAGAACATCCGACAGAGAGGATCAAGGTCAACCTACTCCCAGACTTGTCAAACAAATTCTCACCTTTTTAGACAAATCTTCTGAAACTTCTGAATCATCATCTGAGATGGGAGACACTTCCAAACAACTTAATGCAATCATGGCTCAGCTCCAAATGATGAACTCTCATGTTAAGGAACAAGACAAAGAGATCAAGGCGCTGAGAGAAAAAGTGATAACTGAGGAAGAGAAACAAGGTGACACTCTACCACTGCAACCTCTTATAAAGTCCAAGACATATTTGAGGTTCAAAAAACTCGAGCAATTGATCCAGTCAATTCCTACACTCGAGGGTCAGGCTCAAGGCCATGACATCATTGATCCTGAACTGAGGCAAAAGCTTCCTAAAAAGGTAGCACTATGTGACCTCCCAAAATTCAAGGGAATCGAAGACCCGGATGATCATTTGAGAGATTTCTCCATTTCTATGGCTCTCTAAGGCATGAGCTTGGACATGTTTGCTTATGTCTTTCCCTTGACCTTGGATGCACATCCATCCAAGTGGTTCAGATCACTGAACAAAACTAACCTGAATGATTGAGACTAAATTAAAAAAGAGTTCCGCAAGTAGTACATATATTTAACACTCAGCTTCCTATTGGTCTCCATGAATTGGAGTTAACGGGCCGGGCTCAAATCCGGGCCAAAAAATTGTGCCCAAAGCCCGTTATTTCGGGCCGGGCCGAGTGGGCTTTTTCGGGCCAAAACGGGCCGGGCCAAAATATTAGCCTAAAATGTCTTTTTTGCCTTGTCCAAAGCCCGCCCAAAAAAAAAAAAACGCGGCCGGGCCGGGCCAAAAAAAACTGCCCAAGCCCGCCTAAAAACCGGGTCGGGCTGATGTTGATCAGCTCTAAGTTAACCTAACAAAACTCCAACGAAGACTTCGTTATCTTCCTTAATAGATGGACGGAAAAAGCCGCACAAATGACTAACAGGCCAACTGAAGAGGACCATGTCCGACTAGTGATCCGTAACTCTACAAGGTAGGCCTGCTGATTGAAGAGGAGGTACAAGCCTCAAAGAATAAGGGTTCTAATAACAACAACTCTTTCAAAAAGAGTAATAACAATCCTTCTAGCTCCAAAGGCAATGATGTCAATGCTCTAACTACTGAAAAGGGAGGTTATCAAAAGCTTCAAAGAACTTTCGCTCCCCTGGGCATGCCTTTAGAAGAAGCATCCAGCTTATTGGTCCCACTCCGGATCCTGCACCTGAGAACAGGTCCAAGAAATAGAATCTTAATGCTTACAGCAAATATCACCAAGGGAATGGGCATCCAACCTCTGTGTGTTGGGCCTTAAATAATGCTCTATGGGATATGGTTGATACTGGTAGACTTTTAATCCCGCCTACAGCAAAAGTCAGCAATAACAACAACCCCTTGGGCAGTGCTTAAATAATGCTTGGGCCTAGTCTTTAAAAGCTAGTTTTCTAGGTTGAGTCGGAGAGTCCTTCCCCTAGCTTCTTCATTTAATTTCATGTCGAGTCTATGTCCTTTAGGACTATAATGTTTATCAGCCTTGTTCCATTTATTTCTAATAAAATAATTGCATTTCCTTTTCATTTTCATTAGCCTTCCATCATTTTATATATGCTTCTAATACAATGATGAAACTTAAATCACCTAAATGACCATGATTAAAAATCAAAAGAAATACAACATAAACAAAAAATAAAAAGTAATAAAAAATGGACATACTTTGGATTAGGAGTTATTCCCCTCTTCCTTCCATAAGCCATCTCCATGCAACCCATTAAATAAAAATTCCTGAAGCCATCATTCTCCATGATCCTTAGCCAAATAGCCTTTCAAATCAAAGCTCCACAAATTGCCTTCAAGCCTTCCAATATCCTAAACCAAAAACTCATGTGCAAGCCTTACTACATAAAAAAGAAATCAAAGTCAGGCAATAATAAAAAAAAAAGGTGAAAAAGATCAAAGTGCGAAAAAAAGCAAAAGCAAAAGAAAATGCAAAGGACAAAAAGAAAAAATGCAAAAAAGAAAAAGCCAAAGGCAAAGAAATAACAAGTCAAGCTAGGGGGCTTGCACACAAGTTCTGTCCCTCATTCAAATCCTTCGATTCATCAAAACCTTAACCCATATAATCCAAATCCATGATCCTACCTTAGCCCTACCAATTAAACCTTCATCAAGGCCTCAAGCTTCAACCTTTCAACCTTTCAACCTTTCATTAACCCTAACTCCTTCTCCAAGGTATGTCCAAGCTCGCTAGGTTGAAAGCCCGAAAGAGCGGCGTAGACAAAAGTTAGGGCACAAAAAAAAGTTCAATCAGATTCGGAACTACGAATGCTCTTATTCCGTAAGGATACATATAAGAATCCTCATCTCGAGGTCCGACTACTTTAATAAAATGAAATTAATCAAGGTCTAATGATTTGAATTTCTAGAATTCAGAATTATACTCTTTCCTAGACCCCGATATAAACTCGAGTCCGAACCTAGCTACGTCAAAGCCTTTTCCCACTTAGATCTATATGAGTCACAAAATTTATACTATTTATTTTTCAATCCAAACTCTTCTTGTCCCCGAAGGACTCTCCGATAATTCCATGGTCTCTGGCGATATCTTACTTTGCATGTATTAGCTCCCCAAGAAAGAATCCCTAGTGAAGAACTCTGAATGCTCAATACAGATCAAGAATTCAAGACAAGCTTACCCAAAGTGGGGGCTTCCTATATATGTGGTGGTTCCTCCAAATCAAACTCCCGAGTAGTTGTAATCTACGGATCTCACCTGCAGACCCCAATTATTTACCAAAATAGTTTTCGAAAATCAATCTGTCTATCATTATATCTCTCTACCTATCCAAACCTTCTAATCTTACATAACCCTGACTTTGCATAACATGCCATCTTTCTTATCCTTGCATAGCCCTGACCTTGCATGGCGTTCATCCTCCTTAGCTTTGCATAACCTTAATCCTTGCATAGCGTCTCATGCAACCTTAGAGAGTCTAAGTTTACATTTTTGCATCATTATGTGCCTTATCTAAGTTGATTGCACCTATCTGCTGACATCTTCTTCTACAGGTAATCAGACTGCTTGTAGTTGTTGCCCTACATAATAACTTTATTTTGCAGAAACCGACGATATAGAGATCAATTCTAAATTGCATAGCGTTTAGAATCATTCTCTTTCCCGACACCGTATACTTTGACTGTCGGTTTAATTTCTGGAACCTCAGTCAAAGTGGGGGCTTCTATAGACACATAATCGTGTCTTCCCATTTAAGGACCCAATGATGAAACATACCGCGGTCCTAGTTGGTCCAACCCAAGCGGAGATCAATCCGAATAGCCAAGCCCAAAACCACTTGAATGTGTTAAGCTTATTTATGTGCAATAATGATCCGAAATCCTATTTTAAACCCAATAAATTATTCCTAATAATTAATTGTATCTTGAGCCCATAAAAATAATATTTTAAGTCCAATCCTTTGAAAAGCCTAATTAATTGTTCATGATAATTAATTGTTTTTTATTTTCAAAAAATAAATATTTCAAAGTTATAATCATATTTTATCTCGTAAAATCAGATTTCCGGATTTAAAGGATAAAAGAAAATAATTAAAAACGCGTTTTAGGAAAAGGTTGTCAAGTCGTGTTTGACGCAGGCGGTGCACTTGACGCGCCGCGTGCGCCCAGCACATTGGCTGAGCTGCATCAGGCGCACCAATCTGCGCCTGACACGTGACTCTGTGCGTCATGCAGAGTTGTGCACCTAGTGCACTCTTTGCGTGACGTGCAATTTGATTTTCTATCTTGTTTTCAATATTTTGCTATAAATAAGCTGTGATTTTCCGGATTAAAGGACAACTTTTACTCTTTACAAATGCTCTACAGTCGAACACTTACGAATTATCTCTAAAAAACTCTCATACTTTCACATCTTCAAACGCTCAAACATACATTGGCAAACTTACAAAAAACACATACTTGCATACATATACTTTGATCGATCTTGAGGCTTCACCATTGCTCTTCCTGAAGGTTGTTATTCTCTCAGACCCAAGCAGCGGTATATTCCTGAGGGTCCTTGAATAAATTTCCTAATTTTATATTAAACTAACGACTTATTTCATAATGTAGATCACCCCACATGTTATTATTGCTAATCAAAGACCTAAAGAACTATTTTGATATTAATCAGATAATTTGGACAACTTGTACGTTAGGTTCCCTATAATTTTAATTGCTTAATAACATATCAATAAAAATAGTCTTTTTGATGTGTTTAATAAACCAACTTAGACTAGTATTTTTAGGGTGCTTGAAAATATTATCTGGTTGTTCTTTTGTATAAAACTTGACATGAATCGATATTTACTAGAGGCCAGCAATAGCTGAAACGTAGTTCATTATGACCGTGTTCATACCCTCACCCCCGAACTCAGTCTATGGTTCATTGACCATTAATGGAGTCATGACGGAGAAATCTACATTGGATAAGTCCCTAAATTGTCCCTACGGTTTTCCAATATCCAATTAGGTTTATAAGTCTTCCTTTAAAGACTTGTTGGCGACTTCAAAATATTTTCAATAAAACCTTACCAATGAGGTAGTCAAATACACGCTCATCCCGCGTAGGTAAAATAAAAACACGCCTACAAATAGGTAGCTAGATCAGTTGTCCAAATTATCTTATTAGGCATAACTTAAATAATTTGCAGGTCTGATTTAGCAAACAATGTAATGATGGGTGATCTTGCAATTGTAATAAAAAAGCATAATAAATATTCAAAGCATATAAATATTCATGAAAATGAATAGAAGGATAAAATGATGATTATAGAAACTATTTAAAAGATTTGTGCCTTTATGAATATAAAGATCTACATCATGGAAAGTAGATTGTTGGTATAATAAGAATTAAATCGGAATTGACCATCAGGTTTATACCTTTAGCGCCTAGAGCTAACTGTATAGACGTCGAAGGAATCAATCTTTAGCTTTGAAGAAGGAAGAATAAGAATTCAAATAACAATGAACGAAGAATGTGTTTGATTATGGTTTGAATGTGTTTAGATGTGTTTTTCATAGCGAAGAATGAATATTCTTGAGTGGTTTTTGAGTGTTTAGATATGTTGAAGTATATGCAAAAGTACGTGAGAAAATACGAGTGAAAGTATTTATAATGAAAAGCACGATTAGGATTTGGAAAACAGAAGCCGCGAATTAGAAAAAAAAAAAAGGTTGCACTTCGCACAGGCACCGTGTGCCTAGCACACGAATGCTGCGAGCCATGTGTCAAACCCAAGACCACCACATCTCGCACATTGCCTTTTCTTGCAGCGAATTTCTATTTTTTTTTTTTTGAAGTTCAATTTTTATTTTAAATAACCATTTTGACTTATCTTTTATCGATAATTATCAAGAATAACAGATTTAAATCTTAAAAATCTGATTATATGAAAATAATTTAATAAAATATTTATTTGAAAATTCAATTAATTATCGTGAATAACTAATTGGGCTGATATTGAATTTTCTTTAAAATTGGCTTTAAAACACAATTTGGACTCAAAAAAGGTTTGGACAACGATTTTAATTGCTCCTCTTTTGTACGGACTAAATAGGACGACGATATGTTTCATTATTGGATGCTGAAAGGGGAGAAAGATTTATGTGTCTACATACATGAAAGGTCTTTTAAATGGGTGTAATGGCTAGCTCCCATAGAATTAGATGGAAGAAGCTCCAACGTATAATAAAAATAAGTTTATTTTATAAAAGAAAATAAGTCCAATAACTCAAAAAAAATTAAAAGATCATATTTCTTTTTTGAAATTATTAATACATTATTGTTACTGCGGTTACCACTCCGAAAATAATCATATTTTCTTTTTAACTACTCTAATATAACATTGTAGAACAATCCCACATTTATTTCAAATATTTCACTCTTATTTGTCAATGATATTGGTCTTTTACTCTATTCTCTTTTAGATTTGTCATACTTCTTGTTATCTTTAATTCTTTGTTTGCTCTATGAATAAACTTATGGTAATTTTTTTGCAACCGCCCACATTTTTTGTAATCTTCCAAATAATCATATTTTCTTTTTAACTACTCTAATATAACATTGTAGAACAATCCCACATTTATTTCAAATATTTCACTCTTATTTGTCAATGATATTGGTCTTTTACTCTATCTCTTTTAGATTTGTCATACTCCTTGTTATCTTTTATTCTTTGTTTGCTCCATGAATAAACTTATGGTAATTTTTTTGCAACCGCCCACATTTTTTGTAATCTTCCAATTCCTACATCCAACAAGTTTACTTAAATTTAAGAATTGATGTTAGCTAATGGTCTAAACATCACCCTCCCAATAAACAAGCACTACACTATATAAATTACATACTATATCATTGTTTTTATTATCACTATTTTTATTAGGAAAAATTGGTTCTAGTACTCCTAATTATAACCTTTTATTTTTAAAAGACTCAATTATCTATTAATCAGTGGCACTCCGGACTATGGTAGGTAACATTTTTGTTTGCGTCGGTTACCATCCTATTTATAGTAGCTTGGTTTGGGTCACTTGGTGTGGATTTCACCTTATGACCTCCAAGTTAAGGGTTCGATTCCTATTAATAATGATGGCAACTTAGAGGAGGATTCCCCTTACCGTACCGTTCTCCCCTCCTTCCAAGTGCTTGGTCTTCTGGTTCGGGCCTTATATATATATGTATACATATATATATGTATATATGTATATATGTATAGATATACATATATGTATATATGTACATATATACATATATATATGTATATATATGTATGTATATATGTATATATATATATATAGAAGTGAGTTCATATGAGAATGCATACTTATATGAGAAATGAGAATGGATTTTACGCGCTATAACTCTTATGAACAAGTGATGTAACTCTAATGTAAAAGTGATGTAACTCCAAAAAAATAATATTAGAAAAAAAAATTCCAAAAATTTTTTTTTTTTGGGCTCAAAGTTTTTTCGGGAGTATAACTCTAATGAACAAGTATTGTAACTCTAATCCAATCGTGTGGTTGAGATTCATCTTTTTACTATATCTAAGTCTTCATAACTTGGTTTAGAATATAATTTTAATCCCTTTTCTATAGGTAATATGAGATCAGTAAAAGGGGTATCTATAGTAATTGGTCTTAATTTGTTTTTTGCATAAACTTGATGTTGATTGGTTAATATATAAGCATTTTTGCATTATACTGTCATAACTTTTGATCCATTTGTCATGTTTATTCCATCTAATTTCCAATATACGACTAATGCTTTTTCTATATTCTGGTCAGTTAGACTTATTGAATAATTTGGTTTAATTATGAATCTTACCTTTTGATAAATAAGATTTCCTGTAAGTTGTGCTATGATAGCTTGTTCTATAGGTTCTTTAATTCTGTCATCAGCTAATTGTAATTCTAAGGGAGTATCTATTCCTTCTTTAAAACAGGCTTTTATTATTATTTCTATAGCTGCTAATTCTACAAATCTAAATGTGATTGGCTTATTTCTTAATACGTTGATAATTTTAGCTATTTCTTCATTTTATACTTCCTGTGTAATTAATGGGACTTTTGTGTTACCTTGTACTTGTGTTATATCTATAACATATTCTCTATCAGCCATAACTAAATATTCTTCTTTTTTCTTTTTAAAATACTTAGTTAAATCAAAATCAAATTTCTTTTCAATTATTTTATTGGGCGATAAGGTGATACCTTCATATTTCAATTCATTATATTTTTGTAAATAAAAAATAGCTCTTTGATTTTTATGTTGTACAGTAATATCTTCATCATAATCAACTTCTTGTAATTCTTTATCCATCACTATCGATTTCAGTGTTATCTTCTTCGTCACTACTCAATATTTCATTTATCTCACCATTATCTGTTTCATATTCTAAGACGTATATTTCTTCATTTGGTGGTATATTAGTTTTCCCTATTTCATATTCAGCTATATTTAATTCAATAAAATTTACGTTTTTCGTATTTTTATTAGTGTTTTTATTTGTTTTAGTTTTACATTCTCTTGCTATATGTCCTATCTGACCACAATTATAACATCTACATCTTTTTGGGTTATTAGCATACTTATAAACTTTTCTTTTAACAAAGTAATTTCTATTTGATTTCTTCCTATTTCTATATTTTCCATAAGGTTTGAATCTTTTATATCTTCTGTTCTTTAGTTTGGTTCTTTTAGTTTTATATTTTTTATGTAATTTATAACACCCAAATTTTGGTATTTCATATTTTTCACAACAATCACTTATTTTAGCTTGTTTTCTAAATTGGTTATTAATTTCGATACAACAATTTCTATACCATGTTTGTAAAAATGCAATTTGTTCTCCTAGAGTTCCTGATTTAGGTTCTTTAGCATATGCTTCTTGTACCATAGTATTTATAGGTATTGGTAATTTTTCAAAATATAATTTTCGACATACAGCCGTTTGTTTAGGTGTTTCGGTTCCTAATTCATAATAATTTAATTGGAAAGTACAAATATATCTTTTTAAATCTTCTGGACACATAGAACATATTTCCATATTATATAATTGGGATTTACTATATTCTTTCTTAGCTTTTGCATGTTTTTAGTCTGCATTTAAGTTTCTGAATTCTCTTCTAATTATATGTTCATATTTTTTCAACATTTGTGTTGATTCTGTCATTTCTTGTCCTTCTATCTTAGTACTTCGTATTTCTGTTAGATCTTTTATTTCTATATTAGCTAAATAATTTTTAGCTATTCCTGTTATTGTTCCTTCAATATAATTAGATGCCATTCTAACTGGTATTTTAGCTTCTATTAACTTTGCATTTATTCTAGCTATCCAATTTTGTATATCTAGTTCAAAATTTGTAGAGTAATCTAAATTTAAAGTTTCTCCTGTTTGGTTATCTCTTGGTATGTAGTCATTTTTTATTTTTCTTCGATATTTCCATATATAATTCATTATTTTTATAGTTGTGATCATATTTTTTCTTTTTAAATGTAGGTTTATAGTTTCTACTAGTTTCTAATATAATAGTATTCATCATCATTTGTAAGTGCATTAATTTCTTTATCTTTTTCTGAATTAAAGTCTGATTCTAAATAATTTGAATATCTAAATTCTTGGCTGGATTGTTCAGAATTAGAATCTTCATTATTTTCTTCTATATTATTTACTGCTATATTATTTACTTCAAGTCTTTCTATTTCAGTATTTAAAGCTTTTATTGTAGTATTATTTATTGTTTCTTCATCTAATTCATGGATTTATGATATTTCAGTATTATCTTTGATATTACTTATAAGCTGTTCTTTTATTTTATCAAATTTATTATTATACTCTATTTTAAGATTTTGTACTTCTTCACTGAAATTATTTTCTACTCTGTATACTTTTTCTAATATTTGTTTGGTATTAATATGCATTATTTTAATAGATTCTTCCATTTTTCTCATTCTTTCATCATATTTTCTTTCTAACTTTTCTAATTTTTATATATATCATTAATTGTTTTATTTTCTGGATAATTACTTTCTATATTTGTTATTTGTACTAAATCATTTTCTTTAGCTAGTCTTCGTTCTCTATCAAGTTCTATTTCTAATATCATCTGTTTTCTATCTTTTATTAAATAGAATCTTCCTTCACTAATTTCTGCAAATTGTCTATCTTGATTGGTTTTGTATATTTTAAATGGTCCATCAGGGTATCTGATAATTTCTTCATCAGTGATTTTTTCATTTTTATTCATTAATAAGATTGTTCAATTTTTTTTAGATTAGTTCCTAAATTTTCTTCCTTTTCTAGTTCACTCATATGTATAGACTTGGTCTTCTATTTAATGTATAACTAATATAGTCTTCTTGTATTTTATCAGCTAGATCCTCCTGTTGTTTAATTTGTATATTTGGCAGTTCTTTCTGATTATCAAAAGGTTTTAACTATTTTTCAATCTAATCATAATTGTAATTTCCACTTAAGGTTGCTCTTTCTAGTATTTGTATTTTATTTAAGATAGCTATTTGTTTTTGATTTCTTAGTTCTAAATTTTTAATATCTGATTGCATAGTAATATAAAATATTCGTTATTATCAAAAGGTTTTAACTATTTTTCAATCTAATCATAATTGTAATTTCCACTTAAGGTTGCTCTTTCTAGTATATGTATTTTATTTAAGATAGCTATTTGTTTTTGATTTCTTAGTTCTAAATTTTTAATATCTGATTGCATAGTAATATAAAATATTCGTTATTAACTCGTCTTATAGCCTTTTCTATTTGTGATTTGGTTGTCATATATATAATGAATTTTCTAAGTGTTTAAGTTTTATCTTATCTTTCAAAAGTTTTTCTAGCTTATTTTGTTAATTCTGTATTAATTTAATTAGAGCATCTCTTGTTTCAGTATCGTTCCTTTCATATGCTTCATATAAATAAATTTTAAAAATACTTATTTGATCTTTTACCCTATTAATTTTAAATAGTAAAGCATAATTTCTAGTTTCAATATCTATTTTAACATTCTTTATTTGTGATTTCATTAATAATCAAGCAAGTAAATATATAAGAAAATAATAGCAAATAATCTATAATAGCAAATAATCTATTTCTTTATGAACTTCCTTTTTTACTCAATCCTGTTGCTCATAAAATAACTTAATCAGTTAAGAATAATTTTATCAGCTTTCATATAAGTATTGCTAATCCACTTTTCAACTCTTAAGCACTTAAGCAAAATTAAATAAATTCATGCTTTTCAACCTCACCATATAGGGTTTATGCATCACGTTCTTGACGCCTTTTCATTCTCAACGGCTAAACAGACTCCTGCTACCAATTGTCTCTTGGTTTCTAAGCATGATTTTACTTAATCGAGAAAAGCATAATTAAGATAGCACACATCTTATATGAAATTATAGAATCATTTTAACAGATCTTAGTATTATTACAAACTAAGGGATTGAATTTAAATTCAGTTCATAAGAAAAAGGATTACCTTATCTGCTTCCATATTTGATATTGAAATATATTAACTTTGATTATTTCCTTGCACTGATATTCAAGATCTGACTACCTTGCTCTGATACCAACTTGGGAGATTGCAGAATCGCGGAATTATTTTAAGGAATTGCAGAATTATTTTAGGGAAAAAGGGGATTTTAGAGAGTGAAAAGGGTAAGAGAGAAGATGTGTTTTGGGCAAGGTTGCCTTCTGATGATGCTTCATCAGGAGCTTCTTATTTATAGGCGAAATATTACAATGATCGTAAAGATTTACAGACTGTTACATTTACTGTTTGCTACAGTAAAAAGTGAAATTACTATTCACACTATTCACATATTTACCAGCTGTTTAAAGATTCAGCCGCCTATCTTTTGGCTTTATTCTGTTACAGCTATTACAATTTTACAATACTTATCTTCTTATCTCTTGCTATATTTGTTGACAGATGTTTTATGCTTACTGGATATGCTCTATCTCTGCTGTAGATACCACTGTGCTAGATGATTCGGCTCTATCTTCACTGTTGTCCATATCTTCGATGATAGGTACATAATTTGTTTACTTCCACACATTTTACATGCATGATTATTAACTTGTTGCATCCAGCTGCAGTAGTTTTTCAAGGTATCTGGTGTCATAAAATCTCGAGGTATATACCTTGTAATTTGCGTCTGATCTGGATAAAGTAAGCTTCATATCCAGGATTTAATAGTTTCGACCGCGTCATGACTATATGCTCTACTTTGAGATATGATTAATGTATTTAACTCCTTATGATTTATCCAAATAGGAGTTTTAATCATATTACAAAGGGCTTCATATATTGTTTTGATTTTAACTGCTCTTTTTTCTCGAAGGATATCTGGTACATCATTGATGTTTATCTCAGGCTGAGCCATTATTTTTTCAGGGATGATGTAACTAGTAGTACATCACATTTTGATAACTCGTAAGCATTGCTTTATTTCGTGTAACTACTTCGTGTGTGGCGGTATAACACCTTACAAAAATCATGGGGGATTTTGTAAGTTGTATATAATTTCTAGCTGCTTTGTCTAGGCTTGGTATTGAAGATAATTCTTCTCCACTCATGGTATATACTGAATTTAACAACCCATAATCATAGGGTTCTTTAATTAAATTAGCATTACAACCAGGTAATGCTATTAATTCTTTTATCTTTTTGAGAGGATTGGTAACATATCCTCTTTCTATCTCATTTTTGTTATCTCGGATAATCACCTCAGGGGCTGTGTTTAATTTGTTTGCAATGGTTAAAAAATTGGCTATATATTGGCGAACCAAGGGGCTCATAATTTGTTTTGTACCGAGGGTTAGTTTTTCTCTAAAGGAAGTGGTATCTGGCACTAGGCTAGGAAACTCATTTTCATAAATAACTGGTTTGGGGGTATAGGTTTAACTTGGGTAATAGTTTTGTAAAGACATATTTCTCTTGAAAGGAGAATTAACTTTTTTTGTAATAATTTTGCCTTTGTAATTTTGGCTAGTACCAATATATGCTTGCTCCATATTAGGATTGTTGGAAGATGCTTCCCTTTTCATTAGAGAAAGCTCTTCCATTAATTTTTTGACTTGTATCTTTAGCTCCTGATTTTCGAGAATCAGTTGGTGAGCTATTTCTGGAGAGATAATTTGCATAGCAATTTTCATTAGTCTTTAATAATTCAACAGAAAATTCATATTGATTTATATCAGCTATTATTCTATTTATCTCCTTTCATGTAATGGAGTCTTGTAATTTTTGAGTTAACCAACTCCTAACAGTTTTATTATCTGCTCTAATTATAAATTTACTGTAAACGATATAACATTCAAATTTTTTGATACCATATATAACTGATTTTAACTCTTTTTTATTTATGTCCCAATTGATTTCATTTGCCTTAAAAGTTCCTGAATGATATCTACATATATATTCCTTTTTATCATTTTTGTATCTATATTTTAATACTGCTCCATAACCATTATTGGTTTCACTAGCATCTGTTTCAACTATCCATATAAATTCTTTATCTTCACCTGGAAAGCTTAGTTTTGGTAGTTTGCTAACTAATTCTTTAATTTTCTCTAAATTCTTTGTATCAGTAGCTTCCCATCTAAAATCATAATCTTTCTTTGATTTTTTAGTAAGTGGTTCAGTATATTGTGATAGTTTTGGTATAAATTCTCGAACCTGATTTACTATTTGTAAGAATTTTTGTAATTCTTTCTTAGTATTAATCTCCTTTTGGAACTCTATAATTTTCTAGGCTATATGGTCTTGCATTTTTATTCCAGCCTTATCTATTTCAAATCCTAAGAATTCAATTTGTGTTTTAAATAATTCCATTTTCTTTTTACTTAATACTATTCCACTATTTTTTATTATTTCTATAAATTGTTCTAATAATTTATAATGCTATTCCTGTGTTTTGGAATATATAAGTATATCATCTATATATACTACACAGCTTGATTATTGATTTAAATATTTATCTATAAATGCTTGGAATCTGCCAGGGGCATTTTTATATCCAAAGGGTAAAACATTCCATTCATAAAATCCATTAGGTATTTTGAATGCTATTAATTTATTAGATTCTTCAGTTAATTTTAATTGGTGAAAACCACTTTTACAATCAACTTTGAAAAATAATTATAACCTTGTATTTGCCTCATTTTAAGTATCTTATTTGGTATGGGGTAGTTATAAGTAATTGTTTTGTCGTTTAAAATTCTATAATCTATAACCATTCTTGTTTTTCCTCTTTTTTGTTCAGAATGATTATTAACTATAAATGCACTGCTACTATGTTTTGAATTACTTGGTCTAATTAATTTTCCAGCTAATAATTTTGTTATATGCATCTTAAATTCCTTTTCATCTCGTTGTGTATTATTAAAGGGTTTTTGGGATATTATTCTATTTTGGTCTTTTAACGTTATTTTCATTTCAGTTTTATGCTTATGCCAATTTGCTAAAGGATTGTCATTGTATAATTCTTCTAACTTAGTTTTTAAAGGAGTAAGCTTATCTAATTGTAATATACCAAGTTCTATAATTTCTAAATTATTGATATTTTCCTTTTTTATTATCATTTTTTGGACTAATTTTGCTTCTTCTCCTATTCTACATTTTTCCCTTTCTAGAGGTATATGTTCTCTATTTTGAACTACTTTTGCTTTCAATTTATGTTTACATAGGGTAAGTAATGTGATAAAATCTTTATCTATACTAAATGGTTTATATTGGTTCAAGAAATTTGTTCCTGATATAATATCTTTTCCTATTAACTCAAAGCAATATACCTTAGGTATAATAAGTATTTTATTCCAAATTTGTATTTGTACATTCATTTGATAAAGGGTAATTTTACTACTATTATTATTAAAGCCATTTATCTTAAATGGTGTATTTAACCTTTTCCACTCTGGTAAACAGTTTTCTTTCATAATTGTTGGTTGTGCTCCTGTATCTACCATCGGTGTATAATATCTACTTTTATATCCTTCAAAGATTATTTTTATTAGAATATAAATTAAATTACTCATTTTTATTAAGGATTACTAAGTCATTTTTCATTTTGCGTATTTGTTGTTCTAATATTTCTATGTCTCTTATTTTCTTCTGTTCTTTGTCAGATAATACTCTTATACTATCCCTATGACATCCTGCACATATTATATTGAATATCTAAATTCTTGGCTGGATTGTTCAGAATTAGAGTCTTCATTATTTTCTTTAGCTAGTCTTCGTTCTTTATGAAGTTCTGTTTCTAATATCAGCTGTTTTCTATCTTTTATTAAATAGAATCTTCCTTCACTAATTTCTGCAAATTGTCTATCTTGATTGGTTTTGTATATTTTAAATGGTCCATCAGGGTATCTGATAATTTCTTAATCAGTGATTTTTTTTCATTTTTATTCATTATTAAGATTGTTATCTTTGCATGGACTCAAATAGGCCTAAAATGACGGAAGGCTAATGAAAATGAAAAGGAAATGCAATTATTTTATTAGAAATAAATGGAACAAGGATAATAAACATTATAGTCCTAAAGGACATAGACTCGACATGAAAGGAAATGAAGAAGCTAGGGGAGGGACTCTCCGACTCAACCTAGAAAACTAGCTTTTAAAGACTATGCCCTAGCATTATTTAAGCACTGCCCAAGGGGTTGTTATTGTTGCTGACTTTTGCTGTAGGCGGGATTAAAAGTCTACCAGTATCAACCATATCCCGTAGAGCATTCTTTAAGGCCCAACACACAGACGTTGGATGCCCATTCCCTTGGTGAAATTTGCAGTAAGCATTAAGATTCTATTTCTTGGACCTGTTCTCAGGTGCAGGATCCGGGGTGGGACCAATAAGTTGGATCGCTTCTTCTAAAGGCATGCCCAGGGGAGTGAAAGTTCTTTGAGGTTTTGATAACCTCCATTTTCAGTAGTTAGAGCATTGACATCATTGCCTTTGGAGCTAGAAGGATTGTTATTACTCTTCTTGAAAGAGTTGTTGTTATTTCAACCCTAATTCTTTTAGGCTTGTACCTCCTCTTCAATCAACAGGCCTACCTTGTAGAGTTTCGTGAAAAAAAAGACTCTATAGGTTGGAATTTGATGTGATCTCCATATTTAGGCTGCAAGTTACGGATCACTAGTCGGACATGGTCCTCTTCAGTTGGCCTGTTAGTCATTTGTGCGGCTTTTTCCCTCCATCTATTAAGGAAGATAACGAAGTCTTTGTTGGAGTTTTGTTAGGTTAACTCCAATTCATGGAGACCAATAGGAAGCTGAGTGTTAAATATATGTACAGCTTGCGGAACTCTTTTTAAATTTAGTCTCAATCATTCAGCTTAGTTTTGTTCAGTGATCTGAACCACTTGGATGGATGTGCATCCAAGGTCAAGGAAAAGACATAAGCAAACAGGTCCAAGCTCATGCCTTAGAGAGCCATAGAAATGGAGAAATCTCTTAAATGATCATCCGGGTCTTCGATTCCCTTGAATTTTGGGAGGTCACACAGTGCTACCTTTATAGGAAGCTTTTGCCTCAGTTCAGGATCAATGATGTCATGGCCATGAGCCTGACCCTCGAGTGTAGGAATTGACTGGATCAATTGCTCGAGTTTTTCGAACCTCAAATCTGTCTTGGACTTTATAAGAGGTGGCAGTGGTGGAGTGTCACCTTGTTTCCCTTCCTCAGTTATCACTTTTTCTCTCAGCGCCTTGATCTCTTTGTCTTGTTCCTTAAGATGAGAGTTATCATTTGGAGCTGAGCCATGATTGCATTAAGTTGTTTGGAAGTGTCTCCCATCTCAGATGATGATTTAGATGTTTCAGAAGATTTGTCTAAAAGGTGAGAATTCGTTTGACAAGTCTGGGAGTAGGTTGACCTTGTTTCCTCTCTGTCGGATGTTCCCACGTTATAATCTCACGACTTTTCCTAAACAGAAATCGAATGGACCTCGTAAATTTTAAGAAATGAATTTTTGAAATGAGAGATGAAAATGGAAACGAGAAATGGGAAATGAGAAATGGAAATAGAAATGAAAATGGGAGATGGGAAATGGAGGATTAGAAATGGTTATGGGTTCTAGACTAGTAAGGCCTTGACCATGAAGCTGACGTGGGCCTAACTATATGCATATGCAGATATGGACTGAACTGGACTGGACTGGACTATGCAAGCAGACTGGACTAGACTTTGAACTTACAGGCGAGCAAGCAGACTTGACTCAAAAAGATTGCCTATGTGTACTGTAGGGCATCTAGACTTTGAACTTACGGGAGAGTTAGCAGGCTAGGTGACAGGGAAGACTAGACTTTGAACTTACGTTTAGAGTAAATAGGTTAAACCTAAAGGTGACTACACTTTGAACTTACGGGTGAGCAAGCAGGCTAGACAACAAAGGAGGCTAGAATTTGAACTTATATTTAGAATGAGCAGGTTAGACCTAAGGGTGATTACACTTTGAACTTACGGGTGAGAAAGCAGGCTAGACAATAAGGAAGGTTAGACTTTGAACTTACGTTAAGTTTAAGGAGGCTAGACCTAAGGGTGGCTAGACTTTAAACTAACATTTAGAACAAGCAAGCTAGACTAAAAGATTAATGGGTTCATAATTGGGATTCATCCTATATGGGTTTGGAATTGGATTTAATTAGGGTTACATAGGGATGGAAACTAGACCTAGGATTGGGATTTTATAGTCCGAAGACTTGACTAGGGCTTACATGGAGATGCAAACTAGAAGTAGGGTATGAATTGGACTTTTATAGTCCTAAGACTTGAATATGGCTTATATAGAGATGCAAACTAGACCTAGGGTATGAATTGGGCTTTTATAGTCTGAAGACTTGACTAGGGCTTACATGGAGATACAAACTAGACCTAGGGTATGAATTGGGCTTTTATAGTCCTAAGACTTGAATAGGGTTTACATGAAGATGCAAACTAGACCTAGGGTATGAATTGGGCCTAAGTGGACCTAAGTTTTGGATTGGATTAGGATTAAACTTAGATTAGAATAGACTAGGAATAGACTTAGATTAAACATAGATTGGATTATAATGCAAGTGGGCATAATATGAATGCATGGACTCAAATGGGCCTAATATGAATGTATGGACTCAATCTTAGATGGGCTTAGGATGAATGCAAATGGACCCTAATTCACATGGGCATGAAATGAATGCGCATGGATTGGAATTGGGTTGATTGGAATGGATTAGAGGCATTTGGATTGACTTAGAATTTTCGAAATTCGCTTTTGAAAAGAACCCCTTGTTTTTATCTTTTATTAGGAAAAGATGATGGATTAAGTTTGAAAAGATTGTTTTTTTAGTAGGTGGTATGATGATTATTAGTAAATTTTTTCGAATAAGACTGAATAGAAGAGGGCGTAGGATTGATTTTGAAATGGGTATGTTTTCGAAGAAGATAGAATATAATAGGGTATGATTGATAGGTAAGATTTGGAAGGAGGTAAACATGCTTGATGACTCTAACTCTACCATGACCATTTTTCTAGATGCACCTTTTGGGATAGACTCACCTTAGATGATATGTAGGAAAAGATCGATTTCTATGTTTGAATTAGGTGAGGTTCGTTTTAGACAAAGGACTCCTAAAACGATCGTAACTTTACTCGAATGCAGACGGAAAGAAACCAGGATCGACCACCAAGACGACTAAATCGAAAAAAACATGAGATGCAAGATGCGTGCCACGCAACATAGTGCGCGCGGCGCGGAGCCTGTGCGTCGGGTGCAAGAGCGGTGCGCCAGGCGCAACTTAATGCGTTTGGCGCACTGTTCCCCGGCATGTTTTTGGCGATTTAGGCGAGGTTTTGACTAACCCCACATATTCTCGGGGTGCAACGGCAAACATGACATGATGACAAGTTTATTAAAAGCTTTTTTGGACTTGAACGATAATCCAATTAGCAATAGCATGAGACGTAAAGATTGTGTGCCGCACAACAGCGTGCACTTGGCACGAAGCTTATGCGTCCGGCGCGGGAGCTGTGCGCCAGGTGCACCTTAGCGCGTTTGGCGCACTGCCCCCCGGCATGCAGTTTGACAATTCGATGAAGGTTCAGACTATTTTGACAGTGTTTTTTAGATGCGATTTAGGCGTAACACATTACGACGCTTTTGACAAAATAATAGCACGCAAAAATTGCAATCACAAGCAATGTCATATAACATGGATGCAAAAGTTCTCAACCTAAAGTCCAGTTCTACATTAAACTATGGTCAGGTTTAGGTTAAGGCTGAAAAGGGTCCATGACTAAGAGATTGATCCCACGCTTCGTACCTTTGTTTAAAAAGGTGGCCACGTATAAGACGCACTCCAGTTCTCAAGTCAGCAACAACAGAACAATGCCATGGTTGGGTGGGTTTGCTTATGACTAAGATCCAACACTATCGCTCAGGAAGCTTTCAAAAGGACAAAGCACAAACCCACTGGGGGTGGCCTCACGCATAGAACATGCACTAATGAGGCAAGGAAAATTGTCTCTATGCTGGCTTAAACAGTAGCCATGTATATGCAAAACTGTAATGTTATTCAAAAGCATAAAACAAGTATGAATCGTATTTTTCGAGTTTCACCCACTCATTTAAAAAAGAATTATTTTCTTAAAATCCTCCCCAGCGGAGTTGTCAAAGTGTAGGCGTGTTTTTATTTCGCCTACACGGGATGAGCGCGTATTTGAATACCTCATTGTTGAGATTTTATTGAAAATGTTTTAAAGTCACCAACAAGTCTTTAAACGAAGACTTATAAACCTAATTGAATATTGGGAAACCGTAGGGAAAATTTAGGGAATTATCCAATGTAGATTTCCCCGTCGTGACTCCATTAATGGTCAATGAACCATAGATTGAGTTCGGGGGCGAGGGTACAAACACGGTCATAATGAACCACGTTCGCCTATTGCTGGCCTCTACTAAATATCGATTCATGTCAAGTTTTATGCAAAAGAACAACCAGATAATATTTTCAAGCACCCTCAAAATACTAGTCTAAGTTAGTTGTTCAAACATATCAAAAAGACTATTTTTAGTGGTATGTTATTAAGCAATCAAAATTATAGGGAACTGATAAGTGTGTTTCTAACGTTAACGCACTTTATGGACTATTTTTAGCTTATTTTGAACCTCTTTCTCCCTTTCTTTCCTCTTTTTTCCCTCTTTCTTCTCCCTTTCCCCTTCTATTTCCTTCACTTGATCATTCTTGATCATAGTGACATTTGCTAGATTTTCAGTCATTTTGACCGAATTTCTAGTACATTTGCTTCACCCTGTTTTGCCATGTACTTAATATAGGTGGAACTACCTAAGAAGGCTACGAGTGGTAGAGTCGGCAAAGCAATGAATATAGAGCACACATTGAGAAATGGTGCGCTTGCACCGTGCCCCATGTCCACTCGCACAAAGGAGCACATAGCATAATAAAATCTTGTATAGGGAACTTCAAATGGACATAACTTTTAAACCACAAATCAGATGAAGGTAATTCCAGTTGGTGGTGAAAACTCGTTTCGATATATTTCCAACAACAGGTCATAAGCTTGATTTGGATATAAAACGAAGAAATCATGCACATTTTATGTTGAACTGTCTGACCAGAGCAGAACCAGAGGTGTGCCCGCGTATGGCTGGTGCGCTCGCACCACTTCCAATGGTGCGCCTGCACCTTTTGACGGATGAAATCACTTGAAGATCAATATGTTTGGTGCGCCTGCACCATTTATTCCCGTCAAAATTTGTAAGGCCTCGTGCCTAATTAAGAGAATAGATAGCTTTTATTTTTAAAAGGATGCTTTATTCTAGTTATTAGAGAATCATTTTAGGGTTCCTCTTAGAGAGAAAACTCATAGTTTTGTCTTAGATTTGAGATTTAGAGATTAAATTTGGTGATTTCTACACATTTAAGGTACTTTTTATTCAATTGAATTGTAAAGTTTTAGTTTTTATTCTTCCGTTTCGTTGTTATTCTATATTCCTCCATAGTTATAGATCTTAGAGTATCATAGTCCCATAATTGATTATTTTATAAGATTAATCATCCCTTAATCAATTTTAGCCCTAGATTAGTTATAAATTTCATATTTTTATGTTTAGATTCCATGATTAGTGAGTAGTCTCTTATCTAGGGTTAAGTGAAAGTATGATTTAAGGTTTTCATGTATTGTTAATGTAATTGTGATGATCTAATGATGATTATGCATTGATATTGGTGGTTTGAGGCCTTAGGATAGATATTGATCACATTTATGCTTTGGTGTTTTGATTGCAAATATTCTTAATCGAATTTTGAACTCTTTTATCATCCCCATGAATCAAGTTAATTTCTAGGCCAATATATTGGGTAGAAATTAAGGGGATCCTTTTATTAGGGGTTTTCGTACTTATTGGATCTCTTAATCGATTAACTAAAGACCATTCGATAGTGGATTTAGTTGATTGATTAAGAGGTTATTCTTGAGGACCATTCGAGAGAGGAATCGAGTATTTTAGAGGAAAACTAAACCTTGCATAATTGTCGCCTTTGAATCACAATTGCATTAATGATCATTGTCCATTTTGATTCATATTAGTAGCCTTAACTCTACTGTCTTCCGTATTGATATTTTCATCTCGTATTTATTTGCTAGTTCTTTCATAATAGTTAGTTATTAGTTGTTACAAAATCATTTAAAACCCCCAAAAATCATTCAATTAGGTAACTTAGACTTGTTAGACTTTGATTAATCCCAATTTCCCTGTGGATCGACCCTTGACTTGCCTTTACTACGTTCTTAGTAATTGTTTGTTAGGTGCTATAAATATTGTTTGAAAAGCGATTTTTGGTGCCTTAACGACACACTAAAAACCTCTTGTCAAAATGGCCCCGTTGCCGGGGAAATTGTGCTATTCATTCGTTACAGTAAATTGATTAGTTTCTTATTTTCTCATTTAATCATAAAAGTATTGTCATTTAATCTATGAGTAACCTCATTTAATCTTATGAGTAACCTTGTTTAATCTTATGAGTAACCCAATTTATTCATACTAGTAACCTCATTTATTTAGAACAGTAACCTCATTTAATCATATGAGCAACCCCAAAGGTTCACAAAAGTAACCGCATTTGTTCAAACAGGTAACTCCATTCATTCATAAGAGTAAACTGATTAATAACTAGGGGTGTGCATTATCGGCTATTGATCCGAAAATTGGGATCGCCAAAAAATCGATCCGAAAATTTCGGATATCCGGATTTTCTGATCGGATCGGATCCGATATCCGATCCGAATATCCGAAATATCCGAAAACAATTGTAATTGCCTAACCTGCAGCGTAAGTTCCCAAGTGCCTATTGCCTGATTATAGAACTTAAATCCATACCATCTCCTTACACTTGAAGTCAGAAGGTACTGGATTTATAATATAGAGTGGCCATCAATTATTAAAACTCATAGGATATCTCCCCTTCAGAACAAAACAAAAAAACTAATAGGATATCTTAGCAAATTCAACATTTACGCACCAAGCAGCCAATCACCAGCATGATTTTATAGGCTGGTAGCTATACACATCAAGGCAATAACCATCAACTACTTCGAACTAGAAAGGCGTAGTATTGACAAGCTTGAAGAAAAGAGCAGTGAAGTAAGGAGAAAGAAGATTAGTCAAGTGAAGAGAGAGAAGGGCGGTGAGGAGGAGTGTGATAAGTGAGATTCAAGGTTTCCTAAACTAAAGGTTTAAATCCCATTTGCATATTTTATTAAATAAAAAATGCAAAATCGGGTTTTCAAATATCCGAAATTCAAAAAAATCCGATCCAAAAATTTGAAATTTTTTCGGATATCCGATCCGAAATATGCGAAAACCAAAAAATCGGATCGGATCAACGGATAATCGGGTCGGATCATTCGGATCGGATTTTTTTGCACACCCCTATTAGTAACCCCATTTATTCAAACGAGTAACCCATTCATTCATAACAGTAACCCCATTAATTCATACTATTAACCTAATTTGTTCATAAGAGTAACCTCATTTAATCATACGGCGGCCCTATTTAATCATACAAGTAACCTCAATTATTCAGAAAAAGTAACCCCCATTTATTTATACGAGTAACCCCATTCATTCATAAGAGTAAACATGATTAGTAATCTCTTATATTCAAACGAGTAACCCCATCAATTCATAAGATCGAGTAACCCCATTAATTCATACTAATAACCTAATTCGTTGATAAGAGTAACATCCTTTAATCATGCGATGACCCTATTTAACCATTCCAGTAACCTAATTGTTCACAAAAGTGACCCCCATTTATTCATACAAGTAACCTCATTCGTTTATAAGAGTAACCTCATTTAATTATATATGATGAAGCTATTTAATCATACAAGTAATCCCCATTTATTTGTACGAGTAACCCTATTATTGTCATATGAGTAACCTCATTAGTTCATAACAGTAACCTTACTTAATCAAACGACAATCCTATTTAATCATACAAGTAACCTCATTTATTCATATGAGTAATTACCCCATTCGTTCACAAGAGTATCCTCATTTAATCATACGATGACCCTATTTAATCACACGAGTAACCCCAATTATTGTTCACAAAAGCAACCCCGTTTCTTTATATGAGTAACCTCATTCGTTAATAAGAGAAAACTAATCAATATTCCCTTTTGTTATAAAAGTAACCACATTTATTTATAAGAGATCAACCCTTTTATTGTTAAAAGTAACCACATATTCATATAAGTAACTCCATTTGTTCATAAAGGTTTGTGCACAAGGGTCAACTTCAAAAGGCAATATATCACAGCACACTCAATATATATCTTGAAAAGATTCAAGTTGGAGATGAAAATTTGGCTCGATAACTTTCCAACTCTTGGTCAAAATAAAGCTCGATTCCGATGAAAAACGAGTGAGATATTTAATCTATCTCGCATCATTATATACGAAATAAACATAATCAAGTAGGGTCTTATATAGGGATGGTAATAGGGCGGGTCAAGGATGAGACCCGCCCCATCCCCGCCCAACTAAGGCGGGGATAGGTTTAGGTTTGGCGGGGATGAAAATAAAAATCGTACCCGCAACGGGTGGTGGAGCGGGTGTGGATTTTATGCCCGCCCCGCCCCATCCCCCCCGCCCCACTTCTCCTTCATCTCATACCCTGCTCTCTATCAAAAAACTTATTATATATTGGAATATTTATTATTAAATTCCAATTTATACACTTATATTATTAATAATTTTATTTTGCAACTGTAGTACTGGCAGATTGTTTGAGATTATTGGGAGGATAGTTGCAAGTATGAAGTGGGTATAATGCGGGAACGAAGCGGACGCAGGTCCCCATGCGGGTGGTGGGGCAGGGATGGGTTTAAATACGTATCCGTTGGGGGCGGGGATGAGTCTGGAATTTTCCTTCGCAATGGGTGGTGGGGCAAGTGTGGAGGGACCATTCTCCTCACCCGCCCCGCCTAATTGTCATCCCTAGTCTTATTAGATTTGTCTTAATGCAAGGATTTCAAATATCAAAATTTTATAATTTTTACTTAAACTATTATTAGAGATATCTATACTAATATATTAGAAAGCGTTCTTAATAAAAATATATGTATCTCGTGACACTCTTCTTTGATTCGACCACGTGACATCAAGTTAATATATACTAAAGTTTCAACTAATAAGCTATTCAACATTAGATGATATTTTTAAATATGAAAATGTTAATAACCCGAACTAAAAACTAGTTAACATTTAAAAAAGTGTCTCGGTAAATGTGAAAAATAAAATAGGGGAGGTATGTGAATACACATAAGAGCTGTCAATCCAGTTACTCGAGTCGGGTCATCTCAGGTTTCAGGTCATGTTCGGTCCGGTCGTGTCAGGTCAATAAATCAAACAGGTCGGGTGCAGGTCGGGAACAGTCGTAATTCGGTCAGGTCTGCCTCGATTTGTTTCTTCTTTCAGGTTCAGTCGGGTTCGGCACGGTCAATTTCGGGACATGTTATCTTTCGTGGTCATGTGGTGTCGGGTCGTGTTTATTGCAGGTTTGTAGCGGGTGTTGTTCAGGTCATGCGTGGGTCGGATACTTATCAAGTCAAGATAATAACAGTTTGGGTCAGGTTCGAGTCAAGTTCAGGTCATTAATTATTGGGTTGTGCCATACTTGGTTTTGGATCGCTTCGGGTATGGAACGGGTCATGAAACTTGTGTGTCACTGCTTCAAATTTTTTCACTATTTAATATTTCACTAAAAATAAATGCTTGAATAGTTCATCTAGTTATATGCCTTTTTGTAATAGTGTTAGTTTATAATTTATGTTATTATGTGGTGAAATCAATGACAAGTCGAGTTATCAAAAATCAACAAGTCGGGTAACATGTAAGAACAAGTCGAGTAAAACCATGTACCAAGTCGCAACAAGTCTTGTAAATCAGGTAACGTACAGGTCGCAACATGTCGGGACAATAACAGGTTGAGTCGAGTTATAATCGGTTTCAGGTCCTAATCAGGTCGGGTGTCGAATCGGGTTCAGATTGTTGTCAGGTCTGCTCACTTTAGTTATCGGTCTATTTCGGGCGGGTGTCGGTTCAGGTTCAGGTCATAGATTGTCGGGGCAAGATCAAGTATCGGTTATTATCAGGTCGGGTGCATGTCAGGTTTCAAGTAAACTGTTATACCAAAATTTCAGGTGCAAGTCGGTTACAGGTCATTACAGGTTTAGGTCGGGTTGTCAGATCAGGTCATTTTTTGACGGCTCTCAGTAGATAAATACAATTGTTCATAAAAAACAACCCTAACCCTCAATTGCAATTTATATCTCTCTCTAACATTCATCTATTGCACAGTATTCTGCCTGAATAAGACAAATCACTGTACACAATTTCAATTCCCAAATTACCTTCCCGAATTTGAGGAGCAGATAAAAAGAGTGAAAGAAAGAAATTAAAGGATTTTTCGACGAGAACTGAAACTTGGATCTTCAGAAAATTTGAAGGTTTGTTTTAGATTAATCTTAGTACGAGTTTTAGGATTTCAAATTTTTATCGTAGACTAATTTGAGTAAGAATTCTGAATTTATATTTTGATTTCATTTATTTTTACGACTGAGTAGTTGCTGCTAAAGTATGCCAAAGAACTTTCGGAAAAGGAAAGTTGAAGATGAAGCGACGGAAGATGTATCAGATGATGAGGAGGAAAGAAGGTATCACTTAACATCATTCTTGCTTCATAATATTATGCATTTTATATTTTGAAATTATCTGTAATTAGTTACCTAATGGGTGCAAATTAGATTATTATGATTCTAGGAATAAGAACAATGTTATTACTACTCCCAATGGATACCAGTTATATCTTATACAAAATTGCCTTTTTCAGATTGCATTTGGCGGGATTGAAGTGAATTAGGTTTTCCCTTGGTTGCGTAATGTTTGCTTGTTATCCATTTTGGATGTCTCGAACTGATACTCATGTATAGGAGGTTTGCCTAATTTATATCTGATACGTGCAAATAGTGCTTATAAGAGACCTTTTTGCAATTTGGAGAAATTGTGGGGTGCTTTGGGTAGTTATTTTCACAAAAATGACACTCAGACATACAAATAGTGTATATATCGGATATAAATTTGTATTTTCTTCATGTATACATTCGCTTTTCACTTTCCACATGTTTAATTTTACATTGTCATTGGGGCTAATTTGACCATCTAACACTATGGGTCGGAGTGGTGGGAGTATTGTCTTTAACTCTTAAGCATATGTCTGTTGCTCATAAAATGGGTTGATTTACAAGTGCTGATTTGAATAGGTTGGCATTAGAGGAGGTGAAATTGCTACAAAAGCAGAGGGAGAGGAGATCTGGAATTCCAGCTAATACTACACCGCAATCATCAACTGAAGTAGTAAAATTAGGCGATAAAGTTGAGGTAGATGGAGATAAAGAAGAGTTGGTTTTGCAGGATACATTTGCTCAAGAAACTGCTGTTATGGTTGAAGACCCCAATATGTAACTTGTCCAGTTTCTTCCCTCACTTCCTTTTATTATGACTATTCTTTAGTTCTTAAGCATGCTAGTAGAAATTAGATGAAGGTTCTTTCCCATGTAAAGTATGAGCTTTACATATGACATCTTAAGTTAGTTTTTTGTATTTATAGTTTATACAACATGCTTTTGTTTCCTGTTTCACTGTTTGACTGTTAAATTTATTGTTCTCATGAATCTGTCATATAAAACATTGTTGCTGAAATATAAATATTCACGTTTGAGGCTTCAGGATTCTTCACTTGCCTTTGTGGAGAGTATACCTTCAAATTGATATATCTTAAAAATACTTCCTCAGCCTTGTCCACTGTTTAACAGGTTAAAGTATATTGAGCAAGAATTGGCCAAGCAAAGGGGCAAAAGTATTAATGCGGCAGATCATTCAGATAATGAATTGAAACTTGCTGAAGAAGAGTTGTACAAAATCCCGGATCATCTAAAAGTATGTGAGCTGCTTTTTTCACCTTTTAAAATTGTGGCTAAGAAAATCTTTGGCGGCTCTCCTTAGGCATTGTAGTAAAGCACTAGAAATACTTCCTCTTATTGCAATAGTTATGCTGTTTATATATTATCTCTGGTTGTTGCAGCTTGTACTTTAGGGCAGCCAGTTTCATATACCTCTTGGGCTTTATCTTTCTCATTTATCTTCTCTTTTTTGTAAGATGTTCACACTTATCGCTTAGGAGAATTGCAATAAAAGTAGGCTCAATCCTGTCATGTTCTATGTTACTTTGCTGTGGCCTTTTTGGCCTGCTGCACCTGCATTGACAGTATGACAGGTCATGACAAGAATACAAATAGGGAATTCTTACCTAGCACTTTACCTTGCAATTACACTTCTTGCCACAATGAACCACAAGAGAATTTTGGAGATAGGCAGAAAAAAGAGGCTTGAGAGTGTGATCCACTTAGTTTAAGGAAACTTTTTATATTTGCAACAATATACTGGTGATTCTCCTCATTCTCTCTCGTCTCAGAAGCTCAAATTTAGGGACTATCTTTTGGGCAGTAGTAGTGTTTTTGTATAGATCTAATATGCTTTCAAGTGATGGGTTGATGTTGTATCGAGTCGTGTTTGGCTTTGGGCCCCCGTGTCACTAATATATCTAGTTTCATATTCTATCCTTGATGAAGTTTATATTATGGGCTTTACATTGCCGTGCCTCACCCACATCCTTGTTCAAATCTAAGATAATATCCCTATGTCCTAAATTTTGAGACACTGTGAGTTGGATACTTGAATGCATACCCATATCTAGCACCCATACTCATGCTTAAGTAACCAAGGATATGCTTGTGCTCTAATTAAAATATGTTAAGAATCACATCATGCCTTTGGAAATGCTCCTTTTCGAGCTCTTTGTGCTTATAGTCTGCAATTGAGTAACATTTTTTGTGGATTACTCATGGTCATCTAAACTTTAGCTTACAATTGAGCCTAAGTAACTTTGGCATAGGGCTAAGCATGGTAACTGTCCTTTGAACGTTTGACGTTGTTCCTTTGAGATGCACTAGAGTTTAGATGTTGGGTTACATAATTGCTCTTTTTTAAATTATGATTTTTCTTTTGCAGTAAGTTTTTCCATATAATTATATGGGACGACCCTGATTAATTTGTGGGACAGTGGGAGACCCAGAGAGTACTTGTCATTGTAGCAGACGAGTTCCTAAGTTTGGCATGGTCGTACTTATGCCCATTGTGATGCATGTGGCTGTGCGAAGATTTCCAGTGAGTGGGTGTTTGAAGTAGGGATATGCATGTTTATACTGGCCATATATGGTGGCTCACTCTTCCGAAATGTTTTTCTCTTGTACTTTGACGGGTGGTGACGCCACAAAACTTCTCATTATTTTGCTTTTATATACCTTTTACATCGAACATCCCAGAAAATTGTGATGGAATAGGCTTTTATTTGGTTTAATTTTTTCTCAGATCGGGCTAACTGGTATGCTTCCAACAGATTCATACTTCATTGATTCTCATGCCACTCATCCATCACCTTTGTTATTGAGACCCAAATACTCGTATCGGACACGGGTACGTGTCCAAGGGTATGACTCGACTATTTTATGATTTTGGCCAAGGATCAGACACGGGCATGTGAGATAAAATGAAGAGTTAAAGTGACATAGTTCATAACTTGTTCAATATTACTGCTGTGCAATCATGCAATCTTTTGGGAGGGGGTTTAACAGGGTAGTTAAAATATAAAATCCAATTTCAGTTTGCACATAACCTATTAGCCATCAAATCATGGCTCACTGATTCTCTTTCATCCGACTGCCCCTTTCTCAAACCAGCACCAGTTAGAAAACTGATATCTCACTTCTGCATGATTTTTAAATGCTCATGGATCATCATCTTTCAAGTGCATTTCATAAGTGAACAAGAGGGAGGAATTGGGGAGAGGAATGGGGCCTCTTCTTAAAACATATTAGAGTTCAATCCCTCATTCTTATGTGCAGTTCATGATACTTTTCATGAGTCTCTTCCTTCTAAAAATCTTGACTTAATAACCTGATATTTTATGAGGGTGAAGGAAAAAACAAGGTGAGGAAAAAGGTCTTGTTTACGTGAGCGGAGGGGGAGAAGGAATTGGGGAGAGGAAAGAGGCAGAAGCGGGGATCCCTGCAAAAGAAAGTTAGGAGTTGTTTTTGTTTACTGACAATTATTTCTTCAGGTAAGGTGACTCGATACCTCTTCTGTCAATTTCTTCTGTTTTCGTCCTCTTATTGATCGCATACCTCACAATTAGACCAAAAATTATCAGTAATATCTCTCTGAGATTAAGTCTGTTCGAGGGGATTTTACAAGTTACTTAGTGTGTGTATCTTACAGACTGATGATGGAATGATGTCATTGTGGTGGTGTTCATTCAGTTTCCATTTTCATGAAGATTTTTATGTATATGGAATTGTGACCTTTCGTGTTTTTATGACAAATGTCACTTGTTTGTGAAATTGAATGAAGATCTGTGACAAACTAACTATCTTATATCACGCTCTCATTGTTAGGTGAAAAAGAGAAACTCAGAAGAAAGTTCTACTCAGTGGACTACTGGTATTGCAGAAATTCAGCTTCCTATAGAGTATGTTAACACTATTCCTCATATACCTTATTTGACACCTAAAGACTGGCATCATCTGATTAGATTTCATCTTCTGGATGCAGATACAAGCTGAAAAACATTGAGGAGACTGAAGCAGCCAAAAAGCTTCTACATGAAAAGAGATTTATCGGACAGACCAAGAAAGAGTCGACCAATTCTTGGAGTCACAATGCTGATTATTTCCAACGTGGAAAAGATTATGCTGAAAAACTTAGGAGAGGTTTGTCTCGACTCATTATATTTGTTGACTATTTATTGTGTGTTTTGTCTTCGAGAACTCTTTTTGGAGAACATGTTCACTAGTGAACAAGAGGGAGGAATAAGCGTGGGCCCCATAGCAACTCTCACATGTTCTCCAGAGAACCTTCTCTGTTTAGCCTCTCTTTATCTTCCTGGATCTCTGATCTAAGGTTACGACTTACCGTAGACTGCTTGGTAAGTAGAATCTATAAAGAATGGATGTCTCATTTTCTTCCCAAGATCTGACCTGTGGCTGTGATCCCTGGACGATTTGTGCGCAATTGTGATATAGTCTTGGTTCTTGTTAATCCAAGATCAGATCATCAGTCAGTTTCAAAATGTCAAACAACACATATCATTAACCTAGATGACTAATGTGGCCGAAAAATGTAACTGGTGCCTGTGCTACGAATTGTAAGTGTGTTTTTTGAGACAGTTGCACGAAGCCTTTCCTGAACATTGGGTAGTAAATTTGCTGCTTGTATTCAGTTTGAAACTGGGAAGCCTTTGCGTCTAATTTATGTGTGTTCTTTCAGATCATCCAGAACTGTACAAGGATAGATGTACAGAGGATAATGGAGTGGGATCAAGACCCAGTGACAGTGGTGCTGACCCGGCTGGGAGAAGGCTAGCTGCAACAGATGAATTCATGCTTCAGCGCTTCCGGAAAAGAGAACGACAGCGTGGTATGAGGAGATAAGATTGCATGAAAGAAGAATTGTTGGTTTATAAGATCAGCAAATTTGTTGCAACTTTTTCCTTGATGTTTTCCATTTGATCATTCTTTTTTGAGCTGGATGTTTGTAAGTTGTAACATAGTATAATCATAGGTATTGGTTAGATCGTTTGATTTTACCACCATTTCAAGTTTAAGATATCACATGAAATATTCACTCTTATTGTTATTTAAAAAAGCAATATTTACAATATCCGTCTAAAACTAATTCACACCATACTTGTAACAAAATGTCCATGTCTCAAGAAATGGAGTTGGTTTAAGCTTGAACTTCTTAGAATGGCTCTATTTCTTTTTACCGGTTTTTAAAGTTACTTGGTCATGAAGTGGTATAACAAGTATATTATGATAGGGAAATTGGTGGAACTGGTGTCTTTAACCAGTTTATAATTCTCGGTATAAAGTGTGTGGGGTGATAAAAATCTAATTGAGAGTTACTTGCTTGTATCTAGCAAGGAATATAAAATTATTAAATCATCTAAAAGAAAGTGACGGTGGGGCCCAGGAGTTCGTAAACTGAAGTAACATGCAAATGGTAGCAAACGACATTTTACCTCTGTCCCCAATTCTTGAAGTGTCCCCATTTCTTGAACTCTCCCCCAGTTCATGAAAAAGCTTCAACTGAAAAGAGAGATGGTGAAGAAGAATGAGGTTGAGGATTTTTGACAAATTACGACCAATTTGAGAAGGTTAATAATTGACTGAAATTATGAGGTGCAAAGTGAATTCGGAATCGAAGGAAAATTCCCTTGAAGACGATGGTGTTGGAGCTCCCGAAGAGTCTCAGGTAATGTTCCGAAAACTGTGAAATTTAGTTAAAACGGTTTGCATTTATTAGGGAGGGGTAGTAAATGAAGATGGAACATTTTTGCAAGGAATAATCAGCAATAAATGCATGTTCTGTTGTGTAATTCCGTTAAAAAATGCAATAAATGGGGTAAATGTATATATCTGTGTGCCAAACAAACCGTTGTTGTCTTTAACTTGCAATGGTTAATTTCGAAAAAATTATGTCCATTATAATGAATATTTGGTTATGTTGGGCATGAAAATGCAGGTGGAATGCAATGAGATTGTGAATTTGGGTGTTAATTTGGGGGTGAGTGAATATGACATTGGTGATTACAATGAGCTTGGGCAGGGGGGTTTGGCATATATTGAACCATTGAGTTGTGGTAGTGCTGCTTCAAATAGTGTGGTTGCACCACCTGCCGTTGGTATGATATTTGGGACATGGGCTTTTCTTGACGACTATATACGTAGATATGGTAGGCAGGAAGGTTTTGGTGTTGTGAGGGCTGCAGGATCTCATAAGAAACCAATTGGTAAAGGGGAGGAAGGTGATACATATGTGAAGGAGTGGAGGAATTATACTTGGAAATGCAAATGTAATGGGAATCCAGACATGAGGACATGAGGAGGAAATTGAAGGGTAGGGTTGCTGTGGGTGGTAATGGTGTAGAAGTTGCAACGAGGAAGTCAAAAAAAATGCAAATGCCCCGTTATGTTTTATGGTACGTGTAATGATAGTTGTGAATGGGAAATTAAGAAAGTGATGTTGGATCATGTGAATCATAATCCTATGCCTAGCAAGTCTTGGTTCATTAGCATGTATCGTAAGGAGGAGGATAAGGTGAATTGTGCTGTAAGAAGGCGATTGTTTAATGATCATGGTGCCGGGGTCAAGATTTCTCAAATTCATTCTAGCTTGGCTCGGGATCGTAATGGTCTGGATAATTTGTCGGTTACGAAACAGACTTGAGGAATATGATTGCGAAGGAACGGAGGTTGAAGCTTGGACCTGGGGATGTTAATGCTATGCTTAGATACTTTAATAAGATGGCAGCTGATAACCAAAATTCTCTCCACATCCATCGATTAGATGACAATGGGTACCTTAAGGATGTGGTTTGGGTTGATGCTAGGTCGAGGGCCGCGTATGAGGAATTTAATGATGACGTGGTGTGCTTCGATGCAACATATTTGACAAATGATTATGAATTGCCGTTTGCTAACTTCGTTGGAGTTAACCACCATGGACAGTCAATATTGCTGGGGGTGTGCTTTAGTATCGCATGAAGACGCAGAGACTTATGAATGGGTGTTCAACACATGGTTGCTTTGCATGGGGGGAAAAGCACCCATTGGTATATTGACTGATCAGGATGCTGCGATGAGGAAGGCGATGCGAAATGCTATGCCAGATTATATTCACCGTTGGTGAATTTGGCACATCAGGATGAAATTTGGGAAGAAGTTAGGGATATATGAAAAGTACAAAGAGTTGAAGGAAGCATTGACGAGAGTGATATATGAGAGTGTAAGTCCTGAGGAGTTAGACATTGGGTGGGTATGTGTGGTGGAAGGTTTTAAGGTCAGCCATGATGAATGGCTTGAAGGTACGTTCCTTTGAATGATTAAGTGCATAGTAAAAAGAAGTAAAAAAAATAGTAATACATATAGTAAAATCAAAAGATTATGTGTATAGTAATATAGTTTCCTTCGAAAGTTTCTGTTGTTTTGTAGAAAGTGTATATAAAAGGAAAAATTAACAATAGAGGTCTGAACTTTGGGCGATAATTTTTAAAAGGTCTGAACTATTGATTAACCTGTGTAGGTCCCAACTTTAGGGGGTCTTAATTTTTAGCGGGCCTCGGTGACTTAAAACTGACGATTTTTTTTTTAAATCTCACCTAGTTCCTACTTCCCTCCCTCCATTAACCCTTCTGGTGTGACCCAAGTTTTACAAGTTATGACCTATTAAGCCAGTTTCAAGTCACTATGACCCGCTAAAAGTTATGACCCCCTAAAGTTGGGACCTACACAGGTTAATCAATAGTTCAGACCTTTTAAAAATTATCACCCAAAGTTGAGACCTCTATTGTCAATTTTTCCGTATATAAAATGATGTTGTTTTGTGGGTATGATATTTTACGTGAATGGGAAATGCAAAACTGTTTAATGAAAGGGAAATGTGGGTACCAGCTTATATGAAACATATATTTTTGGCGAGCATGAAGACAACTCAAAGGTCGGAGAGCATAAATTAATTTTTTGATGGGTACGTCCACCGGAGCACGAAACTATTTGAATTAGCAGAGTAATATTGCAATGCCATGGAAGGAAGAGCAAATTTGGAGAAAGAAGCAGACGCAGATAGCTCAAGGTACCTGTGTGTTTTGGTTACTAAGTTTAAGCCTGAATGTTCCAGAAGATGTATACCGATGCAAAGTTCAAGGAGATACAAGATGAGTGTTTGAAGGTCCTGTACCTCCAATGGAATTGGAAGAAAGATCTTGGGGATAATTTTTTTGAACATGTATTTGAGGATAGAGTGTGGGTTGTTTGCAAGGAGACCAATAAAGAGGTACCGCTTGACAGAATGTGTGAGTATTGTGTGCGTATTGACATGAAGACGAGCGAGTTATGGTGTGAATGCAAATTTTTTGAATCTGCAGGATTAGTATGTAGGCATATACTCCCTCCGTCCTAGAAAGATCTGAACACTTGTTGGGACACGTAGTTTAAGGTGATAAATTGTGGTGTGGTTATCAAATGTTATTTTATTTAAAAAGTATGTGTGAAAGGAGTTGGTGGGGTATTTTTTTATTAGAGGGGAGAGAAAGTTGGGTAACTTTTTATTGATAAAAGGTAGAGTGTGGGCCAAAGATGTGTAAAAGAAACAATATATTAATGGTGGGACTATGCCAAGAATGGAAGTGTTCAAACTAATTTGGGACAAACATAAAAGGAAAGTGTTCAGACTATTCTGGGACGGAGGTAGTAATATCTCTATATGACAAGTTGAAGATAAAGGAGGTACTGGAGAAGTATATATTGCGACGATGGAGGAAAGATGTACTGCGAAAGTACACGATGGTGAAGGTGGCTTACCATGACCCGTCGAAGACTGATGAGGTTCAGAACTATGATAGGATGATGGTAGCTTTTGATCCTATCTGCTTGAAAGCAACAAACAGTGATGATGTTCACATTGTGTTGGAGACGTTCCAACTTCTGGACATAAGGCTGGATGAAAGACAGTCGATGAGGATGTCAGGTGAGAATGTGAACCACACTCTAAACTCAGTTGGAAACACCCAGTGGGTGAATGTGGCAAATGTATCAGGTGGAGGAAAAGAAGTTGGGAGTTGCAGTAGAATTGGTTTCTCCTCCAAGGAAGGTCAAGAGAGTGAATTACCCGTTATTCTCCCTTTATGTCTTAAGGATCCTCCTAGGAAAAAGACAAAGAGGTATGCGAGAATCAAATCATGCATTGAGAAGGCCACTGCAGCGAAGAAAAATGTTAAGGAATCAGTGAACGAACCAGGGAAAGAAAAAGGCAAAGAAGCAAGGAAGAAGGTAGCGAAGAAAGTAGAGAAGAAGACACCAAATGTGTAAGTGGAAAATCCGTTAAATCCGCCTCGAAAGGGAGTGAAACGTAAAGGTGACCTAAAGGTATGGTAGTAATGTTTTTGTATGGTGAAAGTTGAATTGAAAATAGCTTCCTTTGGTAGCGTAAACAGTCGCATTTTTTTTATTAATGTTGCAGCCCTTTGATGAAGACGACCTTCCACAGTTGGAGTTGCAACTTTGGCTCAGAAATGGATGTAATGAATGATGTACGAATTTGGGGTTGTAAGTTATGAAATTAGTCTAACATATTTGGGGATGTAAAACATGTTGACGTTAGTTAGTTAGTTTAACAGATTTGAGAATGCAGTGTTAGAGGATATTATCTAAATGAGATACTTTGAATATGTTAGTTAGTTAGTGCATAAATAATAAGATGCATTAACTATGTTAGTTTAACATATTGGGGAATGTAGCTTATGTTTGGAGCCCTTTGTTGAGGAAGTTAATTATTTGAACAAAATGAAAAGCAATGTTAGAGCAAGTATGATATATGTAACATAAACACCAACAATAGTAGGGGGGTATTTATTGAATTTATCATTATCTTATACATATTCGACCCCTTCTCCGAAAATCTTAAACTTAATGGAATGAGGTGGGAGGTACAGGGATAGAATAATGTGGGTGAATCGCTCTTTGTCCCCCCCCCTTTCATAAGGAACCTTAAAAAAATCTATTGGTGATATAGTTAGACCAAGATAGTCCAAGGGCAGGCTCGAGTCTATTGTTTGTTGAATCAAGAAGCTCCATGTTGTTGGTGTTGTGTTTCCATTGGTCGCCAATGCAAGTACGAACCTCATTAGTGCATATAACTATAATGTTGTAGTTGAAACCTAGTTCCTTTAATGCCGCGAAAACTTTAAATAGGATATTGGAGCGTGCGGCCATATCTTGTTTGTTGTTGAGGAATGCACATTGAAAGATTAACACAATTGAATCGATAACGAGAACTCGAATGTTGCGACAAGAATGTTGTGCACGCTCAACCATTGTTCTGACACATTTAATTGCCTTAAGTAACGCACATGGGTCATCGACGCGCATGATTGTAATATTGTCGTTGCTTATGTAACTGTGTGTGTCATTCAATTTAGCCTTCATAGATTGTGCTAGTGATTAAGTCGTTTGTGGGGGAAAATGTTATTTGCATGAATGTAAATTGAGGATCCGAAAACACCACCTTACATAGGTGGCATTTGGGAAACAACCGTGAGTTGCAAGCAATTTTGTGTTTTGCCGGATGCATTCTCACCCACTAGTTCAGTTATTGCCCTCGTAGGGAAGCCACCCTCTAACATGGCATCAATATTTTTGCACCCTACACTAATTTCCTTTTGAAAATTCTTCAGTGTTGTTAATGAGGTTGGCTGTGGTATTTTGTTGGTTGCCATGGAAGAGTTTGATGGTGTTTGAATTGTGGGAGTGGTGTTAGGCCGATTGTTATCCATTTTTTGTGTTTGTTATGTATCCTTTGATACACCATCCTATTTATAATACTAAAAGGAACATAAGCAAACAAAAACAACATATAATAATTTGTTGACAAAAGAACCTAGCCCACTGCCACACGCGGGTTAAGGGTTATGTCAGTTGAGTTGGGTTTTGGAGAAGTCCACTGCCACACGCATAAGGACATGTAGTTTCCCCATGAACATGTAACGTTGCGCATTGTCTATGGTTAGTATTGTTGTTAGGGTCACTTCGGCGGACAGCTACTGCTGCAGCAGTACACCTAGGGCTTTTGAAAAGAACATGTGATGATGAGTTAAAAAAAAATTGTAATTTATAAAAACGTTTTTCGAATAAATTTAACTTTTTCATAAGAATGTATTATGATATATGATCATTATACAAATGTGTTTCTACAATATTGGAGGATTAAATTTTTTGGGCTCTTTTTTAGACCTAAATTATTTAAGTAGGATTATAGGGAAAAAAAATTAACTAAGAAATAAATGATTTAAGTAGGAATATGGGAAAAAAATATAACTGGTATTCTTATGACGAAATACTCGTAGATGCGAATATGATGACATATGCATATGGATTTGTAGAATAATAGCCCCGTACAAGTTTGTAAATGTAATTACTGTTAGAGGGAATACTCGTAGATTATATATGGACTAACAATATAACAGGTTTGTAAATATTGTTATGCGGAAATATTGTAGATTATATATGGACTAATAATATCAATCCAAGATACGAACACATCATTATAGAAACTTAGTATCCGACAAGATACGAAAACATTATGAAAAAGTACGATAACAAACATTAGTTTAGTACTTGACCAATACATAATCCCGACAAAGGTCCGAAAACACAATGGTTCAGTAGAGCAAAATTGAACCCACTTCTGACAGCCTAATTGAATTGTGGCCCGGGGAACAACCTCTTCTTCGAGCTTGGATGACGTGGTTATCGTTTCGACTAAATACACAACTTTAATATATCAACTCAAATATATCAACTCAAATATATCAACTACATAAACAAATTAAAAAAATCACAAATATTTTAATAATGCAACTTCAATTATAATTGCAAAATCATAAAATGAAATCAATGAGACACAATTCACAAAAATACCCTATTGTATGAACTTTCAACATGAAAATTCAATTTTTACCATGCGTGATGTAAATACAAGGTTTCATACGTAAATAGCAAATACAAATTAACATGCATGGAGATGTAATTGACAAATATATATGGACATATGGTGACTCACCATAACTTCCGCCACTAACTCAGCCATTGGCCTAGGCAACGCTTGGCGAACATCTACATCCACATCAACCTCAGACCACATTACAACCATGCCCCCACAAATGCCAACACCTTCCACACAGTAGAATTTCATGGAGGTCCCTAGGAGAGTATGTAGCTCTTCAAATTCCTGCTTACATACCCTTGTTTCTAGGAGGACCATCACCTTGGGCTGATGGGTACCAAAGAGAGTCCATAAGTTCTCTTTGAAAGACGGCCTTGCACGTCCACTACAGCTCCATATAAATATTGGGGTGTGTGCTAGCAAAGGAGGTAGCTCGCTCGTCCCCTCTCTGAGTCTAACCAAATGAAACCTCCAGTCTTCTTCATGTCTGCGACGTTTCACGGCTATCATTGTGAGACACAAATGTGTCATGGGTGCCATAACGTGCATGGCATGCACATCATGAACGTAGCTGTCCATCAAAACTTGGCGAACCTCAATCCTCATCAAGAAAATAGAACCAGTGTCTGGTATGGTAACCTTAGGATCGAGGATGTACTTGGCAAAATCAGGGATTATGGAAGTACTCCCTTCCTCTTCAAGCCTAGCTATGCTCCAATCCAAAAACAACTTGAAAATGTGGGGCACCTTCACGAGGTCTAAAATGTTGGGAAGGTGACCAATTGTGGCTAGGCCAATTGGCAGCTCTTTCATTTTTAGGGGGCTATATAAGGTGCACATTGAGAGATCAACATGAGGTTGCCTTATTATTTGCCTGAGAGAGCTCGGAGTCACCTCAACGTCGCCCCAGTATAAGTGGTCCCTCTAGTAGAATTGCTTGTTGAAATGTGGCTCCGGCTTCCGCATTTTTTGTGGTTCCCCATACATGGTGGTGCGGTTGTTTGCCTCCACATAATTCCAACCTTGTGGGGGAGGGTTTTCAAAATGAAGATCCATGTAGGGGGAAATGAGGAGGAGAGCAAGAGTGGAGGACTTGTCAAATGTTATGTGAGTTGGTCTTATTCCACTCATATGATAATAAGATATGGAGTTCAGTAAAAATGTCATGGGAATAACATTATAGGTTTATGTTGTTTTGTACAACCACGTAAGTTACTTATTCCATATATTTAAATACATGTTCCAACAACCAAAATAAGTGTTGGCAATATGTAGATGTTGGATAGAGCTTTTAATAAGAAGAAATTTCGTACACTTCAGAGACAATTCTTACAGTTAGTCATAAATATTAGTTTCTATTTAATTACTGGTTTTCTCATAAGTAATATATCCCACTAAATTTATTTCACTTGTCTCACTTAACAAATGTTAAATCCAAATCATGCCAGGTTTATAGTGAGTCTTATTACTAAGTACTACTGTTAGTTACTATTTAGAACAAATTGGCACGACCCTTTTCGGAACATTACAAGTTTTTGTTCAACCTCTACATTTTAAGTGTTCAACTAGTGAACTTACTTATTCCATATGTAAAAAACGTGTTCATAAAAGAAAAATAAGTGTTTATCATAAAATTTTGATGACACTTGTGCACCAGTTGTTTGATTCTAAATTTTGTATAAATTGTGCATTTTAATTGTTTTTTGGGATATTATCTCAGATAACCCTAACATATAGGCCTTTTTCCCAAATAACCCTGACATATTTTTTTTTCTCAGATGACCCTAAACTTGTATTTTGTCATTAAACCTAACGGAATTGTTAACGGTGTTAACTTTTTTCAAACTAAAATACTTACTGCTTTTTTTTTTTTAAAAAAAAAAACGAAACTCATCTCTTTCTCTCTCCTATTCTTCATCTCTTCTCAAGCATTCATCAATGGTTTACACTACTTTGTTTCTTTAATTTTAACAAATGCTCACCACAATTTGATTTTGCAAATCAAAGATAAAATTCAAAACTGAACTAATTACTGAAAGTTATCACAAAAAACCCAACTTACACTACAAATTGAATTCTTGGAACAAAAATAAAAGAAGAGATGAGAACTTAAGCAACAGTGACAGCGATGCAACAATGGCAGAGACGCAACAATGCAACAATAGCGACGCAACAGTGACATCGACGCAACAATGCCCAGATTTGGTTTAATTTAGGGTTTGAATATGCCCAGTTACTATTAACAGCGAAGGGCGGCAAGCAGAAGAGCAGGTGGTGGTATGCAGTGATGCGCGCGGGGTCGTCGGTGGTGGTCGAAAGGGGGGGGAAGAAGATGTTGCTTCGGGTTCGTCGGTGGTGGTCGAAAGGTGGGGGAAAAAGAAGATGCTGCTCAATTTTGCCCAGATTTCAACCCAACAAAAGCTTGTGGCAGCATTAACCACAAAAAAGAGGAACGATTATTGCCCGGATTTTTGGGTCGAATATGCCTAGATTTTTGGTCGAATCTTCTGCTGATTTTGGGTTGTTCGAATTTGGGGCCTTTTGTGTTCGAATTGGGGCTGTTTAGGGTTCGAATTTTCGACAGTTTTTGGTAATGGTAGTGTGGAGATGAAGAACAAGAGAAAGAAGAAGATGAAGAACAAGATAGGGAAGAAGATGAAGAACAAGAGAGATAATCTGGTTTAATTAAAAAAAAGTTAACACCGTTAGATATCCCGTTAGGTTTAATGAAATAATACAAGTTTAGGGTCATCTGGGAAAAAAATATGTCAGGGTTATTTGGGAAAAATGCCTATATGTTAGGGTTATCTGAGATAATATCTCTTGTTTTTCTCAATAATAGATAAGTATATTTTAAGTGTTCAGCAGCTGAACAAACTTATTCAATATGTTATAAAAGATTTCACAAAAGTAAAATAAGCATTCAAAATAGAATTTTGAGAGACTGGTGCACGAGTTATTTTATTAAAAATTTTGTACAAGTTATGCGTTAGGGCGATCAAGTGTTTTTCGTACATAAGTTTAAGTCGTAAATCTACATAACAATGTAATCATATAACCAACAGTGTAATAATATAAGACATTTATATGTTGTTAAACAATAAAAGTTTTGTATGTACAATAAAAGTATTGTATGTGTTATTCTATACGTCCATGAATATAAACAATTGTTTATGGGCTGAAAGAAATTACGTATCATCAATCCATGTAATTATGTGAACAAATTAGTACGTCCTTTATATAGTTGAAAGAAAGGATTACTAGTCACTACGACGTAGTTTGTGTATGGGTTGTATTCGATCCAAATAACTTACCCTATGTTATTATAAAGCGAAACTCCCATATAAAAATATACATAACTTAATATAAAGTTTATTTGTTATTATAAAGCGATACTCGTATGCACATATAAATATACATAACTAAAGCGAAAGTTTATTTGTTATTATAAAGCGATACTCGCATATATAATTATACATAACTTAATAAAGCATAAGTTTCTTTGTCATTATAAAGCGATACTCAAATATATGAACATACATAACTTCATAAAGCGTAAGTTTCTTTGTCATTATAAAGCGATACTGACATATACTACCTCCGTCCTAGAATAGTCTGAACACTTTCCTTTTATGTTTGTCCCAAATTAGTTTGAACACTTCCATTCTTGGCATGGTCCCACCATTAATATATTATTTCTTTTACACTACTTTGGCCCACACTATACCTTTTATCAATAAAAAGATACCCAACTTTCTCTCTCCTCTGATAAAAAATACCCCCACCAATTCCTATCACATCTACTTTTTAAATAAAATAACATTTGATAACCACTCCACACCTTATCACCTTAAACTACGTGTCCCAACAAGTGTTCAGATCTTTCTGGGACGGAGGGAGTATGGATATACATAACTTAATAAAGCGTAAGTTTCTTTGTTATTATAAAGCGATACTCACATATATGAATATACATAACTTCATAAAGCGTAAGTTTCTTTGTTATTATAAAGTGATATACACATATATAAATATACATAATTCAATAAAGCGCGAAAGTTTCTTTGTTATTATAAAGCGATACTCACACATATAAAAATACACATCTTAATATAAAGCGAAACTTGAATAACATGTCTCAAGAACAAATATCTACAACAGTTCTCTTTAACATATCCATTGAACCCACGTAAATTGGAAAAACTACATATATAAATAAACATAACTTAATATAAAGCGGAACTTTCTTTGTTATTATAAAACGAAACTCACTTTGTTATTATAATCATAACTTAATATAAAGTGAAACTTTGAAAATTTCTAAATTTTGTTATTAATCATTTGAAAAACAAATTACTAACTGTAATAATATAATTGAAATACATAACACTTCATTAAAGTTCCATTAAACTTGCATTATACGTGTTCGTTACCATAATATGATTGTTTAAAGTACGCAATATATTGTTTATTGTGGGAAAAATTATATTTAAACTATGTAATGCAATTGTTGTTATTATGAAATACTTCATCTCTTGAAATGAGTATAAGTGCATATATATTCAAACATCAAATATACGAACCTACCCTTTATTTGAAATCACCCAAATTGCTTGAAGTGCAATGGTAATATCGAAGTCCACTTTATCTGGTAACTCCTCCACCTCTGCCGTCAAATGTAAGCACGGTGTGGAAGCAAGTTTACGGGTTACGAAAAGAAGCGGACCGAACACCGGGAAAAGGTTTTACAGTTGCTCGCTATGGCTGGTAAGTTAAAACAAACCCAATTACATATCTCCTAGGTTTGGTGTTTTTATATTGGTTGTTTTTGTAATTTCAGGATGAACGCCAGTGTGGTTTTTTCCTTTGGGAAGACGAAACGCCGTCGTTGGTGGAGGATTTGGAAATTCACCTAGAATATTCAAGATCTGCCATTATAAGGTTGGAGGAAGAAATACGGGCCCTGTAAACACGGGTATACAAATTGCAGAAAATGAAACAGGACTTGGTTGAATCGAATGTGGATCTCGAAAGCGAATTATGTGAATTGAGAGTGACACTGATAAAAAGTGAACGATCGGAGAAAATGGCGAACATTGCGTTCTTCTTATCGTGGGTAGCCTTTGCAATTGTATTATGCTTCAAGTGATTAAAGTGTAATTTCGATTTACTCAACAGTAGTGTTATTATCCTTTACTATTATTATGCTTGTATCCTGCAATTATGCAACTGATATTTTGACAATACATGGTTGTTCGTTCATCTTGAATTCTTGTCATTGTACCCATATAAATTGATATTATGAGAATACATGGGTAGCCTTTGCTTTAGTGTCATTATGCAACTGATATTATGAGAAAATGTGAAAACATGGTAGCAAGTGATGTATTTATGGAAGTAAATAGTAGTGAGTTATTGCATCCAACAACCTAGTTTTGCACTAAATACACTTCCCTATAAATTGAGGATCAACATAGCTAACATAAACACCCCCACGATCCCCACACCCCACAAACATATAACACCCAAATTCGTCCTCATACTCCCTTACCACAACCCACCAACGAAGAGTTAAAAAAATGCCATCAGGTTCATCAATGTCGTCTTCTTCCTCAAGTTTACCATTGTCCTCCGAGGAAGCAGCTTCAATGTCTTAAGAAGCTATTAGCACAACCATCTCAACCGTTGGGAGTTGTGTTCAACAAGGAGTTCCTTCGCCTAAAGAAATGCTCCTTCATTGTGAAGGGGGCTGACTTGGACGACCTAGGGGCCGAGTATCGTATGAGTGTGTACAAACAATGGCGCATAGTATACGAGGACTACGCACGTAGGGCCAGTATATGTGTGGCAGATTTGTGTTTGGTGTACTGAGACAAAATTATACAACCCAATAGTATCCCGTCAACGTATCAGTTGAGTGAATGGGAAGTCGTTTTGGTCGATAAGAAGGTGAATATGGTTTAACCATTTTTTTTAAGTACATTGTGTTATCAAATGATATAATTAAGTAACGTAAATATGATTCAATTATTTTAAGTTACTATTTATAGAAGTGGGAAAAATATGATTTACTATTTAAACTATATTGTGATGATTATAACAGGAATCTTTTGTATGTATATCGGTCAATCCAGAAGAGGAGACCGAAAGCAATTGGACGACCTTCACCGTCCAAGATCTCCGCACATATCCTATTATAAAGCGTTATCGTATGCTAAAAGGCACATGTGTCATGGAAGTGTACAAACAATGGGCGTCATACCACGAGACAATGGAGGAGAAAGTAATATTGTGGCTTGATACTATCATCCTTGATTGAAAAGCAAGCCTTTCGGAGGCGAATGTTTACGATGGTGCTGTCATCTACGGCCAAGTAAGCAAGTAAATTGAAACGCCAACCACAATTTGGAGACAATTTAAGTTAACAACTGTTATCTCCATAATATATTAACCTTTAAGTATTATGCCAACCTATTTTAACCTTTAAGTATGAATATATATTACCCCAATTCGTCCTTCCTAAACCACACTCCATTTTTGTACCATGACAAGTAAGTTGTTTGTGAATAAAGAAAAAGTGTTCACAACCCCACTTAACTTGTCATGCAATCTAAGGACAGTGTTGTGTAACGTTTATATTTAGGGTTCATATGATTACGAAAATTGGTTTGTTGTTTTCATATGAATACTCAGTAGTATGTTTTTCCTTATGTGTGTTCTATTTACTAAATCGTTGTGTACTCTAGCTAGTAAGTTATTTACTAAATCGTTATGTACTCTAGTAAGTTATTTCACTTAATGCTAACTTGTGTTTAAGTGTTTATTATTCACAATATCGTTCTTAACTTAGTGTAGACACCAAAGTTTGAACCCCTATTGTGGATAAAATTGTAAAATAAAGATTTTTGAAAAGAAATAAAAATAACGAAAACCGCCATGTATTGTGGAGCGCACGCCTCGTCAAAGGCATGTTTCGTCTCGGAGCGCGAGTTTCATTCCGTCGTATGGTTTTCCATTTTATGCGTTTTAGTCATACAATTCCGGCTTAGAAATATAATTTTTCGTAAGTCGTAGTCAATAACTACAGCCACCTATTTAATAAAATGATTTGTAGTATAATCATGCTCGTCTTTACTAATTTGACGAGTTTTCGTTAATTGTTTTAAGTTAGTTTTCTAAAACAGAAAAACGAGTAGCAATTAGGTGCTGGAATTTTAATAGTCTCTCGAAACCGGTAGGAATCAGTTTTGTTTATGATCAAGTCATTGTCCATTGGATGAAGAATAAGATTATATTCTTTAACCACAAATCACATCCCTTTATCCATTAGTTAAGGAATAAAAATCATGAAAAAGAATAAGAATCGGAATCAAATCCAAAGTGTAAGAGCCAAGGATCCGATTTTTTTCGGAAGATTCGAGCTGTGCGCCCAGCGCACAACAGCTTTGTGCACCAGACGTATGCCAGTGCACTAAGTGCACAAGGCTGTGTCTAGCGCAGGTTCCTGTGCTGCACGCAATTGCCTAGTCAGCTTTTCTTTCACGTTTTTCGATGCTATTCTACGTATTAGGATGTATTTAGGACGAGCTAAAACTCGGATTTTGCCTCATTAGTGTAAAGATCAAAATCAAATCTAAAGAGAATAAGAATATTGGTATTTCCAATAAATTTGATGATGTAAGAAGATTTGAGGAGATTTAGTGATGTCATTAGGGTGATGTCAATAAGGTAATATAGGATGTTAAAAATCAGATGTTTTGGTGAAAAATCTGATTTTCTACCTTCTTCAAACCCTAATTCATCACCTCATTTCCCTATAAATACCCCCTTCTTTTTACTTTAAAACAACTTCTCACAACTTGAAAATCTCAAACTTCACAACTTCAATACTACTCTCATTCTTCATACTTGCTCCCTCTAAAAAACCTCATTCAAGAAAAAGAAAGCAAAAGTTAGGAAAGTAATTAGTAAGTAAGAAGTTCACCAAAGAAAAACACAAAAAAAGGGTTTAGTTAGTAATTAAGTGGATTTAGAAGCTCACTTATAAATTAAGAAAATCACAAAAATGTAGAAATTAAAACTTTGCAAAGGAAGTGCATCATTGAGTTAGCAAGGTAAAGTTAAAGTTCTTTTTTTTATCTTTCTTAATTATCTTCTTAATTACATACTAACTTTCTCTTTGTTTTCTCTTATCATTTTTTAATATTTGGAGTGATTTGGGTATGTGGAAGTCCTAATAGGTTCTAACCTTAAATTACCCCACCTAGAATAGTCAACTCTAATGGGGAGACTCTTAGGAAATATGTGCTTATGTGATTTTTCTTAATCAAGTTGTTGTTCATCACCAAAAACATGTTTTCATAAAAAATCCAAGTAGAGTTGTGCATAAACATCTCCATAAAAAGAAAATGTGATGCTGTAATTATAGTCAGTTTCAATTTCGTACTTCATTTCATTTTTCATCTGTATTATTGTAGATACATAATCGTGTCTCCCCATTTAGTACATGTAGACACATAATCGTGTCTCTCCATTTAAGGATCCGATGATGAAACATACCGTGGTCTTAATTGGTCCGATCCAAGGGCAAAGCAGTATGAAAAGCTATTCAAAACCATTTCGAAAAGTGTTAAAGTCCTACTTTAAAGCCCAATTAATTATTCATGATAATTAATTCTATTTGAGCCCAATTCTTTGAAAAGCCCAATTAATTGATAATTAATTGATTTATTTTAATAAATAAATATTTTCAAAAGATATATTTTTTAAGTCAAAATCAGATTTTATCCCGTAAAATCAGATATCCGTAGTCAAAGGATAAAAGAAATCTTTTAAAACGCGTTTTAAATAAAGCTGGCAAAGGCATGGCAGGAGCCAGGCTGGTGCGCCTAGCGCACCAACCTGCGCCTGGCGCAGGGCCTTTCGCCTGGTCCGTGAGTCAGGCGCAACTCTGTCCACCTGTGTCAGGTGCACTAATCTGCACTTGACACGTGGATTTCTGATTCATTCAGAGTCCTGCGTCAAGCGCGGCTCTCTGCTTGAGACACGAATTTTCTTTCTTATCTTTTTTAAAAAAGCGTACCACGTGTACAATATTTATTGGTCATGCCGCGTCATGCACTTGCCACGTCAGCTGCGCCAGACGCACCCAACGCGTGAGGGGCAGTGCCGTTTTCCTTATAAATAGGCCTGATTTCCGAACAAATTTCAGAACGGATTTTTCACATGAACACACTTCGAACTCGACGAATACTTTACGAACCTCTCTACGAACTACAAATCTCCCTGCAAAAAACTCATACCTTTCAAACACAAATACATTCAATCTACATACATTCAAATTTTCAGGCTTCACGATTGCTCGTCCCGAAGGTTGTCAATCTCGTAGACCCAAGACACGGTATAATCCTGAGGGTCCTTGAATAAATTATTTTTATATTGAAGTTACTAACAGTTTTCTTTCCTGATGTTGATCTTTAATGTAAAATCGCTATACTATATATTCTAACCCTTTTTCTATACTTTCTTTTATTTTATTATTATTTAATGCCTTTGTATATTATATGTCTGCCTGATCATTATATGCATATTATATGATTATCCTGTTTTAATGCTTTTATCACCCCACATGTTATTTTTGCTAATCAAAGACCTAAAGAACTATTCTAACATTAATCAGATTAATTTGGACAACTTGCTAGGTTCCCTGTAAGTTGATTGCCTAATAACATGTCACTAAAAACTAGTTTTTTTTATGTGTTTCCTGAACCAATCTAGACTAAATATTTTTAGGTTGCTTGAAATATTATATGATTATTCTTTGGCATAAAATCTACAACGAATCGATATTTAGTAGAGGCCAACTTTGGGCGAATGTGGTTCATTATGACTATATTCGTACCCTCACCCCCGAACTCAATCTCTGGTTCACTTTGACCATATATGGAGTCATGACGGGGAAATGTACCTTGGATAATTTGTCCTTATGATTTTCCTATATCCAATTAGGTTTATGATTCTTCTTAAAAAGAATTATTAGCGACTTCTTTCAATACAAAACAATTTCTAATAAAACCTTAACAGTGGGGTAGTCAAATCTAATACGCGATCATCCCGCGTAGGCGAAATAAAAACACGCCTACAATTTGGCGACTTCACTGGGGAGGATTTTAAAAAAAAATAATTTTTTAAATGAGTGGGTGAAACTTGAAAAATACGATTCATTCTTATTTTTATGCCTTAGAATAATATACAGTTTTGCATATGTATGGCTACTGTTCAGCCACCATAAGGACAATCTACCTTGCCTCATTAGCACATGTTCTATGTGTGAGGTCACCCCCGAGGGGTTTGCGCTTTGTCCTTCCAAAAAGCTTCCTGAGCGATAGTGTTGGATCTTAGTCATAAGCAAACCTACCAAACCATGGCATTGTTCTCTTGTTCCTGACTTGAGACTGGAGTGCGTCTTACACGTGGCCACCTCGTTAAGCAGGGGTACGAAGCGTTGGATCAATCTCTTAGTCATGGATCCTTTTCAGACTGAACCTAAACCTGACCAATAGTTTCAAACATAGAACTGGACTTTAGGTTGGAACTTTTGCATCCATGTTATATGACATTTGCCTGTGATTGCAATTCTTGCCTGCTATTATTTTGTCAATTTGTCATTATTATGCGTCGTGCCTAAAATCGCATCTAACAAACAAGAAAATTCTTCAATCGGCCAATTCGTCGCCTAAATCACCGAAAAACGTGTCGGGCAGTAATGCCCCAAGCGCACTAAGATGCGCCTGGCGCACCACCCCGCGCCAGACGCACGACTGTGCGCTGCGCGCAGCAATGCTGTGCGGCTTACAGTCTGTGCATCGCGCGTTTTTCGTCAATTTAGTCGTCGTAATTGTCGATCCTATGTTCAGTCTTATGTGCGTATGTCTGTCTGCATTCGCGTAATTTGGTCATTTAGGCTTATCACCTAATTCAACATATAAATATCAGACTTTTCATGCAAGGTCAAGTCTGTCCTAAAAAAATGCATCTAAAGGGTCATTGTAGAGTTAGAGTTGTCATGCATGTCTACCTCTTCCTATTTCATCCCTGCTATCCCCGTCAATCTTACCTTTCCATATTCATCAATTTCAAAAACTTTCATTTTTAAAAAAAAATCAATCCTACACCATATTCTATTCTACCTTTTTCAAAAATATTTACTAATCATCATACCACGACATTTCAAAAAAAAAAAAAAGAACTATTTTCAAAATTAATTCATCATCTTTTCCTAACAAAAGATAAAACAAGGGGTTCCTTTCAAAAATGAATTTCGATAATTCTAAGCCCATTTCAAACACCTTTAATCCAATTCAATCCAACAGACCCAATTCACTTGCATTCATTCTAGGCCCATATGCATTAGAGTCCATTTTGCATTCATATAGGGTCCATCTAATTCGAGTCCATGCATTCATATTAAGCCCGCTAGCATTAGAGTCCATCTTAGGCCCATATAAGTCTAGCTCCCGTCAAAATCAAGGCCCATTTGCATCTTTATGTGGACCCTAGTCTATGTCAATCCCAGTCCAAGTCTAATCCAACTCTATTCAAATTCAATATCAAACCCATGTGCATTTTCAAGTCTAACGTCAAACCAATATAGGACTAAGTCCAGAATTAGGTCCACATAAGGCCCAACTAATTACCAAAGTCAATCCAGTCCAATTCCAAATCCATATAGGACGAATTCCAAACCATTAAGTCTAGCGAAACTAGCATCCCTGTAAGACCATAAAAGCACCCCTTTGACCTAGCTAAGCTAGTCATCTCTGTAAGACCATAAAGGCACCCTTTTTGACCTAGCTAAGCTAGTCATCCCTGTAAGACCATAACGGCACCCCTTTGACCTAGCTATTCTAGTCATCCTTGTGAGACCATAACGACACCCCTTTGACTTAGCTAAGCTAGTCACCCGTAAGACCATAACGGCACCCATTGATCTAGTGAAACTAGTCACCCCTAAGACCATAAAGGCACCCTCCGCGTTTAGCAAAGCTACTCTTATCTTACATCTATAACAATCCCAAATCATCAAGTCTGGCGAAGCTAATTCCTTCCTAAGTCTAGCGAAGCTAGCATTCCATAAGTCCATAAAGGCAATCCATTAAGTCTAGTGAAACTAGCATACCAGCCCAGTCCAGTCCAGTCAGTTGCATCTGCATTAGTTAGGCCCATGTCACCATCATAACCATAATCATACCCTTTTCTAATCATTTCCCATTTCCATTTAACCTTCCTTTTTTTTTTATCCCCATTCCCACTTTCATCTTCATTTCTCATCTCCATTTCTCCATCCCTCATTTCCATTTCTCATTTCGAAAGCATCATTTCTAAAAATTTAAGAGGTCCATTTGATTTATGTTCAGGACAAGTCGTGAGATTATAACTTGGGAACGTCCGACAGATAGGCAACAAGGTCGACCTACTCCTAGACTCGTCAAACACATCCTCACATTTTCAGACGAATCCTTTGACTCTTCTGAAGCATCATCTGAAATGGGGGATTCTAATGAACAACTCATTGCCATTACGGCCCAACTTCAACTGATGAACTCACGTCTTGAGGACCAAGACAAAGAGATTAAGGCACTGAGGGATAAGTTAACTGAAGAAGATGAGCAAGGCGACACTCCACCACCGTTCAAGACCAACACAGATTTGAGGTTTGAAAAACTCGAGCAATCGATCCAGTCAATTCCTGCGCTCGAGGGTGAGGCTCATGGCCATGACATTATTGATCCTGAACTGAGGGAAAAACTCCCTAAAAAGGTAACATTGGGTGACCTCCCAAAATTCAAGGGGGTCGAAGACCCAGATGACCACTTGAGAGCTTTCTCCATCTCTATGGCTCTCAAGGGCATGAGCAAGGACCTGTTTGCTTATGTCTTTCTGACAGGCTAAAGTCGTATCACCTAATCAAAAGTAATCCTAAAGTCCTCTAACAAATAGTAGTCAGGGAAGTAGGGTCGAATCCACAGGGAAACAATGTTCTTTTCCTAATTGTCGATCAAATCTAGATTATAGGGAACGAGTGTTTGGTAGTAATTATACTAAACTAGACAATAACTATATCAAGAATATCAATGAAATAAAGTCTAGGGCGTAGGTTCACCAATGAACAATATTCCAGGATGAAACACAATAATCAATAATGAATAACGCAGTCAAACAGGTTGATTTCCTCTGTCGAGCCGAAATTAACCATAGAATGATATTAACAGGCTCTCGCAATTTATTAATACCAATTCTACCTATTGAAACTAGCCTTAATATCAAGTTTATACCTCTCGGCGCATAACCTAATATTGCAATACTATAACAATCAAATATGGCCAAATTGGATTGAATAGAGATAATACATTCAATAGGAAACAACATACATCATCAAAAATCAATACTTTATAAACATCCCTTCATAAATATTCATGGATCGCCTTAACCCTAGAAATAAACTACTTAATCATAATTAAAGGAAACATATTCATGATAAAACAAGTAAACATGGTGAATCAATAATCAAAGATTGAATAAGAATAACAAGAGAAGAGAAGAAATACCAATGTAGAAAAATCTTGCAAAATCCCAACTTCTATTGAAAATCCAATGTAAAAATGGCAAAGAGTAATTCTAGGGTTCTTGTGTAATTAAAAAATGTGCTTAGCAAAACTAAAGCTGAAACTATAATGTAAAAACGTGGTATTTCAACCCTAAAAGGATAAGTATTTATATGAAAATAAGAGTCAGCGCAACACGCGCTTCAAAACGCATAAAAATCGCCCCCGCCCGGGTTGCTGGGGCGGATTCCGCCCGGTCGGGCGGTCGTCAGGTCATTTTTTGTATAAGTGAAATAGCGCCCCGCCCGGTCGGGCCCGCAACAAAATATTTTATTTTCTTCCAAATCTTCTCCAAATGATGAAATTTGGCTAAGTAAGGGCGCCCGGGCAGTCGGGGCGGATTCCGCCCGGCCGGGCGGTCGTCAGCCTACACAAACTTTCTATCTTCAAAATGCCATAACTTCTTCGTTATTCGTCGGCATTAGGCAAGTGACCACTCGTTGGAAATCTCTTGAAGTTTATAATCTAACCTAATTGAAATCACAGCATTTGGATTTGTATAACTTGAGATATAATCAAAAGAGTGGACTGGAGTCATTTTTCTACTTCTTTCACTATTCGCTTTGCTTCAAAACTCTTCCAACTCAATGCTCGTGCTCTCAAAAGTACATCATCTCTTGTAGTGATATAAATGAGTAGGAAATGCACTAAAACATGCTAATTCCTACAATGATCAACCTGAAACTACAAACACACTACAAGTAGAACATTAGTACTAAAAATAGCTCCAAAGAGCGCAATTAAGACCAATAATCAATGAGGGACGGGGGTAAAAAACTCTATATAAAATAGACATATCAAACTCCCCCAAGCTAGACTTTTGCTTGTCTCTAAGAAAAGCACAACATGAACATGAATATAATTGCTTCACCCCTTAGATAAGAAATTCAGGCTCAAATATTTTCAAACTCAAAATCCTTCAAGCAAGCAAAATTCAAGTTCAGTTGTTCAGATCACCCTAACCACCAATCACCTAAGCAAACAATCAAATGCAGCTACCCTACATAACATGCAAATCTCGAAAAGGTGCTCACCAAGGTGTCACTCCTCTCAATTTTGTGCTAGGCATAATATGTGCCCAAACACTCCCCAACCCAACCATAAAAGCCCTTCCCACTCACACTCTCATGTGTTTAGAAAGGTATAATATCGCTCATCCTAGCTAGGTCGACTCAAATAACAAACTTACTCTTTAACTTTGGCAAATTGACTCAGTATCAATCCAGTAAACAATCAAACACATGCTCAAGAGGTCTTCCTCAGGGTTGTAATTCAGGTAGAGGTAAGGAAATTATTTGGGAAATGTGGTGGAAAAGCCAAGAAAATGGGAGAAAAAAACACTAGTAACAAGACTAGGTGTGGCCGAAACAACTCCCATGGCATGAACAACATGACCAAAACAATAACCAACTTTAAAGTCTCACGAACCATCCAATACGTGTCTCTTTCAACATAATTTTCAACACTTTTTGAAATTTAAAGAGTGAAGATCATAGAGATTTTTCAGATTGCTTCACTATCATTTTTCACTTTATTTTTTCTTTTTCTTTCTTTTCTTTGTATTAACATAGACATTATTTCCAACCAACCCATAGAATCGACCACAAATTATAGTACCAAACTAACAAATGCTCCCCCAAGCTAGGCTTTGGGACAATAATCATTGTAAAGGCTCAAGGCGTGCAATATGGCGCAATATCAAAATAAAAAGTCATTAGGCTCAGCAGGGCTAGGAGGGAAATTAATTCATTTATCAACTCTGAGGCTTAAAATTAAACAAAAGAACGCCTCTATCACAATACATGTCCAAAGTCACCAGAAATCAACAAGTACATTGCCAAAATCAAGATCAGAATGCTACGAGGAACTAGCACACAAGAATAGATTGGATATGGACGTAAACTCATAGGCAACAATGAATCCTCACAGTCTAACCAGTTCAAGCATGCAGTCAAAGCAGGCGCTTTATCATCAAAATCCACTCAAGATCAAGGCAATCAGAGATCACATTACAATAATACAATAAAAAATGCCCAACTATCCAGTATAGTGAGTTAAATCATTTTTCAAAGCACAATTCGGGGCCCAGGAAAGCAATCAATCCATTCATATTCAACTCGTATTTTTGGTATTTTTTCAGCAATATTTCAATTTTTTTTGTGATTTTTTATATATTTTTGAAAGCAACTAAACTAACTTAACTAAACTAAAAAGCAGTAAAAAAAAAAAAAAGAAAAGCAATACTTATAGAAATCCTCCCCCAAGCTGAACTTGGCAATGGCCTCATTGCAACAAGGGAAAGGAAAGGGACATGGACATCACTTGTCCATCAACCTGCATCCAATAGTTTCGTAACTGCTTGCTTTACCACCCCTTCCAACCCGTGTTGGACCTAAATGCTAGGGGGGGTGGCCCTCATCTAGAGGAACTCGATGCTCATTGGGGCTTAATCCTATCAAGTCATCAATGCTATACCCAATTGTCTTTTTGTGGCTCTTCAAGACCGTTAGAAATTTGTTCTTCACCGGCAATAAACTCTAAGACAAGCACATCATCTAAAGTATCACAGGAGGGGGAATGGGGAATGCAATCATGGGTCGGGTCGTCAATAACATCAACCTTATAGCATGCTTCCTCTAGCATAGGACTTTTCAAAGCGGTGGTCAGATTAAAAGTGACCTCATCATCTCCTACAGATAGTGTAAGCTTACCATTTTTCACATCAATTACTGCACCTGTAGTATAAAGGAATAGCCTACCCAAAATAATTGGAATTTGCGTATCTTCCTCCATGTCAAGCACAACAAAATCAACGGGAATAAAAAATTTACCTACTCTAACAGGCACATCTTCTAGAATACCTAAGGGGTATTTAATAGAACGGTCAGCCTTTCAAACTTCCCATATTTAATTTTGAGGAAACAGATAATGGCATAACACTCACACTAGCACCCAAATCACACAATGCTTTATCAATGAATAGTCTACCAATGTGACAGGGAATAGAGAAACTACCAGGATCTTTTAATTTTGGTGGAGATTTATTTTGTAAAAAGGTACTACATTCCTCAGTAAATGCAACTGTCTCCACCTCATTAAAAGCCCTTTTTCTAGTCAAGATATCTTTTATGAATTTTGCATAAGCAGACACTTGAGTAATTAATTATGTGAAAGGGACTGTTACCTGAAGATTCTTGACGACTTCCAAAAACTTACCAAATTGCTTGTCCAGCTTACTCTTGAGTTGACGATTGGAAAAGGAAGTTTGATAGGAGGAAACTCAATAGTAGGCTTTTTGGCTTCAATTGTCTCCCCATGTTCAGTCGCTTGCTTAGAGTTCTCCTTGTCAGTTTCAGATTCATTTTGGACCCATTCCCCATCGTTTCCCACACTCACAGTATCATTAGTAGGCATGGGTGGTCCATTATAATGAGAACCACTGCAGAGAGTGATGGCGTTTGCCGAGTCTGTTGGCTGAACAGGTTATGCTGGAAGAGCACCTTGTTGTCGAGTAGAGTTCGAAGTGGCTAACTGTGCCAACTGGTTCTCCAACATCTTGTTATGAGCTAGAATGGACTCAATCTGTGCCTTGTCAACTTGTCTGTCTTTTTGCAATTGCAGCATCATATTTCTCATCTCAACCATCATGGGATCAACAGGAGGGGCTTGTTGAGATGGATTGAAAGGTGGTCTAAAGAAACCAGGAGGATGTTGAGAAGGTTGTGGTAGTACCTATGGTTCATTTCTTGTGCAAGTGGTTGTGGTGCAGGGGGATTTAGGACATTAGTGCTCTTATATGACAGATTCGGATGATTGCTCAATCCTGGATTGTATGTGTTGGAGTATGGGTTATTCTGGCGATATGATTGAAAGGCATTAAATTGTTCGAGCGAACTCCGACAGTCCTGTGACCAATGTCCAACTATACCACAATTTTCACACAAGATCTCAGATGTAGTACCTAAAGTAGCAACACTCGCGGGAGAGAAGAGTTGCATATCATCCAGCTTATTATTGATGGCATTCATTTGTGCAGCCAATAGGGATATAGAATCAATCTCATGCTTGCCTCCCTTGTTAGCTAGTCCTCGAGGGTTGCCATATTAAGAGTTGTAGATAGCCATCTCCTCGATTAAGTCATGTGCGGCATCAATTTCTAGTTTCACGAATCTCCCATTTGCCGCAGAGTCTATAATAAGTCTTGAGTTGTTCCCCAAACCATTGTAAAATCCCTGAACTAGGAACCATTTTTGTAGACCATGATGGGGACATTTTCTCTGGAGGTCCTTGAATCTTTCCCACGCCTCATATAAAGATTCGTCATTACTTTGGATGAAATTTGTGATCTGACTACGCAACCTAGCAGTCTTCTCTAGAGGGTAGTACTTCCTGTAGAAAGCTAAGGCCAAGGTATTCCAGTCTGTGATCCCAAGAGTGGCGCGATTAATCCCATTGTACCACATCTTTGCCTTGTCTCAAAGTGAAAATGGAAAAAGAATCTCCCGAATTTGATCTTGTGTTACTCCCTGCTGCTTAATAGTAGAACAATATTGGCAGAAGTCCTGATAATGTAGATTAGGGTCTTCATTAGGTCCACCACAAAATTGTTTCCTTTCGATCATATTCAGCAATGCAGGTTTGATCTCAAAATTGACAGCTTCGATTTCGAGCATTTGATTGCTCTTGGGAAGTTCAGCCAAGGAGGGCTGGGAAAAGTCAGTAAGTCTCCGAGCCATTTCTGATTCTCTTGGAGTAGTAGGAACAGTGCGTCTAGAATCAAAATCAGAATCAGAATCCAAAGGGGTTTCTCCCCCTGAATTATCTCGCAATAGTGTGAAGAAGTTCTTCTGTCTATGAAAAGATCTTTCAATTTCAGAACTCAAACTCTTGCGCATAGACGAACTAAAGAATAAACAATTAAGAGATTTTGTCCCAAAGAACAAGTGTTCTCTGAGACGAGAATGAATAATATAGACTCTAAAACAATTAAAGGAAATGAAACAAAACCGTTTCCACGGCAACGGCGCCAAATTTTGACAGGCTAAAGTCGTATCACCTAATCAAAAGTAATCCTAAAGTCCTCTAACAAATAGTAGTCAGGGAAGTAGGGTCGAATCCACAGGGAAATAGTGTTCTTTTCCTAATTGTCAATCAAATCAAGATTATAGGGAACGAGTGTTTGGTTGTAATTATACTAAGCTAGACATCAACTATATCAAGAATATCAATAAAATAAAGTCTAGGGCGTAGGTTCACCAATGAACAATATTCCAGGATGAAACACAATAATCAATAATGAATAGCGCAATCAAACAGGTTGATTTCCTCTCTCGATTCGAAATTAACCATAGAATGATATTAACAGACTCTCGCAATTTATTAATACCAATTCTACCTATTGAAACTAGCCTTAATATCAAGTTTATACCTCTCGACGCATAACCTAATATTGCAATACTATAACAATCAAATCTGGCCAAATCGGATTGAATAGAGATAATACATTTAATAGAAAACAACATACATCATCAAAAATCAATACTTTATAAACATCCCTTCATAAATATTCATGGATCCTCTTAACCCTAGAAATAAACAACTCAATCATAATTAAAGAAAACATATTCATGATGAAACAAGTAAACATGGTGAATCAATAATCAAAGATTGAATAAGAATAACAAGAGAAGAGAAGAAATACCAATGTAGAACAATCTTGAAAATCCCAACTTCTATTGAAAATCCAATGTAAAAATGGCAAAGAGTAATTCTAGGGTTCTTGAGTAATTAAAAAATGTGCTTAGCAAAACTAAAGCTCAAACTATAATGTAAAAACGTGGTATTTCAACCCTAAAAGGATAAGTATTTATATGAAAATAAGAGTCAGCGTAACACGCGCTTCAAAACGCATAAAAATCGCCCCCGCCCGGGTTGCTGGGGCGGATTCCGCCCGGTCGGGCGGTCGTCATGTCATTTTTTGTAGAAGTGAAATAGCGCCCCGCCCGGTCGGGCCCGCAACAAAATATTTTATTTTCTTCCAAATCTTCTCCAAATGATGAAATTTGGCTAAGTAAGGGCGCCCGAGCAGTCGGGGCGGATTCCACCCGGCCGGGCGGTCGTCAGCCTGCACAAACTTTCTATCTTCAAAATGCCATAACTTCTTCGTTATTCGTCGGAATTAGGAAAGTGACCACTCGTTGGAAAGCTCTTGAAGTTTATAATCTAACCTAATTGAAATCACAGCATTTGGATTTGTATAACTTGAGATATAATCAAAAGAGTGGACTGGAGTCATTTTTCTACTTCTTTCACTATTCGCTTTGCTTCAAAACTCTTCCAACTCCATGCTCGTGCTCTCAAAAGTACATCATCTCTTGTAGTGATATAAATGAGTAGGAAATGCACTAAAACATGCTAATTCCTACAATGATCAACCTGAAACTACAAACACACTACAAGTAGAACATTAGTACTAAAAATAGCTCCAAAGAGCGCAATTAAGACCAATAATCAATGAGGGACGGGGGTAAAAAACTCTATATACAATAGACACATCAAACTCCCCCAAGCTAGACTTTTGCTTGTCTCTAAGAAAAGCACAACATGAACATGAATATAATTGCTTCACCCCTTAGATAAGAAATTCAGGCTCAAATATTTTCAAACTCAAAATCCTTCAAGCAAGCAAAATTCAAGTTCAGTTGTTCAGATCACCCTAGCCACCAATCACCTAAGCAAACAATCAAATGCAGCTACCCTACATAACATGCAAATCTCGAAAAGGTGCTCACCAAGGTGTCACTCCTCTCAATTTTGTGCTAGGCATAATATGTGCCCAAACACTCCCCAACCCAACCATAAAAGCCCTCCCACTCACACTCTCATGTGTTTAGAAAGGTATAATATCGCTCATCCTAGCCAGGTCGACTCAAATAACAAACTTACTCTTTAACTTTGGCAAATTGACTCAGTATCAATCCAGTAAACAATCAAACACATGCTCAAGAGGTCTTCCTCAGGGTTGTAATTCGGGTAGAGGTAAGGAAATTATTTGGGGAATGTGGTGGAAAAGCCAAGAAAAGGGGAGTAAAAAACACTAGTAACAAGACTAGGTGTGGCCGAAACAACTCCCATGGCTTCAACAACATGACAAAAACAATAACCAACTTTAATGTCTCACGAACCATCCAATACGTGTCTCTTTCAACATAATTTTCAACACTTTTTGAAATTTAAAGAGTGAAGATCATAGAGATTTTTCAGATTGCTTCACTATCATTTTTCACTTTATTTTTTCTTTTTCTTTCTTTTCTTTGTATTAACATAGACATTATTTCCAACCAACCCATAGAATCGACCACAAATCATAGTACCAAACTAACAAATGCTCCCCCAAGCTAGGCTTTGGGACAATAATCATTGTAAAGGCTCAAGGTGTGCAATATGGCGCAATATCAAAATAAAAAGTCATTAGGCTCAGCAAGGCTAGGAGGGAAATTAATTCATTTATCAACTCTGAGGCTTAAAATTAAACAAAAGAACGCCTCTATCACAACACATGTCCAAAGTCACCAGAAATCAACAAGTACATTGCCAAAATCAAGATCAGAATGCTACGAGGAACTAGCACACAAGAATAGATTGGATATGGACGTAAACTCATAGGCAACAATGAATCCTCACAGTCTAACCAGTTCAAGCATGCAGTCAAAGCAGGCGCTTTATCATCAAAATCCACTCAAGATCAAGGCAATAGATCACGTTACAACAATACAATCACAAATGCCCAACTATCCAGTATAGTGAGTTAAATCATTTTTCAAAGCACAATTCGGGGCCCAGGGAAGCAATCAATCCATTCATATTCAACTCGTATTTTTGGTATTTTTTCAGCAATATTTCATTTTTTTTGTGATTTTTCATATTTTTTTGAAAGCAATTAAACTAACTTAACTAAACTAAAAAGCAGTAAAAAAAATAAAAGAAAAGCAATACTTACAGAAATCCTCCCCCAAGCTGAACTTGGCAATGGCCTCATTGCAACAAGGGAAAGGAAAGGGACATGGACATCACTTGTCCATCAACCTGCATCCAACAGTTTCGTAACTGCTTGCTTTACCACCCCTTCCAACCCGTGTTGGACCTAAATGCTAGGGGGGTGGCCCTCATCTAGAGGAACTCGATGCTCATTGGGGCTTAGTCCTATCAAGTCATCAGTGCTATACCCAATTGTCTTTTTGTGGCTCTTCAAGACCGTTAGAAATTGTTCTTCACCGGCAATAAACTCTAAGACAAGCACATCATCTAAAGTATCACAGGAGGGGGAATGGGGAATGCAATCATGGGTCGGGTCATCAATAACATCAACCTTATAGCATGCTTCCTCTAGCATAGGACTTTTCAAAGCGGTGGTCAGATTAAAAGTGACCTCATCATCTCCTACAGATAGTGTAAGCTTACCATTTTTCACATCAATTACTGCACCTGTAGTATGAAGGTATGGCCTACCCAAAATAATTGGAATTTGCGTATCTTCCTCCATGTCAAGCACAACAAAATCAACGGGAATAAAAATTTTACCTACTCTAACAGGCACATCTTCTAGAATACCTAGGGGGTATTTAATAGAACGGTCAGCCTTTCAAACTTCCCATATTTAATTTTGAGGAAACAGATAATGGCATAACACTCACACTAGCACCCAAATCACACAATGCTTTATCAATGAATAGTCTACCAATGTGACAGGGAATAGAGAAACTACCAGGATCTTTTAATTTTGGTGGAGATTTATTTTGTAAAAAGGTACTACATTCCTGAGTAAATGCAACTGTCTCCACCTCATTAAAAGCCCTTTTTCTAGTCAAGATATCTTTTATGAATTTTGCATAAGCAGGCACTTGAGTAATTAATTATGTGAAAGGGACTGTTACCTGAAGATTCTTGACGACTTCCAAAAACTTACCAAATTGCTTGTCCAGCTTACTCTTGAGTTGACGATTGGGAAAAGGAAGTTTGATAGGAGGAAACTCAATAGTAGGCTTTTTGGCTTCAATTGTCTCCCCATGTTCAGTCGCTTGCTTAGAGTTCTCCTTGTCAGTTTCAGATTCATTTTGGACCCATTCCCCATCGTTTCCCACACTCACAGTATCATTAGTAGGCATGGGTGGTCCATTATAATGAGAACCACTGCAGAGAGTGATGGCGTTTGCCGAGTCTGTTGGCTGAACAGGTTATGCTGGAAGAGCACCTTGTTGTCGAGTAGAGTTCGAAGTGGCTAAATGTGCCAACTGGTTCTCCAACATCTTGTTATGAGCTAGAATGGACTCAATCTGTGCCTTGTCAACTTGTCTGTCTTTTTGCAATTGCAGCATCATATTTCTCATCTCAACCATCATGGGATCAACAGGAGGGGCTTGTTGAGATGGATTGAAAGGTGGTCTAAAGAAACCAGGAGGATGTTGAGAAGGTTGTGGTAGTACCTATGGTTCATTTCTTGTGCAAGTGGTTGTGGTGCAGGGGGATTTAGGACATTAGTGCTCTTATATGACAGATTCGGATGATTGCTCAATCCTGGATTGTATGTGTTGGAGTATGGGTTATTCGGGCGATATGATTGAAAGGCATTAAATTGTTCGAGCAAACTCCGACAGTCCTGTGACCAATGTCCAACTATAACACAATTTTCACACAAGATCTCAGATGTAGTACCTAATGTAGCAACACTCGCGGGAGAGAAGAGTTGCATATCATCCAGCTTATTATTGATGGCATTCATTTGTGCAGCCAATAGGGATATAGAATCAATCTCATGCTTGCCTCCCTTGTTAGCTAGTCCTTGAGGGTTGCCATATTAAGAGTTGTAGATAGCCATCTCCTCGATTAAGTCATGTGCGGCATCAATTTCTAGTTTCACGAATCTCCCATTTGCCGCAGAGTCTAGAATAAGTCTTGAGTTGTTCCCCAAACCATTGCAAAATCCCTGAACTAGGAACCATTTTTGTAGACCATGATGGGGACATTTTCTCTGGAGGTCCTTGAATCTTTCCCACGCCTCATATAAAGATTCGTCATTACTTTGGATGAAATTTGTGATCTGACTACGCAACCTAGCAGTCTTCTCTAGAGGGTAGTACTTCATGTAGAAAGCTAAGGCCAAGGTTTTCCAGTCTGTGATCCCAAGAGTGGTGCGATTAATCCCATTGTACCACATCTTTGCCTTGTCTTGAAGTGAAAATGGAAAAAGAATCTCCCGAATTTGATCTTGTGTTACTCCCTGCTGCTTAATAGTAGAACAATATTGGCAGAAGTCCTGATAATGTAGATTAGGGTCTTCATTAGGTCCACCACAAAATTGTTTCCTTTCGATCATATTCAGCAATGCAGGTTTGATCTCAAAATTGACAGCTTCGATTTCGAGCATTTGATTGCTCTTGGGAAGTTCAGCCAAGGAGGGCTGGGAAAAGTCAGTAAGTCTCCAAGCCATTTATGATTCTCTTGGAGTAGTAGGAACAGTGCGTCTAGAATCAGAATCAGAATCAGAATCCAAAGGGGTTTCTCCCCCTGAATTATCTCGCAATAGTGTGAAGAAGTTCTTCTGTCTATGAAAAGATCTTTCAATTTCAGGATCAAATGGGAAGCCACCTGAACTCAAACTCTTGCGCATAGACGAACTAAAGAATAAACAATTAAGAGATTTTGTCCCAAAGAACAAGTGTTCTCTGAGACGAGAATGAATAATATAGACTCTAAAACAATTAAAGGAAATGAAACAAAACCATTTCCACGGCAACGGCGCCAAATATTGACAGGCTAAAGTCGTATCACCTAATCAAAAGTAATCCTAAAGTCCTCTAACAAATAGTAGTCAGAGAAGTAGGGTCGAATCCACAGGGAAACAGTGTTTTTTTCCTAATTCTCAATCAAATCAAGATTATAGGGAACAAGTGTTTGGTTGTAATTATACTAAGCTAGACAACAACTATATCAAGAATATCAATAAAATAAAGTCTAGGGCGTAGGTTCACCGATGAACAATATTCCAGGATGAAACACAATAATCAATAATGAATAACGCAATCAAACATGTTGATTTCCTCTCTGGATTCGAAATTAACCATAGAATGATATTAACAGGCTCTCGCAATTTATTAATACCAATTCTACCTATTGAAACTAGCCTTAATATCAAGTTTATGCCTCTCGGCGCATAACCTAATATTGCAATACTATAACAATCAAATCTGGCCAAATCGGATTGAATAGAGATAATACATTTAATAGAAAACAACATACATCATCAAAAATCAATACTTTATAAACATCCCTTCATAAATATTCATGGATCCCCTTAACCCTAGAAATAAACAACTCAATCATAATTAAAGAAAACATATTCATGATGAAACAAGTAAACATGGTGAATCAATAATCAAAGATTGAATAAGAATAACAAGAGAAGAGAAGAAATACCAATGTAGAACAATCGTGAAAATCCCAACTTCTATTGAAAATCCAATGTAAAAATGGCAAAGAGTAATTCTAGGGTTCTTGAGTAATTAAAAAATGTGCTTAGCAAAACTAAAGCTGAAACTATAATGTAAAATCGTGGTCTTTCAACCCTAAAAGGATAAGTATTTATATGAAAATAAGAGTCAGCGCAACACGCGGTTCAAAACGCATAAAAATCTCCCCGCCCGGGTTCCTGGGGCAGATTCCGCCAGGTCGGGCGGTCGTCAGGTCATTTTTTGTAGAAGTGAAATAGCGCCCCGCCCGTTCGGGCCCGCAACAAAATATTTGATTTTCTTCCAAATCTTCTCCAAATGATGAAATTTGGCTAAGTAAGGGCGCCCGGGCAGTCGGGGCGGATTCCGCCCGGCCAGGCGGTCGTCAGCCTTCACAAACTTTCTATATTCAAAATGCCATAACTTCTTCGTTATTAGTTGGAATTAGGCAAGTGACCACTCGTTGGAAAGCTCTTGAAGTGTATAATCTAACTCAATTGAAATCACTGCATTTGGATTTGTATAACTTGAGATATAATCAAAAGAGTGGACTGGAGTCATTTTTCTACTTCTTTTACTATTCGCTTTGCTTCAAAACTCTTCCAACTCGATGCTCGTGCTCTCAAAAGTACATCATCTCTTGTAGTGATATAAATGAGTAGGAAATGCACTAAAACATGCTAATTCCTACAATGATCAACCTGAAACTACAAACACACTACAAGTAGAACATTAGTACTAAAAATAGCTCCAAAGAGCGCAATTAAGACCAATAATCAATGAGGGACGGGGGTAAAAAACTCTATATAAAATAGACATATCACTTTCGTTTAACCTTGGATGCACATCCATACAAGTGGTTCAGATCACTAAACAAAGCTAAGTTGAACGATTGGGACTACATCCGAGAAGAGTTCCACAAACAATACATCTACAATACTCAGCTTCCCATTGGCCTTCGTGAGTTGGAATTAACTAAGCAGGATTCCAACGAAGACTTTGTCACCTTCCTTAACATATGGAGGGAAAAGGCTGCGCAAATGACTAACAGGCCATCCCAAGAGGATCAAGTCTGATTGGTGATCCGTAACCTGCAGCCCAAGTATGGGGACCATATTAAGTTCCAACCCATAGAGTCTTTCACGAAACTCTATAAGGTAGGCCTGCTGATTGAAGAAGAGGTATAGGCTAACAAGAACAAGGGTTCTAACAACAACAACTCTTTCAAGAAGAATAATAATAACCCCTTTACCTTTAAAAGCAGTGACATAAACACCCTAACTACTGACAAGAGAGGTTATCAAGGACCTCAAAGGACGTTCACTCCTTTGGGCATGTCTCTAGAAGAAGCCTTCACTAGGCTTCATGCAAAGGGAGCACTTTAGCCTCTTGGCCCTACTCCAGACCCTCCTCTGGAGAAGAGATCCAGTAGATGGAATTCTAATTCCTACTGCAAGTACCATCAAGGGAATGGGCATCTGACATCGCAATGCTGGACTTTGAAGCATCATCTGCAGGATATGGTTGAAGACGGTAGATTACCAATTCCGCCTGCGGCAAAAGTCAGCAACAACAGCAACCCCTTGGGTAGTACCTAAACAATGACGGGGCTTAGTCATTTAACGCTAGTTTTCTAGGTTGAGTCGGAGAGTCCCTCCCCTAGATCCTTTATTTCCTTTCCTGTCAAGTTTATGTCATTTAGGACTTTATTTCTAATAAGTCTTGTTTCATTCATTTTCAATTAATAAAATAATTGCATTTTATTTTCATTTTCATTGGCCTTCCATCATTTTATTTATGCTTCTAATTCAATGATGAAACCAGAATCACCTAATGAACTTGACTAATAATAATAAAAGGAGATCTGAAATAAATAAATAAATAAAATGATAATAAAAAGAGGACATACAATGGATCATGAGTTATTCCCTCTCCCTTCCATTGCCTTTCACAAGTCATCTCTCTGCTAGCCAAAATAAAATCCTTTAAACCATCATCTCCATGATACTTAGCCAAATAATCCCTCCATTAACCAAGCTTCACAAATATCCTTCAAGCCTTCCAATACCCTAAACCAAATTTGTGTGCAAGCCTTACTACATAAAAAATAATAATCAATGTCAGGCAAAAACAAAAAAAGATGAAAAAATTCAAAGTGCCAAAAAAATTAAAACAGCAAAAGAAAACGCACAAGACCAAAAGAAAGAGCCAAAGCAAGAAATAAAAAGTCAAGCTAGGGGGTTTGCACACAAGTTCTACCCCTCATTCAAATCCTTCAATCCATCAAACCTTAACCCATACAATCCAAATCCATGACCCTTCATTTCCCAAACCATTTAAACCTTCATCAAAGCCTTAAACTTTTCAACCTTTTCATCAACCATAACTCCTTTTTCAAGGTATGTCCAAGCACGCTAGGTTGAAAGCCCGAAAGGGCGGCCTAGGCAAAGGTTAGGGCACAAAAAAAAAAAAAAAATAAATCAGATCCGGAACTACGAATGGTCTGATTCCGCAAGGATACGTAGGAATCCTCATCTCGAGGTCCGACCGCTTCAATAGAATAAAAATTAGTAATGGTCTAATGATTTGACTTTATAGAATTTAGGAGCATAATCTCTATCTAGATCCCGACATAGACTCGAGTCTGCGCCTAGCCTCGTTAAAACCTTTTCCCACCTACATTCATTTGAGTCACAAATTTAAACCTTTTATTTTTCAATCCAAACTCTCCTTGTCCCTGAAGGACTCTCCGACAATTCCATGGTTTCTGGCAATATTTGACTTTGCCTAATCATCTTCCCAAAGAAGAATCCCCAGTACAATCCCCAGCGATAACTTTCAACGTTCAAGACAGATCAACTACATTTCGATATCAGATCAAGTTCATTTCGATTAAGGCTCATGCCTAATTCACGGCAAGCTCACCCAAAGTGGGGGCTTCCTACGTGTGGTGGTTCCTCCGATTCAAATCAAACTCCCGAGAAGGTGTAATCCGCGGACCTTGTTTACGAACCCCGATTGTTTACTAAAAACGATTTTTGAAAATCATTCAATCTATTTCTAATCATTCTGATCATTCTATCATTCTATACATCTTCTAGCCTTGCAAAATCCTGACCTTGCATTGCAGCTTTGTAAAACCCTGACCTTGCATTGCATTTCATACATTCTAGTCTTGCATAACCCTGATCTTGCATGACGTGTCACCCTTAAGCTTTGCATAACCTTAATCCTTGCATTGCGTCTCATGCATCCTTAGAGAGTCTAAGTTTACATTATTGCATCACTATGTGCTTATGTGAGTTGTTTGCACCTATCTGCTAACATTTTTCCCTGCAGGTAATCAGATTGATTGTAGTTATTATCCTGCATACTAACTTTGTTTTGCAGAGACCGGCGGTTATAGATCAGTTCTAAACTGCAGAGCGTTTAGAATCGTCCTCCGTCCCGACACCGTATACTTTGACTATCGGTTTCCTGAACCTCAGTCAAAGTGGGTGCTTCTGAAGACACAAAATCGTGTCTCCCCATTTAAGGATCCGATGATGAAACATACCGTGGTCTTAATTGGTCCGATCCAAGGGCAAAGCAGTCTGAAAAGCTATTCAAAACCATTTCGAAAAGTATAAAGTCCTATTTTAAAGCCCAATTAAGTCATGATAATTAATTCTATTTGAGCCCAATTCTTTGAAAAGCCCAATTAATTGATAATTAATTGATTTATTTTAATAAATAAATATTCTCAAAAGATATATTTTTTAAGTCAAAATCAGATTTTATCCCGTAATATAAGATATCCGTAGTTAAAGGATAAAAGAAATCTTTTAAAACGCGTTTTAAATATAGCTGGCAAAGGCATGGCAGGAGCCAGGCTGGTGCGCCTAGCGCACCAACCTGGGCCTGGCGCACGTCTGTGTGTCAGGCGCAACACTGTCCACATGTGTCAGGTGCACTAATCTGCACTTGACACGTGGATTTTTGACTCATTCAGAGTCCTGTGTCAAGCGCAACTCTCTGCTTGAGACGCGGATTTTCTTTCTTATCTTTTTTAAAAAAGTGTACCACGTGTACACTTTTTATTGGTCATGTCGCGTCATGCGCTTGCCACGTCAGCTGCGCCAGACGCAGCCAGCGCGTGAGGCGCAGTGCCGTTTTCCCTATAAATAGGCATGATTTCATAACAGATTTCAGAACGGATTTTTCACATGAACACACTTCGAACTCGAAGAATACTTTACGAACCTCTCTACGAACTACAAATCTCACTACAAAAAACTCATACCTTTCAAACACAAATACATTCAATCTACATACTTTCATACATTCAGATTTTCAGGCTTCACGATTGCTCGTCCCGAAGGTTGTCAATCCCGCAGACCCAAGCCACGGTATAATCCTGAGGGTCCTTAAATAAATTATTTTTATATTGAAGTTACTAACAGTTTTCTTTGCGGATGTATATCTTTAATGTAAAATCGCTATACTGTATATTCTAACCCTTTTTCTATACTTTATTTTATTTTATTTTATTATTATTCAATGCCTTTGTATATTATATGCCTGCCTGATCATTATATGCATATTATATAATTGTCCTGTTTTAATGCTTTTATCACCCCACATGTTATTTTTACTAATCAAAGACCTAAAGAACTGTTCTAATATTAATCAGATTAATTTGGACAACTTACTAGGTTCCCTGTAATTTAATTGCCTAATAACATGTCACTAAAAAATAGTTTTTTTTATGTGTTTCCTGGACCAATTTAGACTAAATATTTTTAGGGTGTTTAAAATATTATATGATTATTCTTTGGCATAAAATCTGCAACGAATCGATATTTAGTAGAGGCCAACTTTGGGCGAATGTGGTTCATTATGACTATATTCGTACCCTCACCCCCGAACTTAATCTCTGGTTCACTTTGACCATATATGGAGTCATGACGGGGAAATCTACATTGGATAATTTGTCCCTATGATTTTCCTATATCCAATTAGGTTTATGATTCTTCCTAAAAAGAATTGTTGGCGATTTTTTTCAATATATACAATATAATTTTTAATAAAACCTTAACAGTAGGGTAGTCAAATCTAATACGCGATCATCCCGCGTGGGCGAAATAAAAACACGCCTACAGTACCCTATAATGACCAATACCCTGCTCCAATTGGTCCGGATCGAGGAAAGAATAAAGAACGAGTCTAAAATAAAATGTTTTAAGCCCAAATCATTTTCTAACCTTTTTTATTAACCCATTTCCAAAACCTTTTTTATAAATAACATTTTAAAAGCCCATCTTCTAAAACCTTTTAAAAATAGTTTTTATGAAAGCCCAATTTATAAAACCCCTTTTCTAGCCCAATTTAATTAATAGAATTAATTAATTATATTAATTAGTTTTATTAATAAAGATATCTTTTATAAAAATGATCTTTTCTCAAAGTGTTTTTAAATATCTTTTATCTAACTCTTTTCTAAAATCTTTTATGACAAAAATCTGTTAGAGACCTATTAACTTTCGGAAACCTATTGCATCTCAACTACCTAAACCTACCTTCATTATATAATACTCCTCACAACAAACAAATCAGGGGAAACGAACAAACTAATTCACACGGCTCAAAAATTCCCTCGGCATATCTCACAAGCTCCCTTGACACCTACACGCCTACCTCCTACAAATCTCCTCGCCTAATCTCATACAGCCACATTCACCTTCTAATTAATGAACTAAATCACGCCACATCACCATTCATCATCCTAATTCTCTAGCTCCTAGATTCATCACCTGCCACATAATTAATCAACCCCTAATTGCTTCCTAATACATAACAACAGCACACCATCAACGACTCATCATCTAATAAATACCGAGATCATCGCATTATTACTCACACGCATTATTCATCATCATCAATGCACCATCCTTATTTACAATATAATTTCAAGACCCGGTTCATCATAGTAAAAGGCCAATATTGTTCGACACAGTGCAATATCTAACGCAAGCAACACATAATACAAAAAACAAGATACAACCTTTTTTAAGACTCGTACAACTTTCGATCCAAGATCCGTACAAATCAACAACCCCGGACGGTGGTATAGTTTCCGAAGGTCAACTAAATTAACTAACTTTATTTTTATTTCTTTATTTTTATTACTTTATTGAAGTTACTAACATTCTATTCATGATGTAGATTGTTACTCGTCCCTGCGACTGTAAGTATTGTAATTGTCCCTGCGACTGTAAGTATTGTACATATTATACTAACTCCCAGCAGTATTTTATTTTCATATTTTTATTTATTTTCATGAACATATTATTTTTTTCTGCCTGATTGCAATATTTATCACCTTGTATTTATTGTTAATCAAGACCTAAATAAATGTTCTAACTAATTCAGATAACATGGACAACCTGCTAAGAACCCATTAATATTGATTGTCTAATAACTAGTCACTAAAAATATAATCTTTTTATATGTTTCCTGAACCAACTTAGACTAAATATTTTTAGGGTGCTTAAAACGTTATATGATTATTCTTTTAAATAAAATCTGTAATGAATCGATATTTAGTAGAGGCCAGCAATGGGCAAATGTGGTTCATTATGACCATATTTGTACCCTCACCCCCGAACTCAGTTTTTGGTTCCTGACCATCTATGAAGTCATGACGGGGAATCTACATTGGATAAGTCCCTAAGATGTCCTTTCCATTTCAATATCCAATTAGGCTTATGATTCTTCCTCTAAAGAATTGTTGGCGACTTCAAAACGTATTTTTAATAAAACATTAACAATGGGGTAGGCATTAAAGGAATTCAAAATCCACGCCTACAATTTGGCGACTCCACTGGGGAGGATTTTAAAAAAATATATTTTTTTTAAATGAGTGGGTGAAACTTGAAAAATACGATTCATTCTTATTTTATGCCTTTGATTAATATACTGTTTTGCATATGCATGGCTATTGTTCAGCCACCTTAAGGACAATCTACCTTGCCTCATTAGCACATGTTCTATGTGTGAGGTCACCCCGGGGGGTTTGTGCTTTGTCCTTCCAAAAAACTTCCTGAGCGATAGTGTTGGATCTTAGTTATAAGCAAATCCACCCAACCATGGCATTGTTCTCTTCTTCCTGACTTGAAAACTGGAGCGCGTCTTACACGTGGCCACGTCTTTAAGCAGGGGTACGAAACGTGGGATCAATCTCTTAGTGATGGACCCTTTTCAACCTTAACCTAAACCTGACCATAGTTTAAACGTAGAATTGGACATTAGGTTGAGAACTTTGCATATCATTATCCTACCTGTGCATATTTACGTGTACGTGCCTTTAATTGTTTTATATTATGCGAGTTTTGAGTCAAGATACGCGAATTCGAGTCACGATTGTCGAACAAATGAATTAAAGTACTTGTCCTACAAAATCTGCTCGCCGCGCGCTTAAGTGTGTGCCACCACACCTTCCTGCGTTCCACGCGATTCCTTGCGTTTCAAGCATTACTTATCCTGCGTCCAGCACATGCCTTGCGTCTCGTGCATGGTTCCTGTTCATCACATTCTTTGCTTTTCATAACCTGCATACTACAACTGACTTGTGTTGGTCGTGCTTTCCTTTTGCGTGGCGTACCATTGCCTTGGCTCACCTTTTTTCCTTTTTCTTACCCAAACCAGCAAACCTAGGATGAAATTTCTCATTTTCCTCTAATCCTTTTTCACCAACAAAAATTTCCATCCTTTTTTTTTCCTTCAAAAAAAATATTTTCAATCTCTAATCTCCTATCTATTTCAAAAATTCTATCCCCATCTTTCATCAAACTATCTCTCCTATCTTTTTTTCAAAAAATGATCTCCCATCTTTTTTGAAAATCTTTCCCCATCTTTTTTTCAGAAATCGATCTCTTATCTTTTTCAAAATCTCAGTCCATCTTCAATCTCCTATCTACTTCAAAAATTCTATCTCCACCTTTTTTTTCAAAAAAAAATATCCATCTTTTTTCCTATCACATATCTTTTTTCGAAAATTCATCCTTGATCTCTATCCTATCTCTTTATGTATATTATCCATCATATGTGTACATCGTCTAGGATTCCTTTTAGTGTTGTAAAAGTCTCATCCGCTTAGGAATTCTAACTGCATTAGAAGTCCGTCTGACCCAAATGTCTAGATTCATCCAGTTTCACTCCATTTAGAGTTCTGAACCTAGTCTAACTTTATTCATGTCAGGAGTCTTAGTTCGCTTGAGTCTCATCCATCTTAGGAGTCTAAACCCATTAGAATTCTGTCCATCTTAGAAGTCTAAATCCATTAGAATTCTGTCGATCTTAGGAGTCTAAATCCATTGGAATTCCATCCGTTTTAGGAGTCTAGGTCCACTAGAATTTCAGGGTCTAAGTCCACTAGAGTTTCATGCATATTAGGAATCTAGCATCCTTGAAAGTTCGTCAAATTAAGAATTCTAACATCATTAGAAGTATATCAAGTTTAGGATTCTGAAGTCATTGGATTTTCATATCAATTAGGACTGCATTCATACTATAATCCTTTTGTACTGCATAGTCCATCATTCATACACTTCATGCATATGCATTTAGGAGTCTCATTGCATCTATACTCTCCATTTCATTTCATGCATTCCGCATTTAGTAGTCCTTAACTACAAGCGATCTAATTCCCTCTTTCGGGATATGTAGGCAGCCTTTGCAGGTTCGAACGCCTAGGTTGAGTCATGCATACATGCATTAGGTCTAGATGCATCCAAAAATAATAATAAAAATATATGTTTTGTACATATACGACATTCAGATTGTTCCTAAAAGCTCAACTTTTAAACAAACGCACATTCTTTTATTCCATTTCTCTCCCTCTCCATCAGCACTCAATTTCTAGTCTCCTGCTGGGTGATCCATTGTAGGAAATATACAATATGTCAAGCTCACCTCAAGAACAAGTTGATGAGTTGCAGGGTACACTCGTCGATCTTGTAGCACGTGTTGCCAGACTAGAAGCACAGTACATGGCACCAACTAGTTTTACCGCAATCACGATTGATCGACAAAGGATAAATGAACTACATAACATCACACAGCATAGTCCATTGATAAACCCTTCCATCAAATCAATCCCTGAATGCTCGTCTCGTTCTTGAGGAGGCAAAAGAATTATTGATGATTCACCTAACGCCCAAGCATCTACTGAGATACATTCCAGAAGAAAGCCTCAAGGGGAGTTCATATCCTTACATATGAGCTATGGAGCTATATTCGAGTATCTTCATTTCAGAAAATTGCTCTACCCTATAGGACCCACTCCAGATCCTAGGGAAGGCAGCAAAGGGGTAAATTGGGACAAAAATGCCTATTGCAAGTACCATAAAGGAGACCGGCATAGAACTAACGATTGCTATAGGTTAAAGCGCTTTATTCACAACATGATAGAAGAGGGAAGACTTCCAATTCTCTCGAACGAGGTCCCAAATAAGATAGAGGTTGCTGACATGGGTACAAGGGATTATTTAAAACCCCGACGAGCACAAACCCCACTAAAGATGACCTATACTCAAATCTTTCACCAACTCCGAGCTAAAGGTGCGAATTCCCCAATTGGACCCCTAGAAGACCCACCTAAAGAAGAAAGAAATCTGATGTGGGATGAAGGCTCCTATTGCGTATATCATAGGGGGAAAGGTCACCCTACCGAAAGGTGTATGAACCTTCAGGCGATTATCCAAGACATGATCGATGACAAAAGACCGCAATTGCTATCCGATCCAGACTACAAAGATGCAGCCCCAGTCCCAATAGCATATATTCGTTAAAACACCTGGACTCGCTTAGGTACAGTTGAAAAAAAATATATACACCTCTTCTCTTTTCATTTAGAAAGAGACCTCATGAAGATTGAAGCAACGAAGCTGTTTCGTCACGTGACGTAGGAGTCTAGACTTAGGATTTCATTTTCTGTTTCATTTCTCTTATTCGCCCGGTCTAATATAGGATTTCCCTTTCATTGCATGTACTCATAATTTTCAATTAATAAATGAGTATTTCTTTGCTAACCTTGCACTAACGAGCATCAATGGAAATCACGATTGTCGCCTTAAAAGAAATGAATTTCTAATTCTCATGACTATTCTAATAAAGGCAATGAACAACTGGCATACATAAAAGAGGCATCCCTTCCCTTCACTGCAACTATTCCTCCATTTCAACTCAAATGCATAACACCCCTTTCCCTCTAACCTACCTTAGTGGAGGTACACTTGACATCAATTCAATGTAAAGGACAAGTAAAAAAAGAGAGCAATAAAACAAAAAAAAAAAAAAAAAAGAAAGCAACCTCGATACAAAAAAGTGCAAAATATAAAAAAGAAAGAAGTGTTGCAAATAAGCCCATCAATAGCTTTGTCAAAGGTATTTTCTCAACCGGCAACCAGCCACATTGCATTCCAATAAGCCATAAAAGACAAACCAAAGCCCGCTAGGTCGAAAACCCATAAGGGCAACTTAGGCAAAAGTCAGGGCACCTTCTCATTCACTTGGCCTAACTACTAATGGTCTGATTCCGCTAAAGATACGTAGGAAACCTCACCCTGAGGTCCGACCGCTTTAAACAAACCAAACCTAAATCATTATCCACGTACCCTTGCCAAACACCTCTTCCAAATCAATGATTAATTCAATGCTTAATTCATTGCAAATGGCTCCAAAGCAAAATGCTCGGCCACCAATTAAAATGTTAAGAGCTACGACTGGCCTGATTCCATCATGGATACTTAGGCAACCTCTTTTGAGGCCCGACCGTTTTAATTCACAACATATTTTTAAGGCTCGCCTAGGCCCATGAGAAAAGCGCAATCTCTCAAATCATGAATTTTCAATGCTCATCCCCTACTCTTAGAACTAGACTGGGATTTGAACCTGCATCATTAGCCTACCTTATTATGTGAGTCAAATCATTATGACTCTGCCTTCTTCTAATTCTTATCCCTTCCTTTTTCTAAGCCACATTATCGCTTCTAAGTCAACCTTAGCATAACCTTTCAACACTCAGCGCTATGACCGCGCCTCATCCCTTGCGTGTTCTTTTCTTTGACCCTTCTTGTCTTTTTCACCTTAGGAACCCTATATGGAATCTTCGGTCGAAACTTTCGCTAAGCGTGATGATATATCTTCAAAATCAAGCAATCAAGCTAGATACTTCATCGACTCCATCTTACTGGGGGCTTCATCACCGATCCACACTGGAAAATCATAGGCTCCAAGTCTATGTCTATGTAATAAGGACTTCATTAAGAGTCCATATATGACATCTTGGGTTTTAAAAAAAAAAACTCAGATGGATACAACACAACATTTATTTATGGGCTCGCTTAGGCCTTTGGCTTACAAAACTCGAAGCATATACAACTCAAGCGCTACAAAAGCTCGTTCTATAACGTATTTCAAATCCAACATAGTCGATTAACTGAATAGATTATCCTTGGGCTCAATGCGTACCTTGATAAGGACTTCATTACGAGTCGATACAAAAGATTGTGGGCTCCAGACCCATACGAGAACCTAATTGTTTTATGGACTCACTTAGGCCCATAACAACTACAACACATTTCGAATCAAACACAGCTTACATGGATCATCCTTGGGGCTTCCCTTTTCTTCTCTTTCGAAAACGGTTTTCTAAAACGAAAATTTGGGCTTCTAATGAAACGACTGAAGCATCATATCATATCATCAGCATTAGTGTCATATCTCTGCATTTGCATCTCGCATTATACAAACACTATGTCAATCATTGCATGCATCCTTCATACTTAGCCATAGGATCCAAGCATCAATGAGCGAGTCACACATACGCGTACATATTATACACATTCTGCAGTCTAGTGTCACACAGTTGCACACTTACACTATATCCTCATAGTTTAAGTCATCATTATGTCCTATCCCTTCTCGCTTTTTAGTGAATGAGCTTTTCGCAAGTTATGTTTCTCGCTTTTTAGCGAATGAATTTTTCGCAAGTTATATTTCTCGCTTTTTAGCGAATGAACTTTTCGTAAGTTATTATTTCTCGCTTTTTAGCAAATGAACTTTTCGCAAGTTATATTTCTCGGATTTTAGCGAATGAACTTTTCGTAAGTTATATCTCTCGCTTTTTAGCGAGTGAACTTTTCGCAAGTTATATCTCTCGCTATCGTAAGTTATATTTCTCGCTTTTTAGCGAATGAACTTTTCGTAAGTTATATTTCTCGCTTTTTAGCGAGTGAACTTTTAGTAAGTTATATTTCTCGCTTTTTAGCGAATGAACTTTTCGCAAGTTATTCCTATTCCAATTGCTTTTAACCCAAATCAATCTACCTCGAATAATCCCTTTCATGCAAATAAACTTTTTGTAAATTGTTCTTTTCTTCCTCGCTTTAAGCGAATGAACTTTTCGTAAGTTATGCTTTTCTTCCTCGCTTTAAGCAAATGAACTTTTTCGTAAGTTATACATTTCTTTCTCGTTTTTAAGCGAATGAAATTTTCAGAAGTTACTCCTTTTTGTTTGCATGCTTGTGTTCATTGGATTTAACAGGTATGAAACCGTCAATAACGGCACACAAACCGTTAGGTCTGCGAACCACTTTCAATCAACTACACTATTTTTCATGGAGCGGGTCAGCAAACAGCTTAGCCTTGTGGAGCAGGCCAAATACTCCACACCAATTGCCTTGGAGCAGGCCAAACACTCCGCACCAATTGCCTTGGAAAAGGCCAAACATTCCGCACCAATTGCCTTGGAAAAGGCCAAACATTCCGCACCAATTGCCTTGGAGCAGGCTAAAGACTCTATACCGATTGCCTTGGAGCGGGACAAAAGCTCTACACATATTGTCTTGGAGGAGGCCAAAAACTCTACCCCGACATGAGCCGGACCATAATAGCTCATGATTCCTTTTTCCCACTTATCATCTCATTCTCCGTCCCGACACGTGTACTTTGACTTTTGGTTTTACAAACCTCAGTCAAAGTGGGGGCTTCTGTAGACACATAATCGTGTCTTCCCATTTAGTACCCTATGATGACCAATACCCTGTTCCAATTGGTCCGGATCAAGGAAAGAATAAAGAACGAGTCTAAAATAAAATGGTTTAAGCCAAAACGATTTTCTAACCTTGTTTATTAACCCATTTCCAAAACCTTTTTTATAAATAACATTTTAAAAGCCCATCTTCTGAAACCTTTTAAAATAGTTTTTATGAAATCTCAATTTATAAACCCCTTTTCTAGCCCAATTTAATTAATAAAATTAATAATTATATTAATTAGTTTTATTAATAAAAATATCATTTATAAAAATGATCTATTCTCAAAGTGTTTTTAACTTTTATCTAACTCTTTTCTAAAATCTTTTATGATAAAAATCTTTTAGAGACCTATTAACTTTCGAAAACCTATTGCATATCAACTACCTAAACCTACCTTCATTATATAATACTCCTCACAACAAACAAATCAGGGGGAACGAACAAACTAATTTACACGGCTCAAAAATTCCCTCGGCATATGTCACAAGCTCCCTCGACACCTACACGCCTACCTCCTACAAATCTCCTCGCCTAATCTCATACAGCCACATTCACCTTCTAATTAATGAACTAAATCACGCCACATCACCATTCATCATCCTAATTCTCTAGCTCCTAGATTCATCACCTGCCACATAATTAATCAACCCCTTATTGCTTCCTAATACATAACAACAGCACACCATCACCAACTCATCATCTAATAAATAACGAGATCATCGCATTATTACTCACACGCATATTCATCATCATCAACGCACCATCCTTATTTACAATATAATTTCAAGACCCGATTCATCATAGTAAAAGGCCAATCTTGTTCGACACAGTGCAATATCTAACGCAAGCAACACATAATACAAAAAACAAGATACAACCTTTTTTTAAGACTCGTACAACTTTCGATCCAAGATCCGTACAAATCAACGACCCCGGACGATGGTATAATTTCTGAGGGTCAACTAAATTCACTAACTTTATTTTTATTTCTTTATTTTTATTACTTTATTGAAGTTACTAACATTCTATTCATGATGTAGATTGTTACTCGTCCCTGCGACTGTAAGTATTGTACATATTATACTAACTCCCTGCAGTATTTTATTTCATATTTTTATTTATCTTCATGAACATATTATTTTTTTCTGCCTGATTGCAATATTTATCACCTTGTATTTATTGTTAATCAAGACCTAAATAAATGTTCTAACTAATTAATATAACATGGACAACCTGCTAAGAATCCATTAATATTGATTGTCTAATAACTTGTCACTAAAAATATAGTCTTTTTATATGTTTCCTTAACCAACTTAGACTAAATATTTTTAGGGTGCTTAAAACGTTATATGATTATTCTTTTGCATAAAATCTGTAATGAATCGATATTTAGTAGAGGCCAGCAATAGGCAAATGTGGTTCATTATGACCATATTTGTACCCTCACCCCCGAACTCAATTTTTGGTTCCTGACCATCTATGAAGCCATGACGGGGAAATCTACATTGGATAAGTCCCTAAGATGTCCTTTCCATTTCAATATCCAAATAGGTTTATGATTCTTCCTCCAAATAATTGTTGGCGACTTCAAAACATATTATTAATAAAACCTTAACAATGGGGTAGTCAAATAAACGTGCTCGCACCGCGTGTAGGCATTAAAGGAATTCAAAATCCATGCCTTCAATTATGTGAATAGTTTATAGGATGTAATATTTTTTCTATGATGTTCAAGATGTTTCCAGCAACTGGAATTTGGAATTTCTAAGAAAAAGAATTTTGTACAGTTAATTAAAAATCATACACATTGTTGTGAAAAACATATTTTGTCTAGTACCACATAATCTTATTCTGTCAATAAAGTTTAAAATAAACTCATTTAGAAAAAACCAAAAAATCAACTTTAAAGTAGACATCAGTAGATTTCCAAAAATATAAAAATCATGTTCATATGAATTTTATACAATTTTATCTCATTTTTACAAAAACGTTCATGCAAATCACTAAATTCCCGAACGCTGATTTTCTCTTCAGTTAAGAAAATAAATAAAAAGGGTCTTAAAATGTCCAATTCAAGTGAAAATTTTCATTCTAGTTATTAATAGTGTCTAGAATGTTTATACCAAAATTCACTTCAAACTAAGTTCAGTAAGTTGGATTTCGAAAAACACATTGGATAAAGGTCCTGTTTTGACAGATTTTAGCATAAAATTCACCATAATTCGACACTAAAAGCTTGTGAATTTTGACAAAACATAAAAAACTCACTGACCTATCCATAGGTGTATCACATGCTCAATTTAACATTTTGTACAGAAAGTTATGAATTCTGGAAGTTAGTATAAGAACAAAAGTGCAATCTGGAAAATGAAATAAAGTGATTAACTCAATTTTCATAAAATAATGTTGTCTTTTCATACGAAAATGTCAATTAAAAGTCATGAAATTTTAAATTTCTCTTAAAATGATTCATTTTAATTATGTAAATTAAAAATCAATAAAAATCATCATAAAAAAAATCAAAATCAAAGAGGTTAACTAATCTCTAATTTTCACAAGTTTACAAACAAGCATGAATTCCAAAGCCTATTCAAGAGGATGAAGATCAAGGAGCATCATGGTGAAGATCAAGAATGAAAACTTGTATAGATCATAGAGATTGTACATATTGTTGTAATAATAGTTCTTTGTAAATAGTTATTACATCACTCATTAATGAAAAATATGGAGATGTTTATGCATAAGTTTCAAGAATAATTCAACAATTCTTTTTGAATAAAATGAACAACCAATGTTACAAATATTGCATGTTGGGCCCAATATATCATAGTATATGAATAAAATGACCCAATCTCAATTAAGAGGAAAAATTGCAAATCTAACTAAGTTAAATTGTATGATGATCCATCTTACATTTTAAAATTATTCTCCATTTTCAAATGGATCAATCATATAATTTGACATAATTAAATTGGTAATTATGATCTCCAAATTGATTTTAGGCCGTTTCACGTGTCTTACTTTAAATGGCCAAATTCCGATTAATCAAACACAAATCTCCAAATTTTATCTCAAATTGATCTTTCTCAAAATGATTTAATAATCTTCAAATAAGATTATTCCTCATCCATCCAAAAGCCTTCAATTAGGAAGCAAATAAACCTCTTTTCCTAGACCTCTTGAAAATTATAAACGTGATCACTAATTAAGGTGGTTATTTCAATCCTTGATTAATCGCTAATTAGGGCGATTAACTCAAACTTTTTATTTAATCACTAATTAGTGTGATTCTCCAATCATTGGTTAATCGCTAATTGGGGACATTAACTCAAGCTCTTCATTTAATCACTAATTAGGATGGTTACCTTAAACCTTGGTTAAATCACTAATTAGGGTGATTACTTTAAACTTTCCTATTTAATCACTAATTAGGTGATTATCTTAAAACCATTTTTAATCACTAATCAAGGTGATTATCTTTTCTCTTAAGTTTAATCACTAATTGAGGTGATTATCCTAACCTTCATTTTTAATCACTAATCAAGGTGATTATCTTTCCTCTTAAGTGTAGCCACTAATTAGGGTGATTATCTTAATCTCCATTCTTAATCACTAATTAAGGTGATTATCTTGATCCTCCTTCATTTTAATCGCTAATTAAGGTGATTATTTTGACATTCATATTTAATCACTAATTAAAGTGATTATCTTAACCCCATTTCAATCACTAATTGGAGTGATTACCTCATTTCAAAAAGATTTGTTTAATTCTAAAGGTGAGTTATTCATAATCTACCCCCTTTTCTTCCCCAATGGAATTGGCCATTTAGGGTGAGACATAAGATTGAACTACGATGGTTTTGATCCATGAGTGGATTCCAATCCCGCAATGATTGGTACGTAGTGCAACTTCAATGCTCAGACCTACCATGTACGAATGATATATTGGCCCTCTTAAAGATGATTGATGTGTATATGTGCAAACTATGTGATTTTCTTTCTTTTTATTAGCCATGATTACTTTAAAATGGAAAATGACGCATTTAGTAAGAGCCCGTTCTGTAAAACGGAAGAGGAGACGAGTTCCAGATGTTCGCACCTCTTAACCTAAACCCCGAACCCTATCTCATGGTATGAAAGGCCAATTTTCAAAAAGCCTTATCCATATTTCTTGTTTTAAATGATATTCCTTGAAATTGATTTTAAAACGATTTATTAAATAAATTTGTCCCTATTCAGATATTAATAGGGTGACGACTTCAAAGTTTTCTAAAAATCATAGTCCAATGAGAGACTTTTGTGGGACTCAGACCGTTGATTAAGACAGTAAAAATCAGGTACCACAGGCTGGCGACTTCACTGGGGACTCATACTTCCACTTGAAGTATAAGAGGTTTAAACCTAAAAAATGTGTTATTTTCCATATGTATATACTAGTCTTAAATAAATTGAGTAACTACATCTAGTAATAATTTGTAAACAAATTATTTACAAAGTTTCATCGAAGAAAAATATTTTCATAATGCAATCATTTAAGGACAAACAAAGTAAATGAAGATCTAAAATAGTGTTTTTCTCTTGTTTTTGTACTTGCTTTCATAGTGCTACACATGCTTCCTCTACTATTTACAAAGTTTCGTCGAAGGAGAACATTTTTTCATAATGCAACAACGTAACGACAAAGAAGGTAAATGAATATATGAAATATTGTTTTTCTCTTGTTGTATTTACCTTCATTGTGCTTTCCTAACCACATGCATTCCTCGACCCAAACTACGTGCAACACATAACTGACACTATAAGAATGTTTTGGATTGAACTCTCTAATAAGTCGATATACGTAACTCATAATCTCACTAATTATGAATACTAAAGTAATATCATCTATATGACAAATTTATAAAGTGCATTTCAAATGTATAAAATGGATTGTAGTTTAAGTTAAATGAATACATGTCATAGTTCCGATAAAGTAAAATATGACATAACTTATAACTTTTCTTATTTTTTCTCATTTTACCTCAAATACCCGTGTTGGATCTTCGGAATTCCGTCATCGATATGGACATTCTGGCACTTAAATTCATTTTAGGCCAAAACCATTAACTTTTTTTTTATTAAGTAGCTGAGCGGGACACTCGAATACATACCAATGTTCAGTGAGTACCCAAGTTCAAGAAACATAGACTATTACTGGGCTCATCATACATTATCATCAATCATACACTATAGGATGTTGGACATATGTAATTTGATGCAAAAATACATTCATATGCTGTTGAATTAAACAAAGGCAAAAAAATCAAGAAAATTCAAATTTAGGATAATTCATCATAAATTTACAGATTTTCGTATGAATCATTACCTAGGCTCATTACATTTTCTTTCTTAATACACAAAAGAGAATGATCATTTACACGACATTGGCGATAAAGAGGTGTTAAGGAAATAATATATCTTGGAAGATAGTTTCCAAAAAGATGAAGATATAAGTTTCCTATTGCTAGAATTTTGCCTTACCTACAATATTGTTGAATGCTTAATGACAATTTTCAGCAGCTTTTCCCAAAAACATATCATTACATGGTGTCGGAGCAAGGTTGCCGACATACCTAAAATAATAGTGAATTATTGCTGGGCCAGATGAACAACCACCACCACCTACAAAAATAAAACCAAAGATTTCATAGCAAAGCGAACTGACAGAAAAATTTAACAAACCATCTTTGCACCTCACAATTTGAAACTCCCACAGCATAAAGCAGATTGAATGGAAGTTGATTCACGGCGCCACCGCCTGGAATACAATGTCATGAAACAAATAACGTTTACCAAAACATCTCTGACAATGATTGAAAACATAGGTTAAAGTAAGAAAACAATATTGGCAATGCAGAAAAGTAATTGTAGATCACAAAATTAATAACTAAATTAACAACATAGAATTAGAAGTATTTCTATTACATTTCAAAAATACAAAGCAAATTAACTGATATTAAGACGTATACTTACAAACTTTATACCACTGCATGTCTACATCCGTATACTTACAAACTTTATAGAGTTTGAAACAAAAATAAATTATCTCTATTATACTCCATTACTTACTTACTCTTGTTTCTTCCACAACTGTCCACATCATCTTCTAACGCTACTTTTTTTTCTTTTTTTTTAAAACAACAACCTATCTATGCATACAATTACAAATCCTTAAACAACCCAAGAAAAAGTGAATAAAATGAAGCAGAAACTCTAGAAATCAACCGAATAACTTATACCATTAATTTATTCGTAAGTGATTGACCGTAAGAGAAATCAACAGAACAATCACGGCATATCTCATACCGGATTTCGAAATTCCTATAGAATTCAGTGAAAATAGTGAGAGATGGAGCGCAAGATCATAAAATCAAGGAAAAAAGTAAGATTTATTAGGATGAATAAGAGAGATTGAAAGAGATTTACTTGGTAAGAATAAAAATCGTAGACAACTGGGAGATCTCCAAACAAATGTGCGAGTGAAAAGGATAGAGATTTAAATGAAGCAGTTATTTTTTTTTTTGAGGGGAAGATAGAGCAGTTAGTTTATACGTAATTGTTTTACTTATCGTTACCTCTTTTTTTTTTCCTTTCTCTTATTTCTATTGGATGTAATTTGCTTAATTTATTAGGGGTATAATAGGGTATTTTATATTTTGGTGTCCTACCCCTCTTGACATATATAATAGAGATAATAAATAAGTTAATCATGGCTATTCATAATTTATTTTTTGTATATAACATGCTTATGTGAAAATTACGTGTGCTTGGTAGTTTATCGATCCATACACGTGCACTTTTTTTAACCATTTTCTTATTAGCTCTGATACCACTGTCTATTGGCAAGGGTCAGAATTTTGGAATGACATAAGGGCGTAAAACCTGCATCCGCGAGCTATTGCGACCGGCTCTGGAGCGTCCACCCTCGATGGCCACAATGGAAGTGACTCGATGCCACTTTAACATAATCTTTCCGTAAATGAATATCCTTTTAGTCGACCTTTAGGACACAAGGATCAATGCACTAATGTCCTTTATATATTTCAGTTATTAAATAATGTGAAAAATATTCAAAAATTTCTCAGTCTGTTTTCAGTCGGTCAATATTTCAGTAATCATTAACTGTAGCTGAATTGCTACCGAAATGATTATCGAAATATTAAGAGTATTTTTGTTTATTTATTGTAAGTGTCATTATAAAAAATGTGTGCTGTCCCATTCAAAAAAAAACTCGTATTTACTTCACAATTCTTTTCATTCAAATTGGTTTTTCAAAAAAACGAAATAGATTTTAAAAAAAAATCTTGTTTTGAAAATGTAATCCCAAAACAGAAACAAAATTAAAACAAAAAATGAAAAATGAAAAGATTCATAATCATGAGTTTAAAACTTGTCATGTTTAGGAATTAAGTAGAATGTAATTAAACGTGGTTTAAAACACGAGAAGTCTAGTCTAAAAAAAAAGTAAAAAAAATCGTGTCAAATCAAATGGGATAATTATTATTTGCAAAAAATTTTAAAATGAAAATTCTTCCATTTCCTGCTAAAAACATGTATAAGAAAATTCATTATTCTATGACTAATGTTAGTGTGTACATTTCAGGTACTTCACATCAGTCTAATCGTAAGAGGTGGAACAGACGCCTTCAGACAGAAGAGTACATGGCCTAGCGCCCAGCAGACTGAGTTCTGAAAGGTTTGAGAAGAACCCAAGTTTATTACTTTCATATTCTACTTTGTAGGTAGAGCTACGTGCGGCTTGAACCACTAAAAAAAAAATCCAATGTTGTATGCATCTATCATAGTTTTCTTTACTATGTAATGTACTAAAAGGGGTATGTTGGCAACTCATTTTTTAAGTGCAGCCTTCGGGTATTAAATTATATATATATATATATTTAATTTTCAATATATCAGAAATACGTTGGGCCTGATTCCCCATTTAAAAAAATGTATTATCACAAGAAAAATTTATTCCCCAAATCCAAATCTACCTATGGAGATACGTAGGCAACCTTCGGGTTCGGCCACTTTTGCATTTGATATTTTCTTCCATGGTTTCAGCGCTTAAAAGCAATCAACACATGCGGATTACCACAAAGAAGAACGATGTCTGGGGATTTATAATTTGCTAAAGTGAGGACACAGGCCTCGTTATACCTTTTTTTTCTTATTTATGTAGCAGCAGGAAATGGAAGGATATCACCAAATTGATTTTGTAAAACGTTTGTGTATTATCCCAAAAAATACGAGTCTTAAAAATGGAAATCTAAAATATAAAATAAAAAGGTCCAAGTCTAAAAAAAAAAAAATAACAAGTCAAATAAATCTAATGAAAAATCAAAAACAAATGTTAGAGTTAAGGTTTCGCACCTTTTAATAAATGATAACTAAAATTGGGGTAAAACAAAAAAAAAATCTCAAAGATATCATTTCTTTCATTCCCTACACAAAAAAAAAAAAGAAGAAACAAAGTCTGGACAAATTTATGTTCTAACTTTGCATCTCATTTCATAGGAACTTCGCCTAGGCCAGCTCAGGATCTAGGTTGATTTGCCGAAATTCTGACCATAGTGAATGTTCTATTTCGGTAATACTGTCATCCTTGTCTACACCAATTGTATTCTCTGCTACACGTCTCAACAATATATCTGAAATTCCGAACAACGAGCACCTACAGAACTCTACCCCTCTACCAGGGGCGAATCCAACATGGGTTCAGTGGGTTCAACTGAACCCACCTGGATCCGCCAAGAAAACTGGTTTTACAGGAAAAGCACAAAAAAGGTATATAGAAAAGCGCCCCCAATAATACATCACATTGTGCTGTATAGTGCAGTGGTAGTGCGCGGAATCTTGAGACTTGGACTTGTGTATGATCGTGGGGTCGAATCTTGGTAAGAGCAAGTGTCATTTTTTTTTATTTTTTTTTCCTTTTCTTCCTCCCTTTGTTTTTATATTACTACTACAACTTATGTTCCTTTTTCTTGGTTTTATTTTTCTTGTTTCTTCCAATCCTCCATTTTCTAGCTTCCCTTCTTTACAAATATTCCCCTCTCACCAGGTACTTATACATTAAATATAATTTTCCAATACTTATTTTACCTTAAAAATAATAGAGTTCTAATTCATTAGTTGATTGAAAGGAGATTAATATACGCAGGGAGATTATGTTCATTTTCAATACCTAAATTTAAAATGATAGTTGTATATACATGTTTGATTATTGTCTCATTGAAAATTTAAAATTGAAATAAATTGTCTAACTCAAATTACAATCCACCGGTATAAATGGTTTGAACGCCTTTAAATATAAGTATTAATATTAAAATATCGCCGTTCGCATGCATATAAGACTAGTGTCGGCTATATCTTTGAACAAGTTCGAACCCACGTGGTTCAATTTCTGGATCCGCCACTGCCCTTTACCTAGTCCAATGGCTGAGCTCCGAGAACTTGTCCAGGCCATGCTTGAACAACAGGATAATATTGAGCAAACTGTGTTGAGCATAATGCGCCAAAGCGCCCAGATGCCTCCTCCTCCTTCTCCAAAATCAGAAGCAACTTCACCTTTTCAACTTGAGCCTATGAACAATGAGAGAGAAATTCCCACTAAGCTTGAAAAAGAAGTAGTCAAGCTCAAGGAAGTCCTAAAAGGCATGACGAAGGCTGAACCATGCATGGACATTCATCAGTTAACACTTTTCCCAAAGGCACGGTTACCTCATGGTTTCAAGATGCCTAATCTAACAAAGTTTGATAGAACCGGTAGCCCAACCAATTTCCTGAAGATGTGTGGGGGCAATGAGTCCCTAAGGAGTGGAAGAATCTTTGATGGCTCAACTCTTTCAACAGTATTTAGATGGTGCCACATCACATTGGTTCCTCAATCTTGAGAGCACAAAGAAATCCACTTGGGATGACATAGTCAGGGAGTTCTCAAACCAGTACAATTATAATGTAGAAATTGATGTTACTAGAAGGGATCTGGAGGCCACCTCTCATAATCTTAACGAAACATTTTCTTCGTTCATCACTCGATGGAGGAACAAAGCCTCCAAAATGATGAGTAGGCCTAATGAGGAGGAACAACTACAAATGGTTGTGAAGAATCTTCTTCCTGTCTATCAGAAGCATATGGCTTACCAATATTTCCCGACCTTCAAAGTTTTAATTGCTACAGAAACCCTAGTTGAGGACGCTGAGAAAAGAGGAGATATCAAGAAAGAGGAATCTACTGGCAGCACTACTTATAATGCAAAGTTTGGAAATAACAAAAGAGCCCCAAATAATGATTCAGCAGCTCCTAAAACAACTAATGCGATCCATGCCATTAGCGCATCTTCCGCATTCCAGTTGCGACCATAAAGGAACTTTACTCCCTTGAACATGACTTATTCCAAGCTCTTTCCAAGCTGAAAAAGGCCAATCTCATTCAACCATTGAATCCGCACCCACCTCCTAAAAATCCTTACCCTGGTTATGGGCCAAACCAAAATTATTAATATAACCAAAGCCCAAGGCATAATACTAAAAACTGCACGACCCTCAAGTATTAGATTCAAAATCTTGTGGATCATGGAAAACTCTCTTTGGGATCCATTTCGAGTAAACCAAATGACTCTCAACCCAACATCACAAAAAACCTCATTCCTAATCATAAGCCCTCATTTGCCATTAATGCCATCTCTCTGCTTCAGATGGATGCGATCCATTCTAGCTAATCTGCAAGACAGTTCTCCAAATGTACAAAATGTCAATAGCTGCAGGTTACAAGTGCCTGGTTTATGACTATTCCACTCAAGAAAAAGTCGAAATGATGCCTTGTAAAGACCCCAGTTTCACCCTCAACAAGGATCCATTCTTTGACATGTGTGGAACCTCGGATTATGATGGTGCTTTCTTCATTTTTTAGACTATGATGCTGATGAAGATGCCTCTTCCATCTTGACAATTGTGGAGAAAAACACTGGAGGTCATTTCACCACCCCAAATACCTACCGGCGCCCCCATCTGCCTCGATGATCTTAGTGATGAAGAGTATGTGGATATATCTCATTTAACTAGAGCAAGTCGCCATTTTAAACCATCCCATTTGGAGGATGAAAAATCTTTGGAGGTATTGAGAAGGAAAGAAAAGGGCAAGGAGCAAATGACAAAGGATAGTAATAAAGAAGATGATGCTATCAAGCGCATGAAAGAAGTAAATGCTAATGTTTCCATCTGGAAGTTGTTAATGAATTCCCAGCCTCATAGGGAAGCCGTTCTAAAGCATCTCAATGAAACCTCGGTAAGCTCTTCCATAACACCTGACCAGATGGTGGGGCTCATTCACGGCGTAGATCGACCTCTCATGTCCACAGACAATGATCTCCCTGGTAATATCAACCATAATAATTCGTTGCACATCGTTGTACGTTGCAATGGATGGGAGATACCTAGAGTATTGATCGACAACGGCTCCGCAATTAACGTTTGCCCTTTGTGTGTGCTAACAAGACTCGGGTATTCAAAAGAAAATCTGGAACCATCCAACCAGGTGGTTAGAGCATATGATAATGCCAAGAGAGAAGTACTAGGTTTTATCAACCTCCTCATTGAATGTGGTATCGTGGCAAGGAAGGTGGAATTCATGATCATTGACATTCAAGCATGTTTCAACCTCCTATTAGGAAGACCGTGGTTGCACGAAAACAGAGTTGTAGCCTCTACTCTACATCAAAAGGTAAAGCTTCTCACTGATTAGGGTGCTGTGACTATTTCTGGTGATCCAGAAATTATGACTGTCTCCAACACCGGGAAATCTGTATTGTATCTGAACGAAGTAGAGGGCACTAGGTTGGATGGTTACACTATCCACTGTATTCTAGCAGGACCTGAAAATTCATCAATGAATGAGATCCCAGGGGCCACATTAGATGTAAGTGCTGAAGAAACAGAGCCAGAGTATAGTGAGGATGACAAGGAAGAAGTAGGAGTTCCAAACATCGGCACTCATGATACGTCAATTGAAGCACCAGAGGAATCCTGTATCGGTAATCCTGAAGACAATGATGATAATGAGTCAAAGAAGAGACCTAGGACTGACGATTTTGACCTGGACTTTAATGTAGTATGCCCTGTCCGAGAGGTTCACCCTGAATCACTGATTCTCTTTCCAGGATATCAGCATGAAAATTAATATCGTGAATTGCCGCAGTTTAGGAAATTTAATGGGAATGGTGATCCTTTTATCCATTTAGTTGGTTTTGTGAATGCACTTACACCCATGGGGCGTACCAGTGGAAGATTACCCCATGCTCTTTGATAAAAGTTTAGAAGGACCAGCCCTGGACTGGTACTATTATTTAGATTATGTGGGTAGAGCTAGTTGGGAAAATGCCAGCCAGGCTTTCATCAATTGGACTCTCGAGCATAAACAAACTGATGTCAAGAAGTTCAAGGTAGTCACTTTGCGTCAAAGCGCCTTAGAAACCTTCTCGCACTTTTGTTCAAGATGCGCTTACATCCGCACCCAACTTCGTCTCCTTATTACTGATCGCGAGTTCATGCTTATATTACTGCAAAACCTGAACGACTTAAATTAATGTCACATGTTACCATTAAGTACACATGCCTTAGCCACATGGAGCAGCATGGCTTCGACATCGATACTCTGAAATTGCAAGAAAAACGACCCCGGGAAAATCTTCAAACTCCCAACACAAATCCAAGGGTTTTTGCTAAGATGGATGAACTATTGAGTATGGTGTATGATCGTCTTCGAAGCCAAGGTATAATTCAAGCCCCAGCATATGTGCACTGTTTACCCCTTCCTAGAACAGACATGAGCAAACATTGCACTTATTGTCGCCAATTTGGGCATGACACTAACTGATGTCACGATCTTTACTACAAAGTTCAAAACCTGATTGATCGAGGTCTCATTAGTCCAACCCACAAAGAAGTACCTGCGAGGAAGGTGTCGTCACACCCTCAACCGCAATCCTAAGTCGATATCCTTTTCAAACTGGTTGAACAAGGTCATATTCATCCACTTCCTCGACGCCCAGGGGCAGGTCCTGTAAGGTCGAATCTCCATAAGTACTGCCATTATCATCAGTTGCATGGTCACTCACAAACCAATGTCATGCTTTCAGCTATCGCATCAAGCAAATCACCAACATAGCTCTTGTCTACCGCAAAGCTACTTAATTGTCTCACAGAAGGGGAAAAATCTTCGGTAAACGTCCTGTAGGGGGTTAGCCCGTATAAAAAAGAAAAAGAAAAAAAATCTCTCAGCTCATTAGTATCAGAGAACTACGTGCGGCTTGAATCCCCATTATCACGTACACTTGCACTGTGAGATCACTCCACCTATGTAACACCTGGGGTACGTAGGTAGCTCAATATGAGTGTAGCTGCTTTATTAGATAAAAAAAACTTTAGTTCCTTCTAAAATAACGAACTATGCTGAGTCTGATTCTCCATAAAATGCACCTAGAGCAATAGGGATATGTAGGCAGTCTTCGGGTTCGTCTCAAATGTATTAACCATTGTATTTCAGGCAATGTGATCAGAACTCGAGATGTCAGTCATCACAGGAACAATTTTAGAATGCTGAATTGAGACATCAAAGGGTATACATGCCCTAATTTCTATATTTTCCGTCTTTGTTCAATACTAAAGCAAGGAATGGAAGAATGAAAAAAACATTTGTTATCAACCCCAGTGACTGTAAAATCATTCAAGAGAGTCAAAATAAAAAAATATATTGTAAAGGTGGACCATTCCAATCATAATATTGCAAAATCGTTTTAGAAAATTTTCCTTATCCAGTGATGCATTCTGCAATATGTAGCTTTCTTCTATTTTCTTTTAATTCTTTTTCTCTACCTTTAGATCCAAAAAGAAGACATTTGTCCCTTCTCTAAGGATGACGAATTAACATCAAAAAACAAACGCCTAAGCCATATCCACAAATGCAGTCAAAGAACCTATAGGATTTGCCGTGCAACCTCTGTCCAAAGGACTTCAAATCATGTTGAAGATGGGTTATACTCAAGGAACCGGATTAGGGCATGATGGTAGGGGGATAATGCAACCAATCCCCATAGTAGACAAGCAAAATTGACATGGATTAGGATATGATCTGATCCACACTTCTTACAACATTAAAGAAACTTCTTTTACCCTCAATGGTCAGTTCATCCTGCAAGGAGATACTAAGCCATACTATGAGTTTCCAGAACCTTGGCTTAGTAGGAGGGAACAGAAGATTTTACCAGGGTTGGAGATATTCTTCAATGAAGCTAGGAATTTGGACTTAATCAAAAGTTGGTTCGTCCAAGAACAAGGAATGAAAAAGGAAAACGACTGGGTGGATAATCTAAAAATGGAATCCTTAAGAAACTTTTCACTTTTGAGTCTTCTAAAGAAGAGGATGTCTTTGATGATACCTTCTAGCAAAAGCATTAAACATAAGTGGAGTATTGAGTGTCAGGCAAAAGATGAGCCTATTGAATTTAAAATGTTTTTAGGAAACCATCCTCCACAATCATCTCATGAAACTACTCTTTCACCCCTTTTAGATGGATATCATACCAATAGCTCATCTTCCAGCCAATCTACCTTGCATACCCAGTCAGAAGATTCTGATACTGAGGAAATTGGATGTGAACCATTATCTAAGTACATTTGCATGCAAGATGTTATATCTGACAGTGAATTTAATAATGATGAATCGCTTGACGCAACTGAAACATATATAAAACCCATGGAGGAATCCATTGTAATTAATATTGGTACAGAAAATGTTGTAAAAGAAGTCAAAATAGGTTCATCCCTCTCCCCAACTGAACAGTCTGTGTTTACTGCATTGCATGGTCTTATGCTAATATGCCTGGTGTTAATAGAGAAATCGTGGAACATCGCATTCCGTTACATCCTGAAAGCTAGCCTAAGCAGCAAAAGCTCCACCGAATGAAGCCAGAGGTTAGTCTGAAAGTGAAAGAAGAAATCCGGAAACAGCTTGATTCCAAATTCATCCAAGATGTAAAGCACCCGAGCTGGCTCGCCAATATAGTGGTGGTACCTAAAAAGGATGGAAGAGTTCGGGCGTGCATTAATTTTCGTGATTTGAATGCTGCATCACCAAAAGATTATTTTCCTCTACCCCATATTGATGTCCTCGTGGATAGTACGGCCGATCATGCAATATTTTTCTTCATGGATGGATTTTCATGGTGTAATCAAATACTCATGGCCCAAGAAGACATGACAAAAACATCTTTCATCACTCTGTGGGGCACTTTCTGTTACTGAGTTATGCCTTTTGGTCTCAAGAATGCCGGAGCCACATATCAAAGGGTTGCAACCACTATCCTTCATGACCTCATCCACGACATTGTGGAGTTCTATGTAGATGACATGATCGTGAAAAGTGAAGATCGTAAGGAGCATATTCCTTCACTAAGGTCCTTCTTTGAAAGAATTAGGAAGTATAATCTAAGGCTACATTCTCAAAAGTGTGTGTTTGGTGTCACTTCAGGGAAATTGATGGGATTCATTTTCAGTCAAGACGGCATTAAAGTGGACTCGGAAAAGGTAAAAGCTATTCAAGAGCTACCTCCTCCAAAAACAGAAAAAGAAATAAGAGGATTTCTCGGCAGGATTCAATATATCAGCATGTTCATCTCACAACTCACTATAAGATGTGAACCTATACTTAAGCTGCTCAGAAAAGGGGCATCCTATGAGTGGAATGGGGAATGTCAAGAAGATTTCGATTCCATGAAGGAGTACCTTTCAAATCCACCTGTTCTAATGCCACCTAGACCAGGATAACCCCTGATTTTGTACCTCACTATCACCGAAACAGCTATGGAAGCTCTCTTAACCCAATATCAAGAAGGAACAAAGAAGGAAGTTGCTATATATTATCTCAGCAAGAAAATTCTTGGAGTATGAGACAAGATATACCCTACTGGAAAAAGCATGTATCTCTTTAGTCTATCCCACGAAGAAGTTGAGGCATCACCTTCAAGCTCATACCACTTACCTGATCTCGAGACTGGATCCCGTCAAGTATCTATTCGAAAAACCCATTCTTAGTGAAAGATTGGCAAGATGGCATGCTATGCTTTCTGAGTTCGATATTCAATGTGTCAGCCAAAAATCTATTAAAGGAAGAGCCATATCTGAATCCTTAGCAGAAGGACCAATGTCAGGAGATGAATATGATGATGCATTTCCTGATGAGTACTTATTATTCATTGACAATCCACAATGGTGCATGTATTTTTATGGAGCTTCTAATAGGAGAGGTAATGGAGCAAGAGTTTTGTTAGTAGATCATGATGGAGTCCATATTCCATTTTCCGTCAAGTTGGATTTCCCAACAACAAATAATACATCTGAGTATGAAGCCTGTATATATGGAGTAAAAGCCGCTTTGGCAGCAGAAGCAAGACATCTCACTGTACATGGAGATTCTAATCTCATCATATCTCAAACAATAGGAATTTGAAGAGTTAGAGATGAGAGACTTCAGCTCTACACAGAGTACCTTCAAGAGTTGATCCCTTATTTTGATGATATCAGTTTCAAACATCTTCCTCGTGAACAACATAGTTTCACTGATGCTTTAGGCAATCTCGCTGTTAATTTGACATGGGAAAATGGTACAAAAATCCAGTCAGTTTTAATTGAAGAAAGGAAAAGGGCAGTAGTGATGGTAGCATAAATTGTGATGATAATGTCTGGTACAAGGATATCAAGACTTTTCTGGAAACTATGCAGTATCCAGAGGGAAGTGGCAAGAAGGATCATCTAGCCATCAGAAGACTAGCTGCTCATTTTCTCATATTAAAAGGTAGACTATATCACAAAGGGTTTGATGGTACTCTACAACTCTGTGTGAATGATAGTGAAAAGCAAGCCATCATGGAAGAAGTTCATGGAGGAGAATGTGGACCGCATATGAATGGAAGAATGATGGCTCGTAAAATTTTGCGAGCAGGTTTCTATTGGAGTACTCTAGAAGGTGATTGCATCAGCTTTGTTCGTGCCTGCAAGCAATGTCAGATATTTGCTAATCTCAATCATATGCCACCTGTGTCACTACATAATATGACTTCTCCTTGACCATTTTCGAGTTGGGCATAGACATAATCGGACAAATTCGTCCAAAGGCTTCAAATGGGCATTTGTATATTCTTATAGCAATTGATTACTTTTCGAAGTGGGTTGAAGCTGCATCCTTTTCAAAGCTAGGGCTAAAGCAAGTCTCGAAATTTGTGATTAACAACAATATATGTCGGTATGGCATACCTTTTGAAATCATATCTGATAATAGATCACAATTTGAGGGTCATCTGAAGATAACTCTCGCAAAATATGCAATTAAGCATCATCAGTCCTCACCGTATCGTCCCCCAAACAAATGGAGCGGTGAAAGCAGCCAATAAGACAATCAAGACTATTGTTGCAAAGATGACGGAGAAGACTAGAGAATGGCATGACAAACTACCATATGCCCTTTGGGGATATAGAATATCAATAATTAGGAACATGAAGGATTAGCCATAAAACGATGTTTAAATGCACTGGTAATACATTCTTCAATACGGCTAGGATGAGAAATTACATTATTTTGAGGATCTTGAATTGAATTAATTAAATTACGATTTCTTCTAATAGGCAGAAGAGTGGTAATACTTAGTATTAGCATCGCTAAGTTTAATATGGTTTGACTTGACTTTAACCTTCTAATGCAAATCTTGAAAATGTAATGACTTTGTTTGGTTTGCCAACAACTTATTTTGAGAAGCTATTAGGTGTGGGCAATTCTCATTATCTTCTATATCACTTTGAATAGCCTTTAGCTTTCCTTCCACAATCCTAAGTTGTCTAAATATATTTCCAAACCGAGTTGTTGACCAAATTTTTGCTTTTTCTTTAAGAAGCTTACACTTTCTAGTGAAACAATACATATGAGAACCTTGGAATTGAATACTCCAAGTTTTTTTTATCAAGCAATCAAAATCTTTTCGGGTCGTCCATAACTTGTTAAATCTAAAAGGATGAGCTTTCCTACACTTACTCAAATTTAACGGAATTGAAACTTGACAATGGTCAGACGAAGTGAAATTATGGTGATAAACTTTAGAATTTGGGAATAGACTTAACCAATTAATACTAAAAAATCCTTTATCTAAACGTTCAAGAATGTTATTAGGGCCATGGGATTTTTGCCGCCAAGTATAAGAATTACCTTCAAAAGGCAATTCTATACACTCAACTGAATCAAATAACAATTTCATATAAGCTAACGCGAAAATCTAAATTCTGATCCACCCAACTTATCAAGATGAGAACTAAGTTCATTAAAATCACCCAATATAATAAATGGGCTACTTAGCGACATAAGATAAGAAATCAAATCTTCCCAAAAAATCTCTTTAAGGGCATGACTAGGGGGAGCATAGAGAAAAATAACAATAAAAACTACAATTCATAAATAAGATACTTATATTACATGCAATAAATCTATCAGATTTATGAATAACTGGCAAATTAAAAGGATTACTAGCATTGTCCTTCCACATCAACCAAATTGCACCAGCCATACTAAAAGTTGGAAGGAAATCAAAATGTTGAAACCCACAATGCCTATCAATGTATTAAATTACCATTTATAATAAATGCTTGGGGAACCAAATGTTTAAATTACCAAAAGGATTACTAGCATTGTATGCTTGGGGAACATAAAAGATAGCTAGAGAATTCAATGTTCCCCAAGCATACATAACAACACATTAAAAAATGCTTTAAATTACCATTTATAATACTGAGAAAAAGACATCTAATAGGGTACCACCACCCTTTAATCATGACATTGAAAAAAAACTAGTAGCTCAATAGAATGAATGCCAACCTTTATAATTATATGTAGACACATAATAGGAGTTTTCATTAGAAGGATAATTTCTTAAGAAGATACACACAAAAAGGTCAACATCCTGAACAGAATGACAAAGATTATCCGGAAAGCTTGCTTTAGGCACAATAGAGCCATAAAATGGCAAAAGAAAGAAAAGACTGGGTTCAAAAATTCTCCAATCCAATAGCTTTTGTAGCCTAAATAGGAGTTTTTAATAAAAAGATAAACCTTACAAAACAACCAGCAAAATCCAATCCAATAACTTCTACAGTCTAGCTTGGATTTTGCTAAGTTAGGCAAGAAAAGAATAGCCACTCCAAACTCATAGATTGCCAGCTTAACATGATTATAATTCAGGGCTAACGCAATCTTAGAAATATAGTGTAAACATAACCACTTCCACAGAAGTGGACTCACAAAAAATGTAATTAACCAATAATATTCAAATACAATATCCTGTTGAAGGAATCGAAATTCCTTCTTAGCTTTCAACTTTATAAATATAACACGAGCTAGATAGTTTCATACTTAGCACACAAGAGAAGAGATCAGTATAGAAGGAAGAAAGATTAAAATCTCACCAACTTCTAAACTGAATTTTATTATTGATAAATTTTCTAAAATTGGGAAGTATACCTTACTTCCAGCATTGCGAGCGAAATCCTGATGAACTCGATCATTATAGCATCTAAGGTTGGATTTTGAAAACCCGTTGTCTACGACATATGCTCTAAAGCACCACAATATGATAACAGCTACCATAATCCCTTGCAAGAGCAGGGACAAGCCATGAAACTTTAAATCTTCACCAGAACCCCAACACATAGTGGTAGAACCACCATAAACACAACACATAAGAGAACCACCATGAGGGGAGGAGAAGGAGAAATCGAGAGAGGGAAAACCACCACCAACACAGTAGCAATAGAAGGCAGCAGACGAATTTGTAATATCTTTGGAACATGAGAACAACGAGGCAGCCGAAGCTGCAGCAGAGATGAGCAGCAAAGAGCCAAGAATCTTCAGAGAAGACGAAAAATTTGCACCCCAGAATGAAAGAGACACCTAAATTGAATCATAACACAAAAGGAAAACCAAAACTCGAAAAACCCTAGTCTGAAATCCCAATTTGAATTTGAAAGGAAGAAAAATAAAACCTTCTAATCCACTTTACTTAATGGATCGAAATCCTTACTTCGAAAGTAGAAGGATTAATCAGCGAGAAATCCAAGACGAAAAGATTAAACTTCACAGAAAATATGAATTGTTTTCGTGAAACAAACCCACTTTGGGGAAAAGTTTTGGACTGGTCTAAGCTAAAATTTGAGAATTGGATGCCCTTGATTACTACAAGAACAAGTAACAGATGGGTGATGGTTGAAATTAGGAAGAATTTTGCATTTTGGGTGAAATTGCAATCCACACAATCGAATTGGGGAATTTTTGAGAGACTAGGGTTTCTAAATTTTCGACTTTTCAATGGCTTGAAATTGGGGTTTTTTTCTTCTTTCTTTTCTCTTTCTCTCTCTACTTGTTTCTCTCTCATCTTTTTTTATACTTCTTCCGTAACAAAATTATTGCAACATTTCCTTTCGACACGGACTCCTAGTCAAAATTTGGTAATTGTAGTTAGAGGGGTGAATTAGTCAAAAAGGAGGAGAGAGAAAAAAGGGGGGGGACCATTTTTATGTGAGGTTTTTAGACGCCATTTTTGGGGGGGATTTTTTATGCCTTTGACGAGAGAGAAGGTTTTGGACCCACCTTTTTCACTTTTCATCTGTTTTCAGTGAAGTTTTTTGGGGAAAAATCTTGGAGCTAAATTTTAGGCGTCATTTGTAAGTTAGCTTACAGCATAAAAGTTTTAACCATGCCAAATTTAAGGCGCCATTTATAACTAAGCATACAATAAAAAAATTCAACCATGCAAAATTTTAAAAAAGCATATCAACTTACAACACAAATTTTAAACTTTTAGTCATCCATTAAAATTTCAAAGTTTCCCACCATTGTCAAAGTTAATCACATCTACTCTTTACACATCCCTCTATATAAGGAGAGGAACCCACAACAAAATCAATGTTCCAATAGACAAAAAATATCAGCCCACAATGGCTTAAGTTAAATCAGAAATTAATCACTGCACACAATTCATCTTCATCTTCTTGCAACCTAAAAAAACAGCAGTAACAGTAGCACCCTCATCCGAGCAAAAAAACCCAGCCAAAATGGTGGAAGCAGATGCATTCTTTGGAATAGCTCAGCTACTTGATGAAGAAGGGTTAGGAGCACCTACACCTACTGCATATGAAATGTGGGTCAATTCATTTGTTAGAAAAAAATTTGGAAATCTAACAAACAATCAAAGAGGTTACATCAGTTTTCAGCCACTTGGCACGATGGAAAATGGGAAGTTACCATGGGAGAAAATTTCATGGGTTGCTAAACAAATTGGGGTGCATAAAAGTACAATTTCTAGAATTTTCAAAGAAGCAGAGAAACAAAGAGCAAGGGGAGAAGCCATTGATGTCAGATAAAAAAAAAGGGAAGTCAGGGAGGAAACCACATGAAGTTTCTGAGGAGTGGCTACAATCAGCCCCCCTTCATTGGAGGTGTACTTACAGAGCATACGCAGGCTATTTAAAGTGCTCACACATGAAGATTTTCAGGCTGTTGAAAGCAGGAAAGTTAAGGGTGCACACAAGCAACAACCACCCAGCAGTCTCAAAGAAGCATAAGATAGAGAGAATGCAGTTGGTACTAAAGTATATTTAGTATGCAACAGAGGGTAACAAACCATGTTTCATCCCTATTAGAGCTGATCATGGGCGGGGTAGCCCGCGTAAATAGTGGGTGGACAAAGTTTTTTAAAAAAAATTAAAAATTGGGAGGGCTGGGCCCGGCCCGTTAATAAAAGTGGGCGGGCAACGGCACATAAAAATAAAAAACGGGTTGGCCCGTCCTGCCAGTTTAACTTTTAAAAGTAGGGAAAAAAAAATCTGATTGTTAACTTTCTCAGTTTGTTGTGGAGAAGCCCAGCCCACTGCCCAACATGAAAAATATTTAGGAAAAGAACTTTCTGGAGCATTTATTATTTTATTGTCCAAAAGAAAGTAAAAAACCCTAAATCTAACATTACCAAGCCAGAGCCGTCTGCCGTTTTCTTCTCTACTCTCTAGCTCACTCATCTCTTCTTCTTCTCCATTGCTTCTCCATCAACAAATCTAATTTAAGATTGTTGTTTGCGCGAGACGTTGAGCCTATTCCGCATCGTTCTTTCTTCAGTTTGCAGTTTGCACCAATAAATATAGGTTTAAGATTGCTGCTTCAATTTTTATTAGAGTATGTAATTTGCTTTTTGGTGTCAATATAATGAATATATAGATTAAAGAGTATGTGGATATTTTTGTTTTCTTCCTCTCAAACTCTCGGTTATTTTTGTTGTCACCCTCACATTTGTCACCCTCACATGCAGATTATGTATTTTGTTTGATTGTACTGGCAGTTATGTGCCTTTTATTGTTAATTTATCATATGCTTTGCCTGAAATTCTAATTTATTTACTTTATGATACTTTATTCGATTTTAGATGATATTTATTTTGTTTTTAGTTCAATCTGGTTGAGTATGTTTGAATTTGTTGCGAAATTCATACTTTTTATTGATTAAAAACTCTTGCTACAAAATTTGTGTTTTATACTATGATGACTTTAGCTTGGAAAAAATCAAATACTTTAGCAAGCCCGTTAGCCCGCCGGCAGCCCACCCGTTACATAAAGGGCCGGTAAGAGCAACCAATATCTCATTTAGCGGACGAGTAAGGGCAAGATTTTTAGGCCCGTTGGACAGTTTTTGGGGTAGTTGGCCCGTCCGTTACCTGTCCAAGCCCACAAATGATCAGCTCTAATCCCTATGAACAACATTGTTCATATTGATGAAAAATGGTTTTACTTAAACCCTGACAAAAGAAGGTTTTATCTCCTACCATCAGAAATTGATCCATATAGAGTATGCATGTCAAAAAGATATAAGATCAAGGCAGTGTTCATCATGGGTGTTACATCAAGGCCCTTATTCAATGAACATGGTGTGATGATACATGATGGGAAATTTGGAATATTCCCATTTATGTTCAAACAAAGAGCAAAGAAGAGAAGCAAAAACAGAGAAGCTGGGACACTTGAGACCAAGGCAATACAAAATGTGACTAAGGCAATAATCAGATATATGCTGCTGACAAATGTGCTACCAAGCACCACGAGAAAATGGCCAGAAGGGATGTGCAGGGACATCTTTATTCAACAAGACAATGCAAGGCCAAACCTAACTGATGATGATGCAGAATTTAGAAATGCAACAAGCAATAATGGGTATAACATTCACCTAATTTTCCAACCACCACAGTCTCCTGATTTCAACATCCTAGATTTAGCTCTATTTAGGGTTTTTTAAAGTTTGCAATATCAATCATTTCCAAAAAAATGGATGAGTTGATTAAGAAAGTCAACCAAGCATTTGTAAACTTTGATCCCAATCTGATTAGGTACACATGGATTCATTTACAACATGTAATGTTAGCAGCTCTCAAAGTTAAGGAGGGAACAACTACAAGAATCCACATGTGGGGAAGGCTAGGTTGGACACAGGTTGGGGTTATTAAAGGAGAATGTTGAAGTTGATCAAGAAGTCATTGATGAGGCTGTTGCATATCTTAATATAGTGACCACTGAATTTTCAGAAGCAATAGAAGAAGACATAGAAGTTGATGCAGATTAGAAGAAGCATGAAGTTGACTACCCCTTTTAACCACTTTAGATGAAGGTAAAGGTAAAATGTGTAAGCCCCTTTTTGTTCACTTACCAAGATTTTAAGCCTTCAAGTTAAACATTCCTTTTTGTTAGGTTAACTGTAGTGGTTAGAAGGTCCTTTTTGTAGTTATGTATGTGATGGCAGTCACTAGTTAGACTTCTTTTTGTGATCCATATTGTAACATTTTGTTCAACTTAATGGAAGTTATCTTATGTCTATGTTATTCACTGCTTTTTGGGACTCAATGGTTGGAAAAAAAATGTGATGTTATTATCCAATTGAATGCATACTTTTTGTTTCATAACTCTCATCATTTTACAACCTTAGGTCCATCAGGTTTAGGGTTTATTCACAAATCAGTTTATGAAACGTTCACAACAAGGACTAATGTCAATGGTGTAGCACCAGCATAGGTCCATTGTTGCAAACGGAGTAATTCAAACATCATAAGCAATTGTGTTGAGTCCCTTCATCACTTGGACATTAACAATTTAGGACTCATAGAAAAAAAAAAAGGGACAGGGACACCCATGTGCAAAACCTCTCCCAAAGGTCATTAAGGTTTTATTCTTACATGCACACACACAACATCATCCAACAATGGCCTCTCCAGCTCAAAGGACAAGGACTCATACATATCCAACACATACAGGGACATATGCAACAGTTAACATCAAGACAGTGCACACAAACATATCCACCACAAACATCAACAAATCAAACCTCAGGCATATCAAACCCCAACAGCAACATATGACAAACAAATTCAATCCTCCAATCCAATCCAACAGCCAATCCAACACCCACAAATAATAATCCAACACCCACACAAAATAATCCAACACCCACAAATAATAATCCAACAACCACACAAAATAATCCAACATCATCACAAAATAATCCAACAGCAAGACAAAATAATCCAACAGCAACCCAAATTAATCCAACAGCAACCCAAATTTATCCAACATCCAACATAATCCATCCTCCAATCCAATCCAACAGCCACAACAAATAAATACAACACCCAAGAAATAAATACAATAGCGAACAAAAATCATAATCCCAGAGCAACAAAAACATAATCCAACATGCAAATCCAACAAAGTGAGACCCATGATACCCACCCACATCCAACACATCCAACACATCCAACATTAAAAACATAATTCCCACAACAACAAAATTCATGATTACCCCACATGCAAATATCAGAAACAACAATTCACAAAAAACAAAAAAAATAAAAAAAAAATTGCAAAAGTTAGAGATCAGCCTTAAACTTATATGGGTTCCTCTGCCAAATTAAATCAGATATTCTCAGATTTGTTGAGGGACTCATCATCAGATGACAGAATAAAAACAGGAACATGACCTCCATAAGCATCAGACCCATCAAACCCACCCACAGAATCAGAACCCAGATAATCAGAATTAGGCATAGATGCCAAAATTTGAATGGAGGAATCGTCACTTGATTCCCAACATTTAACATTTTCCTTCTCCTTAAACGGTGAAGAAGGCTGAGCAATTTTGACCCCAACCCCTCTAGTTTTGTGCAAGTAGGAACACTTAGAAAACCGACTAGGCGTCGGTTTTAGGACTCAAGTTTCGGTTTCTTCCCTTTTCCCCCAGATCTACGCTCCCTAAACTCAAACTCCGAGTGACCCACCGCAGGCAACCCACATACCACATCCCACTTAAACTTCTTTGCCTCATTGATGTTGTCAATGGCTACCCCTAAAGCCGCAACCGCTTCGGGACTCAACCGTTGTGCAGCCTCGCCACTTTCGTACATTCGAGTGAAGTGAGCGAAATGAGATGATTTAAAAAGTTGAACACACATATTTAGGAGAGTTTTCCTCTCCGGATCTTCATCTGTTGCAAGAACTGTTCTAAGGGGCTCAAGGTTAACTATTTTCAGAGCATATTTGTGAGACAGAAGTGAGTGTGAGATGGAGAGGAGAAGGAGAGAGAGAATTCGCCGATTGATGGAGAAGAGAAGAGGAAAGTAGATCTAGGGTTTTCATTTTCGAGAATTTGGGAAGAATTTAAAGGGGGGGATGAATTTAGGATACTGATCTGGGAAGTTGGGGGAGAATTTATTGAAGATCATAAATGGGGGTAGTTAAAGGTTGGGGATTGATTTCTGATTTTGGGAGGGGGGGATAGATTAGATGTTTAATTTTGGTGGGAATCATTAAGGGGTAGGTTTAGCTAGTAATGTAATGTGGGTTAAGGAGTGATAATGATAATGATAATTTAGGGTTTTTTAGTAATGGCATTGTTGTAAATATGTTGAAATTTTTTACTACAATAAGAAAGTTTTAAAATGTTGCATATTTTGTGTTACGTCCCAAAATGGCAAATGTTGCATTTTTTTTTTGTTACGGAGGAAGTATTTGTTTAGGCGAATTTTACCTATAAATTTTGAAATTCTTCGTTATTTATTTGAATTTTTTCCATGAATAATGTCAAAGTGAGTATTAATTCCTCTTATGCGCTGAACTTGAAATTAATTCCATGGATACCGTCCACGTAGGACAGCACGCGATAAATTTTATTTTCGGCAAAGCAAACCGCTACTCTAAGTAGCGATTAACTTTAAGTTACTTGGAAACGGTTTACGAGGTAAAACCGCTACTCAGAGTAGCGATTTATACATTAAATCACCACTGGGCGAAAAGGGAGGAAAGCATGCTGCGTCCAGCGCACAGGACGTGCGTGACGCACAGCAAGCCTGCGCTAGGCGCAAGCTTCCTGCGTGGCGTGCTTTCCTTCCTTTTCGCTTAATGGTTCTGATCTGTACTAAACCACTACTCTGAGTAGCGGTTTATATGCGTGCTTTATAGCTTGTCTTAGGAACACAATATAATCGCTATTTGAAGTAACGGTCAACTTCACATTATTGGTATTAACCGCTACTTGGAGTAGCGGTTTTATTAAAAAACCAAAATTCTAGCGCGCTGTCCTACGTGGACGGTATCCTTGAAATTAATTTCAAATTTAGCGCATAGGAGGAATTAATACTCCATTTGACATTATTCATGGTAAAAATTCTTATTTATTTATTATCATCAAACAAACAACCATTTCAACTATTTGCACATCCAAATAAATTGTCTCCACACCCAAAACATATATTTAAACATCCAAACTATATATTTTTTTTGGCCCTCACTAGGAACCTCTTGGTAAGAAGAAGGACCCTACTGAAATTTTCTTACGAAGGGACCTCGAAAACCCTAAATCTAGTTTTTCTCTCTAGCCGCCTCCCTTTTTCCCTTTTCCCTTCATCAGTAAGGGGCTGCCATGGATGATCTCATCCATGGTAAGCCCCTTTTCCTATCTTGTTTTCACTTTCTAGTTTGTCCTTTTATTTTGTTGAATAAGTTAGTCTCTCTTTATGAGAGTTTCTTGTGCCCTAATATGGGAAGACTAGTCTTCTCTATTGTGGAGGTCTCCTTCTCCCTTATGGGAGTTGTGAGTCTAGTTTTTTTATTTGTAGGTATGAGAAATTGTTCTCATTGGCTGAAGTCCAAAACTATCAACATGAAGGTATTGGAAGCTCGGATGCGGTCAATATGGATAGATCAAGAAGGTTCTTCTCCAAACTATGTCAAAATGATAGACGGTTCCATTAATAGTTGCTTGGGACAACAAATACATGAGGACTTGCGCCACAATATTCGATCTGGTTCATTGTAGTTTCATCGAAGACGAAGTTGATCTGATCTTGTTTGATTGTATCCTATTTTTCTTTATTACTTATTGTAGATGCCGTTTGGCTTTCAATTAATGAAATTTCTCTTTAAAAAAAAAAAAAACAACCATTTCAACTTTTGGTTGAAAAAAGAGAAAAGAAGGTTGAATAAACAATTAAAATCTCCCCCGCCCAAACCCAAAAAGATTCCGTGTCGCTGTCAGTGTGTGAGGCCTTAACATCACCCCCCCCACCACCACCATCACCAATCACCATTCTTCCCCCTGTCTCTTCTCTCTCTCTCTTCTACCTTCCTCACCTCAACTTTCTCTCTCCTCCTTCCATAGCCGTCGAGCTTCAGAAGAGAGAGGAAATCGCCATTCTCGAACTCCTTGCACTAAGAATTGACGCCAAGATTAAGAACAAGAACTTGCTAATTTTTCAGATCTGCACTTTTCAATGGCTTCCACTAAAGAACGCGAGAACTTCGTCTACATCGCTAAGCTCGCCGAGCAGGCTGAGCGCTACGATGGTGAGAACTTTATTCTGTGTTTGTGTTTTCTTTGCTAGTTCGCTTTGCTTTGACTTTGTTGCGATTTAGGAAGATTTAGGGGTTTTCTTGATCTGATAGTTGTTTGAAACGATTATGTTGATTTTTTTTATTTGCGTGGTGTGATTTTGATGGAATTAGCATTAGATTGAGTTTTGTGCGGTTTAATTGAGTGATGGACGAGATTTTGAGGTGTTGTGATGTGATTTTGGTTGATTGATTGTGTTAGAAATGGTGGAGGCGATGAAGAAACTTGCGAAGCTTGATGTGGAGTTGACAGTAGAAGAGAGGAATTTGCTTTCAGTAGGGTATAAGAATGTGGTTGGATCACGGCGGGCGTCGTGGAGGATACTGTCGTCGATTGAGCAGAAGGAGGAGGGCAAAGGAAATGAGCAGAATGTGAAGAGAATCAGGGAGTATAGGCAGAAGGTGGAGTTGGAGCTTACTAACATTTGTAGTGATATCATGACTGTTATCAACGAGCATCTCATTCCTTCGGCAACCGCTGGTGAATCCACTGTCTTTTACTATAAGATGTAAGATCTTTCGCGCATTTGCGGAATCCTTTGTTTGTATGCTTAATTGTTTTTGTGTTTTGATGATTAATGAGTTGTTTTTTTGGTTGAATTTCTGTTGCAGGAAAGGGGACTACTATAGGTACCTTGCAGAGTTTAAGTTCGCTAATGAGAGGAAAGAGGCTGCTGATCAGTCCATGAAAGCATATGAGGTGAAGTTTATGAAAATCTTTTTGTATTTACTTTGCTGTTCTGATGTGATGTACTAAAAGAATCAATGTTTCCAACAATGGATAAATTGACATAGCGAATTAACTTGTGATTTAGCATGATTTAGGCCGTTGAAAACTCCAAAGCCGCTATGTTGATGTATGGTCGTGTGTGGTATGGACTATGGTTGACTCATGTCGATAGCCTTTTCTTCAAAATGCCAATGGAAAATGAATGACTAATAGAAAAGATTTGGCTATCAATCTTCTCACGTTGAAGTCTGTAACATTTAACTTAAATTTATTTTTGTTTATACACTCTTGATTATAATTTGTATTTGCTCTTGAATTTGTGTTCCTTCCCACATACTATTTTTTTTATGTGTTTGTGTGTCTGTGTTCATCCAGTGGTTTATGTGCTTACATGTTTGCAGTTTATCCTTTTCTCTCTATTGTTATTTATTTTGAGTTCAATTTTTAAGAGGTATATATGACATTGGTTTTGGATTTTCCTGCACTGTGCCGAATGTTCTAGTGCAAGGTTCAATGTGTTTATTTTTTCATCATGGTCTCGTTTGCCTTTTGCTCTTATGATATGGTAATTAACATAATTATTGTGTAAGTGCCGGACTTTCTAGTTCCATATTTTACTAGAGGTGCAACATTATTACACTCAAATCTTACATTTGTATGGGCACATCATATATATGGCCAGATGCACCATTTTGCATTTCAAATTTAGCACCTCTCTGATTGTAGTTTTGCATTTCAAATTTAGCACCTCTCTGATTGTAGTATTGCCTTTTTCAACTCTTATATTGACTTTTTTTTCAGAGTGCCACCACGACAGCTGAGGCTGAGCTACCTCCTACACACCCCATACGCTTGGGATTGGCTCTCAATTTCTCAGTGTTTTACTATGAGATTATGAATTCCCCTGAAAGGTATGTTTTCTTGTACATTTATGTTCAAATTAGAGAGGCTTCCTCCTACCTGGTATGGCAAAGTTGCATTTAAAATTTTAGTACATCTCAGTGCATCCTGTGTTTCTTCTACTTTAGCTTCCTTCTTTTTTGGATTTTCTTCAGGGCCTGCCACCTCGCCAAGCAAGCTTTTGATGAAGCTATCTCAGAACTTGACTCTCTAAATGAGGATTCATACAAGGATAGCACCCTAATCATGCAGCTTCTTAGAGACAATCTCACCTTGTGGACTTCTGACATTCCGGAGGAAGGAGGTATCTTCTTTTTGCAAATCATATGAACATGCCAACTTTTTGTTTCCTAATTTTATATAATATTTCTACATATCTATCATATTTCCCCCACATTGTAAAGTACTTTCATAGCCACATTGCTGAAGGCTTTTTCATCCTAATCTTGTATGTTCCAACAATTTTTCAAACCCCCCCCGCGATCTCTCGGTGAAAAATAAAATTCATGGGTAATATGGCTCCTCTATGTTGGGGACTCTTGATGTAGTCAATCATGTTTCCATTTTTCTGGGTTTCTTTGTCTTCTAGTCTTGACTGCTTTACTGGTGCCGGGTTCCTTCTATGCCCACAACTGCTTGACTTGTGTACAAGAGAGTTAGATTAGAAATTGATGGAAGGGAAGAGGCATGAAGGACACAAAAGACACAATGGACTGATTTTTTATTTGGATATAAGACGACAGTTCTTTAGGTCTGTGAATGAATGACATTTGTGAATCTTAGTAGTTGGAGATAAATTGCAAGCCTGGTAATTGTATGTTTCGAGGGGCCTAATACTATATTGTTATGTGATGATGTTGCTTAAATCTGGAAAAGGGGATAATATTGTATTAAAACTGATCGGAGTAACCAATGCAATACAATTCTCAACTTTCGAGGGGTTGAGAGCTCTCTCATGGATTCCTTTCTCTTTCTACTTTTCAGGCGACCTGTCTCTCTCTCACAAAGTGCCCTTTTATTACGTCAGCAGACCCTCACTACCTGTCTAACAGAATTACTAGTAATTATACTTGCTCTTCTAGATACCACTTAGATATTTCCAACATTTCCCTTCTCAGGCTCTCAGCGTTTCCCTTCTCAGGCTCTCAGCGTTTCCCTTATTGCCCCTGTGTTTCCTTTTGTACGTCAACAGTAAAGGAGGTCTAGGTTAATTCATAGCACAATGTCTAGTCGTGTGAATATTATTCATTGAAAAGAGATCAAAATAGACCAACAAGGCAACAATGGTTGGTTCTGTTCCGACTGATATTTGCACACTTGTTAGATTTATCCTTCAGCAAAGTCATTCATTGTTTACTAACACGATTAGAGAAAGTTCATTTTTGTGATGACGATCAATATTGTTTCAGAGTCTAGCTAAACAATATTTGGCCAATTATCTTGCTTTAGCTTCTTGCATTATATAGTTTTCATCCTCACCTGCTTCTATCAGTTTCAAAGTTCTCATTCATTTCCTATCCTAATCCTATAACAGAAGAGATCGTGAAGGCAGATGGTGCAAAAGCACATTCTGGTGAAGAGGAAAAGGTGTGTTTGTGATCCATATTGTTCACATTGTTTTCTCCAACTTTCTATAAACAATCATAATACTTTGTTTACCCATTCTCTGCAGTGAAGAGCATTCGTACTCGTCATGAATGACAACTTGGGGTCTTGATTTAGTTTTTTTTTTAAAAAGAAGTAGAGGACGAATTGGTTCTTTCTTTTCTTTTGCTTTTCATAACATGGCATTGTGCCTTGTGCGCTACTAGGGGCATTGAAACACACAGATTTGCGATAGTCCTCCAATTTGTGTCCACATGCTTGTCTCCAGGCAGCCCATGAAGATCAGGTTTGATTAGTGGCTGAAGATGCCATGAACCAGTTTCGACCATTTGTTGTATTTTTTAAGATTGAGAACTGTTTTTTTTTTCTCTTTTTCTCCTCTTCCCAAACGATATTCTCTATTGGCATACTTCTTGGTATGTATCTGACCTCTTAAAATTCATTATGGCTACTGCTATGGTGATTGAGTCCCTAAATTTTGAGGCCTTTCTGAAATTTCTTCTAGATATTGTATTTTTTTTGTGAGAAATCAGCGCTTTAAATTCAAGCCTTTGGTAACAGGGTGGAATATATATATCCTAATTCCTGCTATCCTTTTTTATGGAAAAACTGATTTGAGTTCGGGTTTTGGGATGAAGAGAGAGAAATATACTGCCTGATGTTAGAAGATGGAAGAAAACAGCCATCTTTGTGTGATAGATGTCTGGGGTGAGATCAATTTGCATTTGTTCAATGTTTAAAGGTTGTGTGAAGAAAATGTCACCTGTGCTAGTTCTTAAGCAGAAGCTGACGTTTCTGATTTTACTCTCAACTCCCCTAAAGTTCCCTCTAATATAATCCTATATCCTACAAACTCCCCTAAAGCTCCCTCTAATATAATCCTATATCCTACAAAGTAAAAAAAAAAAAAAAAAAAAAAAGTAGCTAAATACATGATAACTTTCAATACGTAGGTAGTATACTAACTATTCCATCGAAGATGTAAAAAAAGGAAAAATAAAAGTTCCACTGCCATCTTCAAGTCATCGACCCATTTCTTTCTCTCCCATGTTCCATCATCTTCAACCCCTTCTTTTATTCGATTTTCTCCCATATTTTTTCCTCTTTTTCCTTGAATTAATCCTGAAATATAAAATTCAGCGTAAAAAATGAATGATTATAAACTACTCATCTTCTACAATTGCTACACAAACAACACAAATTACCAAATTCGACCCTTTATCAGATGATCAAATACTAATAAACCCACATAATTTAATTTCAAAAAAAAAAAATTGAAATTCAGAAGATGGACAAAAAGCCAAATAAGGGTTTCCATCTTTAAAGCCTTCAAGCCTGTTCAATTTCTTCGTGTTCAATTTCTCTAGTATTTTATCTCTTTTTCTTAGTCCACAACCCGGGCAATGGTCGATTTTGTCTTCGTCTGTTCGTCTGAGGTTTTGGTATCGTTTGCTACTATCTTCCTCTCAACTCTTTGGTATTGTGTTGATGATAGTGATGCCTTCTTTGACGCCAATCAATCTAAATAGAGGTAGGGAAAATATAAATGCCTAAATTGTTATGGATTTGCATATCAAAATTAATTCTGTAATTAACGCAAAGATTGATAATGATAATGATAATGATAATGATTTATATCAATTACGTGATTGTTTCCTAAGGTAGAATAATTTAAGTAAATGTTATAATGTTTAATAGGTTCAATTATATGCATGTAAAATTATGTCAACTCTTAATTGAATGATACTATTGAAAATGAGGTTCTTTTCATTAATGAAAATCACTTCACTTTAGATTGTAAATGTCCAAAACACCCTTCGTTCCAACCAACGAGCCTCTTGAATATACATAAAAATCCTAAGCAGGCAAACGAGAGGATGAGGAGTCTGTCATATTAATATCCTTCCCTGTGCATCCAAAAAACAAGATTGCAAAAAGCAATCAATAATCCTAAACTCTAACCAACATATGGCTCGCCAAAAACCAAAAATCTATCGTAAAAATAAAAGAAAATAACTAAAGATCACCGGTACCATATAAATGAAACATAGACGAGTTACTTTTGAGATCATAAAGATCGTTGACAAACTCGTTAAGATTATCTCCCTAAATATTTCCTTTCAATTGTCATCATTGATCAACCCAAAAATATTCTTAAAATTGTATATCATTGCCAAAATGAAGAAACCAAATACTCTATAAAACCCTATCGCTTTGGGATTGATTGAAGTGTTCATTTGAATGTGAAACACAAACAACTAAATGTAGAACATATCGAATATCAATTGCCCCAGCTTTATAGAGAGAAAGTATTAAGAAAGAGAGAAATTCTCTCAACTCCCAACCAACCCCCAACCCAAGTCCAGTAAGAAGAGGGGCTCGCTGGCGGCCATTTAGCTTCTTTGGTCGTCGGCGAGCGGAACCGCCTGGACCAGTGGACCGGAATCGGGGATATTTTTGGACCGGGACCGGACTTTTGGACCGGAATTTTTCCGGTCCGGTCCGGTTTTGGACCTGTTGGACCATAATCTATATTTTTAAAAATATATATATATACTTCCTTCGTTCCATTTTAAATGAAACGTAGGGCCTTGGCACGGGGATTTAGAATAGGAGAGAGATAGAGAGAAAAAAAAAAGAAGGGACCCATGTGATGAGGAGAGAGATAGAGATAAGTGAATACCAAATAAGGTAACGTTTCACTTATTTTGAAAGGCCTAAAATAGTAAGTGTTTCATTTAAAATGGAACGGAGGAAATATATTTTATTTGATTCAAAGATATTTATAAATTGGATACATTAACATTTAATAATTTTAATAACAATAATCATAAAGATAATAAATAGTAGGTTTTTTAACATATAAACTTTTTTTTACTTAAAAAAAAAACAGAAATTCCGGTCCACCGGTCCGGACCGGAATTTTCAGGGTTTGGACCGGACCGGATCGAAATATGCAGTCCGGTCCAATCCAAATACCGGTCCGGTCCGGTCCAGATTCTGGTCCGACCCTAATCTTTGCACAGCCCTAGTTGTAACTACTTGCCAATAGTGTAAATTTTATAATTTTCTGAATTATGTAGCAAAACTGCAAAAGTTATACTTAATTTATATTCCGTAATCTTTTTAGGTTGTTTAGCCAAAATTAAACCTTAACTTTTCACTACCCAAAAATACTAAGTATAGTTACGTATTTCTATCACTATATATATCTCTATTTTTAAATTTATTGACATTGTATAATTGTGCAATAATTAATACTACTATGAACATAATTATGATAAATATCTTAGAAGACGGTCCTTTTAAAAGCTGTCAGAATTAATAAATTTTGGTTGCCATATTATTTTGTTTTGGTTCAGTTGAATAAGGCTAAGATTTGGAAAGACATATTTTGATTAATCCTATAAACTGCACCTGATGCTCATATGATTTAATCATATATAGTATCATATTCTTATTGCTATTTTTATACTTATCTTTACGATTTTTTCACCATATACCTCAGACAAATTAAAAAAATCACCATATACCCTCAATGTTTTAAATATTCACCATATACCCCTGAGTTTCCGAAAACGTTCATTATATGCCCTTTTTCTAACGGACGTTAACTCGCCGTTTGCCTTTATTTACGACTTTGCCACTATTAACCTAATTACCCCTAATCTTTAAAAAAAGTAAAAAAAATCCTCATCTCTCTCCTCCACTATCAACACTGACTAATTACCGTCGTATTGGTACTCGTTTTGATGGGCTTCTCGAAATTCGTTCCCCTTAAGGTCGTCGGTGACGTCCGTATTTTCAAAAAAGTCGTTTTGGTGGTGAGATGGGTCGTTTAAGGTCGCCTCGGAAAGCGTGCCTAGAATACCGTCGTATTAGTACTCGTTATGATGGGATTCTCGAAGTTTGTTCCCTTTAAAGATCGTCGGCGATGTCCGATTTTTCAAAAAAAGTCGTTTTGGCGGTGAAATCGGTCGTTTAAGATCGTCCTGGGAAGCGTACCCAGAATACCTTTGTATTGGTACTCGTTTAGATTGCCTTCTCGAAATTTGTGCCCTTCGAGGGTCGTTGTGTTTTTTTTCAAAAAAGGTCATTTTGGCAGTGAGATCGGCCGTTTAAGATCGCCTCGGATAGTGTGTCCAAAATACCGTCGTATTGGTACTCATTTTGATGGGCTTCTCGAAGTTCGTACTATTTTGAGGGTCGTCAGTGGCGTCCATTTTTTCAAAAAAAAGTCGTTTTGGCGGTGAGATATAGAGTTTCATTTATTAACGTTAATTAGTTAGGGTTAAGGGCATTAGGGTTAGAGGGTTATGTTAATTAGGGCATTAGGGTTAGGGTTGAGGGAGGGTTAATTAGGTTTATAATGACAAATTTGTAAATAATGCAAACATCGACTTAATGTCATTTAGGAAAAAGAGTAGTTGGTGCACATTTTTAAAAACTTAGGGATATATGGTGAATATCTGAAATATTGATGGTGTATGGTGAATTTTTCCAATTTGTCAAGGGTACGAAAATAAATTATAAAGAATATATCATTATTCATCTAAATAAATATATATTCATAAGTTGTAAAAACTATATTGTAAATGGATTTTATTTCAAAGCATATTCAGGGTACTCTTCAATACTATAAAAATTATAATATTCTGAATTATGTAGCAAAAGTTATATTCAATTTACAGAGTTTAAATTTTTTTTTTGATAAGGAAATGGAACTAGGAGGTGTCTACACAAGAGACGCCCCCTAAAGCACCCCTAAGGGTGGTTACAATAAGCTTCAAGTACAGAAATAACGAAGAAAAAAAGGAGCACTAAGGAACTCGAGTAAATGTTCCGTCGCGGCATCACACCATCTCCCCAGGCCCAAATCGATGCCGAACCCTTCATGGGGGGAAGACAAACACCACCGAAAATGAATAAGCTCCCAAATGTTCACAAGAGAAGCACAATTACTTGAGGCCACAGGATCAACCACAAAGCTAACCAACTAAAAAACAAGAACTAAATAAAACAGAAAATTACTTAAAAACATGAAAAAAAAATAAAACCCAGAGAAAAAAAAAGAGCTATCCGGGGCCGCCACAAATACCAGTTTGCACGAACACGAACACCGCCAACGAGACACCGGCGAAGTGAACACCCACCAATCACCGCGAGAACAAACTGAACTAGAGCATTGAAACCCGATCTGGAAAGAGAATTGATGAATATTCTTAAAGAAGAAGGCTCAGAGAACCTCTACCGAGAAGAAAGGCCAACGAACCAAAACCAGCGAAGTCGCCACCGCGATGAGCACCAGCAGTGCGAACAAACCAACGCAACTAATTAAAACATCTCGAAAGTTAGTCAAGGGGCTAGAGGACAAAGTCCGACTGAGGACAAGAGAAATTTGACTAAAATGAAAAGAACTAAGCCATAGCAATGGCTAGAACTAGGAAAAGATGAAGAAAGGGAGGCTAGGTTTTCAATTTCTAAAGAAATTGATTTGGGGCTATTTTTAGGGTTTGCTAATTTACATAGTTTAATAATTTAGGTTGTTTATATATACTACCTCCTTTTTTTATTTATACTTTTTTATCTACACATTTTCACTTTATCAAAAAATGGTAACTTTTCCCCATTATCTTTGCCCACCTTTTCAACCCATCTCTAATTCTCTACAATCAGATACTCTCTCTCCACCAATATTCTTTTTAACTTTTCCAAGCTTACATCAGCTTGTAGACACTCTCTCCTTATACTTTTGGTAATTCTGTAAATGTTTTGAAAACAGAAGTAGTATATATGAACATTAGAATTAGATTGCACATTAAGTTTTTTGAATACGTATAAATAAAGTGATTTTCAGCCTTTTCACGAGCCTCTCAATATGAGTTTAGTACTTTTGTCAGTTTTTTCACAAAATACCCCCAAGAGTTCACGTAATTCACAATATATATATTCTTCAACTTTTAGAAATTCACCAAATACCACCGACTTTTACACAAATAACATATCATTCCATTGTGAATAGGAAAAATGGAAACTAATAATCCCACCTTGGGCACTTTTGCTGAAAACAATCCCACCTCTTCGAAATCTGGAAACAATCCCACCTTTGACCCCCATCTTCTCAAAACAAGCCTTTTTACCTCCAACCTGTTTAACAGGTTATATATTTTTTTTTTTATTTGTTGTCCTTTAATCTCTCTCTTCCCACTCTCTCTTACCACCATGGGCACCACCACCACCCCCTCCCCCTCCCCTCTACCGCCCCCCACCCCTTCCCCCCACCGCCCCACCACCCCGGTAGCCCCCCTCCCCACCACCCCGAAGCCCCCTTTCCTCCTCCCCCACGCAGCACCCCCCCCCCTCCCACCACCCCACCACCCTAGAAACCCCCCCTCACCAACCCACGCAGCCGCCCTCCCCCCTCCCCACTCCCACGCAACCGCCCTCCCCCTCCTCACTCCCCGCAACCCCGCCCTCCCCCTCCCCCTCCCCATTCCCCCGCGACCCCGAATCGCACCCCCTAAAGCCTAAAATTTTTTTTTCGAAAATCGAAGGGGAGGGTCGCACCCCTGAAGCCTAAAAAAATTCGAAAATCGAAGGGGAGGGTCACACCTGCATTTTTCGATTTTCCGAATTGGTGGAAGGGGAGGGGGTTACGGGATTGCGGGGAAGGGGAGGGGGCATGGGGGAGGAGGAGGGGGGTTACGGGATGCGGGGATGGGGAGGGGGGGTCATGGGATGGGGGTTACTGGATCTGCGGGGAAGGGGAGGGGGGCCGCAAGGGAAGGGGGAGGGAGGATGGGTTTCGGTTGGTTTGAGTGAGGTTTCGAGGTGGGGTAGTGGTCAGGGGGTGGGGGGTGGGGTGGCGGGATATGGTGGTTGTTATGGAGGTAGGGGCGGTGAGGTGATAGAATCGACGGCGGCTGGTCCGACAGGGGGATGGGTGATCCGATAGGGGAGGAAAGACCAATCAGAAGGTGACACATGGCAAGTCACCTTCTAAAACAAGTTATCAATTTTACAAACCGGTAAAAGGCTTGTTTTGAGAAGATGGGGGTCAAAGGTGGGATTGTTTACAGATTTTGAAGAGGTGAAATTGTTTTCAGCAGAAGTGTCAAAGGTGGGATTATTAGTTTCCATTATTAATAGAGTTAACCTTCTACAAGTCATTAGCCCCTAATTAACCTATAAGCCTTAATCAAACCTACATAACCCAATAACCTAATTAATTAAAGGGAAATTCTCATTGGTAGCCATGTATTTTTGAAAATTCTCATTGGTAGCCATGAGTTTATTAAATTATCAAAAATGGGCATTAACTATTGTTTACTTTGCAAATGTAACCTGATGAACTAAAAAATTGTTAGTTTAGTTAACTTTCAGTTAAAATTAATGTCCGACATGCAAAACGAGGTGTTTTCGGTTCTTTTTTTCCAGGATAGACCTCAAATTTGACCTATAAGGGTCAAAATGACCCTTAAACCTCAATCAAATAATTTTCTCGGCACACAAATCGAGACACGTAAATTGAAGCATTTTTCAGTTTGTTTTTGCCCTGTTCTTTTGGATTTATTTGATGTTCAGTTAAGTTCATTTCAGCTCAGTTCAATTCAGTTTAGTTCAACTCTATGCAGTACAGTTTTACACAACATTTCAGTTTAGTTCAGCTCAGTTCAGCTCAGTTCAGTCTAGTTCAGTTAAAATATGTCCAAAAGAATATGGCATGACCCCCGAAACCTTATTCGAGCGATTTTCTCAGCACGTACGCCGAGATATGAAAATCAAGGCATTTTTGTTCTTTTTTGCCATGTTCGACTTCAAAATTGTCCCTAAAGAGCTAAATTGACCCCCAAAACCCTAACCGAGTGATTGTTTTCGGCACAAATAGTGACAAAATTTTCAAGCACAAAAACCGAGGCATTATTTAACGAAAAGTTAACTAAAGAATGATTCATAAGGTTACATGTGCACCATACGCAGTCATTTAGGGCCATTTTTGATAATTTAAAAAGCTCATGGCTACCAATAAGAATTTTTAAAGATACATGACTACCAATGAGAATTTCCATTAATTAAAACTAATTTACCCTTCCTCCAGGACCCTCTTCCTTCTTCCTTCCACCAAGCTCCATCCCCTTCCACCACCCTAGCCACCAAAAACCCACGCCAACCACATTGGGAACCGCTGCCAAACCGCCACCACCCTAGCTATAGAAATGCTATCCCAGCCTCCCCAAAGACCACCATATCATCACCATAACCACCACCACCTAGTTATTTAACTCAAACCAAATCTTCGGCTGATTTTGATTTGAAATAATTAGATTATTTGGATAAAAATGAGATATGGAAGCACAAATTCACAACACAAATATATGAATTTTTACTAGTGATAGTAAGACCCGTTACTAGTTTACTAGTACTACTAAGTGAACATAAAATTGAATTTTCAACATAAAAGGTCTGTACATCTAAAGATTGAAGTGGCAAAATTTTCTGGCAACGAATTTTCATCCTTCACTTTTTTCCTTTTCGTGCGAGAGCGGTGGGCGTCAGAGAGTGAGGGTGGGGTACACTTGTAAGTCGAGGCCGACGATGAGGAGGCTGCGACGGTGGTAGTTGCGTGTGACACGGGGAGTGGAGGTCAGGATGGTGTGCGTGTTGTTGATGGTGATGGTGAAGTTACCGGAGTTTGGGATGGTGAGGAAGGTTCTCGTAAATGGTGGCTACCATTGTTGGACTAGGTTGGAGGTTCCGGGGTTGAGTAGGGAGGAAGTAGGATAGAGAATTTGGATTGGCGGGAGATGGAAGGAGAGAGAGGGGAGAAGTGGTGTTTAATTAGGGTCAATTACGTTTGATTAAGGTTTAGGGGTTAAGGACTGAAGGAAGTCTAACCCGTTAGTCGAAAGGGTTTGGGGGGAGGTATTTAGTTAATTTTCAAGAGTTGGAGGGTAGATTGTGAATTACATGAAAACCTGGGGGCGTTTGGTGAAAAATTATTATTTTATTATGCTCATTAGGAATTTCAAAATTATTCACGATTAAAGAAAATCTTTTGATTTTTTTTAATATATAAGAAAAAATCTAGTCATGTGAAATATTGTTTGATTTGTCACAATAAGTACTTTATTAATATTCAATTGTTAAAAATGTAGTAACGTGTAATCTTGTCATGTGGGAGTACTATATTGACTAAATATGTTAACTAGATTTTAAGTAACCAACACCAAATAAAAAATAGAACATAAAACATTTAATTTTAATGTTATTTCTTTTTCATTAAAATTACCAAAATGCCATGGAATATGAGACAAATCCTCCCATACCTATTTGTAAGGGTGAAAGTTCGGTGTATGGTTTGGATTTGGGCCTAATTCATGATCCGAACAAAATTTGAATTTGAATTTTCCAATCTAAATCCAAACCAATTTAGAATTTGAGTCCAAACCAATCCAATCCAATCCGAATTTTCAGACATTATATTAGATCCAATTCGATTTATCCAATTTCTTTAAACTCTGTTTTTCGATGAAATAATTTTGGCGAGAACTTTATTTAGTGTTTGAAATTAGTATTCATTCATACAATCCCATAAAAATTAGTAGGTTCAAATTTACAACAACAAATTAGTGTTTCAACTTTTAGGGGAAGGGAAGGGCTGTTGGACCATTTCACTATTTTTTTTCTTATACAAAAATCAGTTAAGTCCAATCATAAATATACAATATAGGGCTTATAAACTATTCGTTTATTAATCCAATCCGATCTAAAAATCTGATTTTTCAAAAAAATAAATAAATCTAAATCCGATCCGATAATAGTTCAAGTTGAATCGAAATTACTAATTCAATTTGGATTAGATTGAATTTCGGTTTTTATATGAATAACTTTCTCCCCTACGTATTTGTCCCATACCTGATAGTTGATATGCGCATATGCTTTCTCTGCTTTACATTGCCACGGAAGGTATATAAGTTTGGGACGCAATTCTTCCAAGTAACATAACTCAGACGGACACTTTGCCAAACATCGTAGTCTCTCCTCCAATTATTCTTTCTCCTTTTCAATGCTCCTTTTAACCTTCTCATCCTCCTCTTCATCAATTTAAAACCAAATTTAAGCCCACTTTAATTGCAATCCGACCAAAAAAGTCTTTCCAACATTCTCAGCCATGACTATCACTGAATTGAAAGATCATGTACATACAAAAATTTCTGCTGTTATTCTTGATTTGGATGGTACCCTTTTGGATACAGGTTCAAAAATTTAAATTTACTCAAGTTGGGTATGTTTAATTCTTAATTTTAAGTGAAAAATTGATTTTTGTTCTCTCCTGAAATTCTGCATGCAGAGATAGCGACTAGAAGTGTTTTGAGAGAATTTTTGGCGGGTTATGGGAAAGTTTATATTACAGATAAAGAGCATGGGAGAGTGGGAAGAACACAGAAAGAATCAGCTGCTGCCATTGTTAAGAATTATGAGCTTCCCCTTACTCCGGAACAATTTATTGATGAAATTACTCCTTTTTATCGTGCCAAGTGAGTTTCTTTTGTCGCTTTTGAATAATGGAAGCAATTTCTCTATTCTTGTGGTACAATTTTTTTGACAGTCATATTAGAGAGATGATAATGGTGATTTTATTTTTTGAGTCTCTATTTTTTTTTTTTGTGTTGGTGGAATTGAATAGATGTTCTATAAGGGATTGAAACTTATCTGAACTTATTGGAACTTATCTGACTTATCAGAGTTTTAAAGTTATCTAACTTATTCGACTTTATAAGGCACTCTTATTCAAACTTGACATAGTGGAATTTAGTTTGAAGGTTAAGTTTAGCACAGTAGTGATCACTGGCAGTAATAGATCCGGAGAGATGTTATTAGATCGGGATGGATGATATGGGTTATGTTTTTCTATGTTGAATGCTAAACAGTGGAGGTAATTTTTAGAATTTGGTTAATGTATCTATAAGCCTTTAATAGAAATAATAGCTTGATTTGTACCAAAATAAAGTAGTGGACTACTTAACTAGGCTAGATGTGTGCACATGTTTCATACTACAACCATGACAACAATATTGCTCCAGTTATAACACAACAGATATGTCGATAATAAACCATGTAGTGTAGGATGTCATTATAGAAGGAGTGCGGGCTTAGACGCTCAGTTTGGGTGCCTCATAAATTAAGTAGTACAATAACTGAGGCTGAAGGAGAATTATTAAACCATTCCTCATAACTAAAGCCCTTAATGTTGCAGCTGTCCTATCTCTCGACTTAGTTATTAGTAAATGAATGGCTTTTACAAAGCACAAATACATGTAGAAGTAAGAATCATTGGGTAAAGGTTTAACTTTGATAAGAAACGTGTAAGCTCCGACAAGAACTTGGCTCGACAGGTTTTTTGTTACAAAGCACAAATACATGTAGAAGTAAGAATCATTGGGTAAAGGTTTAACTTTGATAAGAAACGTGTAAGCTCCGACAAGAACTTGGCTCGACAGGTTTTTTGTTACACTTTTTGGACTCCTATGCTTTTATTACACTAGCTTGAGAACTATAGGTATCCATATGCATGAAGCGAATTTGTCCTTGCCTCTCCAAAACCATTTTCGTGTCATCAACAAAACAGATAAACTCGCCAAGTTGTTGTGGCTATGGTGAGTTTTCACCCTAGCAATGGGATCTCATTTTTTTTGTAGATCATGTTAGAGCTTCAGGTCTTGGGTTTACATTATGCCTTCACTAAGCGAGTGTTTGGTTGGGAGGAAAACATCTTGTAGAAAGTGGTTTTCATATGCTCATTCTTTGGTTTGTAAAGGTGGAGAACAATTGTTCCAAGGGTGGAATAGTTCTCTGAAAGATGGAAATCATTATCTTTTCTAAAAGAAGATATGCTAGGTTTTCCTCCTTATTCTTTACCTTCCTGTTTCTCTTCTTCAACCTCTGTTCTCCAATTTCTCTCCTGAAGCTATTCTTGTAAAAAAACCAAGCAAAAGACAACTACTTTTCAATTGTGTTTTCCTTCAAAAATGGTTTTTATGGAAATTTATTTTTCATTGGAAGTGTTTTCCTTCCAACAAAAGACCTGTGTCTCAAGTTTCAGCAATGCATGAATGAAGCTGCAAATGGAATATGTAAACCAAAGCTGTGGAAGAAGTCGGATATCCTAACCACACCCTCCAAACTTCTGAACAAGAGAAGAACCTCAACAGTTTTTAGTATTCTTGTTCAGGAACTAGTTAGCAGAAGTTCAACAAGCTGACCATCAAAAGTTTTCCAATTAGAGTAATTATATTGGCTTTCTGCTGTGAATTTATTGGATTTTTAAATTTTTAGGCACTTGCATTCGCCTAGTAATCACGTGGATCAACCCCCCTACAACATCTAAGTGTGATATTGCCACTGGTTCAGGTGCTATAAACTTGACAAGGCTCAATTTAAGATTTTATAACAGTGGCTGGAAGTTCGTTAATACTTCAGTTGTTTCTCCATAGTTGCAACACTTCACTTTCACGCTGGCCAACACAAAGACTTCATTTTTAATATCTTTAATTATCTACTTGTAACAATTATAAAAAGTTGATACATTGAAATTATACATTGAGACTAATCTAAGAATATTGTACCTAATAATATTTCTTTTCTTACATATAAATTAAAGCTTATTGTGAAAGATAGTTTGTAAATAATTCAAAACTCAAAGTGTTGCAACTATCGAGAAATAGAGGAAGTATATAATGTTGAGTGAAGCCTTAAAAGTCTTACCTAGATCACATTCCCTATTTTCAATACTTGGAAACTGAGAAGCTCATGAAAAGCCTTTTTTTAGTAGTCAACAACTTTTGCGATCTTTAGAGTCATAAAATGACCTTTCCTTTCTTAAATTGCTCTAATAAACCAAACTAGTGCTAGTAATCTCTTCATTTCCTTTAATTTTGGTCATAACAAACAAAATCTAGATGTAAGCAGAATTATTAGTTTTCATTTTTGCATTTCCACATTTCATAACCGTATGAAAGTTGGGTTACCACATTTTTTCCCCTGATTTTTTGTTCACGTGCATCATAAGTTTCACTGCTTTCTATGTATTGAGTTCATTTTGGGTTTGTTTTCAAGCTCCCCTTGTTATGTACTTATGTTTAGGTGGAAAGATGCCAAAGCACTTCCTGGTGCCAATCGTCTCATTCAACATCTCCATAAGCATGAGATCCCGTTTGCTCTTGCCTCAAACTCTCTGCGAGAGTATATAGATGCCAAAATCTCTTATCAAAAAGGTAATAATTTCCATGATTGAAGGTTACCAATAGTAATCAGTTGCTAGCTTTTTATCATTGAAATACATCATTTTGTTTTCATCCATCTCATTTACTTGTTCTACTTAACGATCTATTCAATCCCTAGAATATTGCAGTCTGGCTCCATCTGTTTAATCCGAAAATCTAATGGTATTTATAGTTTTTATTTGAAAAGCATATTGAAGGACTACATGCAAATCATGTAGATTTACCTAGACTGATGCCTAAACTTACCTTTGCCAAACAATCAAAAAATCTCATCAGAAAATTTTGCTTCACTAAAGTTTTCTAGTTAAAAGTCTTGATTCCATTTCTGTTTTGCAGGTCAAGAACGTTACACTTTATTTATGAAGTCTCATGAATTTCCTCCATATACCTTAGTATACGGTTGACAATTCTTTATGTTTAAAGAAAATGAATGAGATCACTGATTCATTTGATATTTTCCATCAGGATTCTCATTTTCACTGGACTGTGCCCCTTTTGTTTGATCTTTGTCCCATATTTTTTTTGCCTAATTCATCTCCTTTCTTTGAAGTTGAAATGTCGAATTTCTCCCTTTTTTTTGACAATGAATCCTCCCTCAAGCTAACACCACATTAAGCTTTGTATTTTTAATCTTTGAAGTTTTCGTCGTATAATCTTCAAGCTTTATATTGACTTCCATTTCTATTAAAATGTACTTGCTTTGAATTTGTTCAGGTTGGAAGGAGTGGTTTGCTGTCATTCTTGGAAGTGACGAAGTTCTATCAGGGAAACCATCTCCGGACTTGTAAGCCTCTAAAATCACATAACAGAAGAATGTTATATTGGTTTAGATGTTGATAAATTTTTACTTTGTATTGCCTGTCTTTGCCATTCCTTATGAAATGATGGGTTTAGAAGAGAAGAAATTTTTGTTGTGGCCTGAAATCATCTCTTGCATTCTGGGTTAAATTGATCTGCGTAGAGTACAAAAGCCTGTGTCGAAATTCTTTAAACACAACATAAAAGTAAGCAGATCATGACACAGAATGAGAGTGGCCTTCTAACAATATGGCCATCATAGTGACTAATGATCATTTTATCGCATATCGGTTCTTGTACTAAGGTCTTCGATATTTATGTTCTAGTATCGTAGTGCTTGGCCCTCGTATCTATGTAAAACTAGATATCAACCTACTACTCATGTCTTTTTCATCTTCTTTTATCTTTCCTCCTCAAATATATTACATGATGTTAGGTTCCTGGAGACTGCAAAAAGAATCTCAGTGGATCCCTGTAACTGCCTGGTGATAGAAGACTCTTTGTAAGTTGTAACTATGATTGTTTTACTTAAGTAATCATTAATCTTTAGGAGGTTATTATCTTATGAGCAGAATCATAATTGCCATTTTTAGTTTTGTGTTCAATGGGTACCATACATCTCTTGAACAATAGCTTGTTTATACCATTTTAAATTTAAAGTCTCATTTCTGCAATTGCCAGGACAAGGCGGTGTAAATATAAATCCCTAAATCTTGTTGTAGGTAAAAGATTTATGTACTACTCTATTTACAGTTTGCTATTATTAGGCTTGAGTCTATTATATTACACAATTGAGCATTACTGTTTAGATTTGTGAATTGCTTGGAGTCCTTTTTGGAATTGGGAATATTTATGGTCTTTGGGATGGAGGCCTGGACGGGGATGGAGGCCAGACCCAAATAATTGTTTGAGGTATCAGGTTCAAACTTCATTCTCAATAATTTAAGATGATATGACGCTTACATACTTTATTTCTCAACAAACATGTTAAGGTGTTTTAATTAACGCAACCACTATACAGTGGCATGGCATTTTCCCATAGTAATTCAGGAACCTTCTGCATATGACTTGGTATGGGCGCTGAACCACACACTAGACTATTTCCGCTGATTGTAAAGACCATATGTGACCTGAATATTAACCAAAGAAATAAGATATGTAGTTTAACAAGACAGTTTATTTAGTCCATTACAATATGGAGGTGAAACGTGAAATGAGATCAGTAAATAGATATGTGAATTGAGCCACTTCTTAAACGTGTACTGGTGCTGAGAAGTGTTGTCAAGTTTGGTGCACATAATATCAATGTGTTATGTGTGTTCGAGTTAACAATCTGTCTTAATAGATATCTCCATCAGATTAATTTCTTGAACAAGCTTAGTATGACTGCAAACTGCAACCAACGTTGTTTTATGAACTCATCTACAAACTCTATGTTTACAATCTCCTCGAGGTTGATTTTTTTGTCTACTAAATCGACAGGATAGGCGTTAAAGCTGCAAAAGCTGCTGGAATGAAGGTAGTGGTTGTCCCATCACAATCAGAGGTCGATGCTGCTGCCTTGGCAGACGCCAGTCTTCATTCACTTTCGGAGTTCCAGCCCGAGTTGTGGGGTCTGCCTTCTTTTGATGATTGTACATGGTCTCCTATGTGATGGTCTCTATAACTTCTATATACCTTATTCCCCATGTTAGACCGCTGGGACAAAATGACGCATTACCGGTTGATCCAATTTATTTGGAAGGCCGACGACAAGTTGGTGGATTTCTTGCGGAATCTTCGGGCGTAGATTAGTACTCTTATATCCGTCGTTGGCACTTTGAAGTCTACATACAAAGATATATAAACGTCTATGTAGATCAACTAAATTTTTTTGTCTATCTATAAAATATGCCGACGTTGGGCAGTTAACTACCAACACTGTCCTTCCTATAATGTTACCATGGCAGATTGGCAATGCAACTTACTAAAATAATTGGAACATGTAAAATGATGTGTGTTTTGTTATTGTATACTAGTATTACTTTTATTTTCTAAGAATGGCTTACTTAAATAGAAACACTAATTGTTGGATAGAGCTAGAGCTATGCAAAGGCCAAGGTCGGATCAGAATCTGGAGTAGACCGGACCGGACCGATGAGATATGTCCGGTCCCTTGGTCCACAGAAAATCCAGATTCCGGGTTTCCGGTCTGGTCTGGTCCAAACTCGGAAAATTCCGGTCCGGATCAGGGATCGGAATATCTGTTTTTTTTAGTAAAAATAAAATTTTATATGTTAAAAAAAAGTTAAAAAGGTAGAAAGTTAAAAACCTACTATTTATTACTTTTAGGATTATTGTTATTAAAACGGTTTTTTCACCAAGTATCCCTGAGTTTTTAGAAAATTCACCAGGTACCCTCGTACTTTTCAAAATCCATCAGATACCCCTCAGTTTCATGGTAATACATCCAAATGCCCTTAATGACTAACGACGGTTAAACCCGTTAGTCATTAACCCTAATTAAACTATTCCTGGTCAGGGTTTAGAAAATTATGCCATTAGTCATTAAGGGCATTTGGATGTATTACCATGAAATTGAGGGGTACTTGGTGAATTTTGAAAAGTGCGAGGGTACCTGGTGAATTTTCTGAAAATTCGGGGGTACTTGGTGAAAAAACCGTTATTAAATTTTAATGTATCTAATTTATAAATATCTTTAAATAAAATAAAAAAGATACTTTTTTGAAAAAAATATAGATTCTGGTCCAACAGGTCCAAAATCGGACCGAACTGGAAAAATTCTAGTCCTGGTCCAAAAAAATCTCAGATTTCGGTCCACTGGTCCTAGACCCGTGCACACCCCTAGATAGAGCCATATAGGCGCGTCAAAGTGATTTGATCTGTACTTGTTTTCTCTTAGGCTCCGTTAGGTAGAGCGTAAAACATCTTCCTGGAAACTGTTTTCCTCTATTTTCAATTCTACATTGTTTGGTTTGCAAAGGAGTGTAAAACCATTTTCACTAGGAGTAAAATTGCTCTCTCAATGATGGAAAACCATTTCCCCTTCAAAATAAAGAGAAAACGGGTTTTCTTCCTTTTCCTTATCTCTCTTGTATACTCCTCTCACTACCTCCTTACTTTCCCTTTCATTTTCCTTTCGTTTCATCATTTTTCTTACATGGAACCAAACAATGAAAAACTAATTTTGGAATTGTGTTTGTCATTGTAAATTATTTTCCATGAAAATCATTTTACACTACCGGGGAACGAGTACAGAAAAGGACAATATTAAAGCTACGGCTTGGATCTGGCAAAGAAAAAAATTGAAATTTTAATAATAATTAATAGTAGTATATGTAATTATTGTTATTTGTGTGATTTTTTTTTTATAATTACTATTATTGTTTTCGATAGATAATAATTAGATATTGATATGAAAATAGAGAGATAAGGTGGCAAAAGAAAGATAATTTGTACAGAATAATATGTCAGTTAACTTATTCAAGAGGCAAAGGAGAATATATATACACAAGTCAAAGGTATAATGGATATTCACAATAAATATATCTATAAAACTCACCCTTGGATGTCCATAATCTAATACAATGCCTCATAATGCATATGAAGTATTGCCTCATTAAAACCTTGTCTAGAAAACCCAATGGGAAAAAACCATGATCAAGGGAAAAGAAGAGTACATTGTATTAACTCCTCCTGATGTTTACATCACTTGAAATCTCCGAGTCAACGCATTTCAATCTTGTGATCTACTTGATCGGATTTGTAAAATCCGCACAACTCTATTCTTATGATATATTAACTTGAATGCCAAATGTATCATAAGAAAACTCTTTAATTCAAATTCATATAACTTCTTTACGTGCATATTATGTTGCCTCATTAAAAACCTTGTTAGGAAAAACCCAATGGGACAAAAACCTAATCGAATGAAAAAGAGTGCAACAATTAATTATAGACGTATCCGTCGAAATACCATGCACACATACTTCAATGTACGACACAAGTCAATTCATCCCTTTATTTCATCGGATATAATTATATGCCTTCTTGAGGAAGCTATAAGTGCCTGGGATACTTTGTCACCCAAATGAGACTACACAAGTATCATCTTTCCATGACAACATTTTATTCATGAACTAACTTTCCAACAAAACGATATTTCAGGATTATATCAAATTCAATGTTAAATAAGATCACTTCACCAATTGAATGCCACATACTCAAACTTCAGGTTGAGTTTAACATTAATCCCCTCTTTATTACTCTTATGGAACTTTCACAATCATATCAAAGAGGACAAATATATATAATATTATTTTTCACAACATAAGCCATGATACAGGTTCATATATTGCTAATACAAACTCTTTTGAAACTTTTCTTTCAAATATGATCAATCATTATACAATCATGGAGTTCTTCTATGACTATTAAATCATATGAGTAACCTCCTCTCCTAGAGATAGTCCGCAAAATCAAATATATTGTTAGTATTAATTCATGTGCACATAATATGCAACTAAAACTAGACTAATGCATTGTAAAAGATCGATATAAAATATTTTGCACATGATAAACCTACTATCTATATGTACATGAAGATTGACTCAGTAATGCAAATTGTAGAGTTAAAAAAAAATTCATAAATCAACAGGACTTAAGGTCCACGAGCTCGTTTTATCACTATCATGTCGACACCAAAATGGACTCAAGTATGTGATCCCATCTATAGTTCATTGTATCTTGAGCGCATATTCATATCAATTCCACGTACATACCTGTATTGATTTTATAGAAACCCTTTCGAATATGTATAATAGGTATTAGTCAATGATATTTGAATAACTATTTGGGAGGTACCGTTCTTTTCCATATAGGCCATTTATTTTCTTTCATATATCCAGGCCTTTTCATAGGCACTTCATATTTTGTAAGTTTTATCATGATTCCATTATTCATCAAGATACCAACTGCAGCTTTCTTGCCATAAATTGAACATTGTAATTACAATAATGGAACCGAAACTTTCATACTACACTTCAGGTGTATCAATACGATTAAGTTGGCAAGAACCTCTAATGTTCTGTACATAACTCAATAACTTGAAAGATATAGTTGGTGTATATATGATACATAATCAAATATATTTATACATCATCAAGTAAATCAATACATAATATCACTTCAATATTCTAAACCTCTATTTAATGTATCTCATATACATAACAATTCTGAACTTCTGGTTCAATCTAGAGATCAAATATATTTTAGGAAAAATTGCTAGAATAAGCTAACCTTACACCATCTTCTTAATTAAGACAAGTTGTTCATTTGACTATTCCGGAATAAGTCTATCTTCTATTCCTATTTACTTTGGACAAGTCAAATGACCGGTGATCGATTGTACAAGTAAGATCATGACTTCTTTCTTGTATTTTTGAATTATACTATTTTTCACATTCCACACCAAATCAATCTCCCTCCTTCGCTAACCACCAGTCCCACTCACTCTCCTCCTTCCCACCACCAAACCACCCGCCACCTCGATTACCCACTTTCTGCAGTCGGCTCACGCCATCAATACCATTTGAAGATAAACTACTTAGAAACATACACGCAATATATAAACTACTTAGAAACATACACGCATGGCTTGCTCACTTATATAACACTTATACAACAACAATCCATTCTTATCAAGTTTGATGAGTAATATCAATTATTTTCAAGATCTCCAATTTCATGTTCAATCTCAATATTGTGTCTTGCCCTTAAAATAATATAATTACAATACGAGAGAGCTTTCAGCACATTACACATAAGAAATTTCTAATTTCTCAAAATGAATTAGTCACACCCGAATGGCCTAATACATCATAGATAATTTCTCATGTATCATAATATTCGATTATGATTATACTTCACATGTCAAACTTATGGTTGATTGATAAATAATACATTTTGAATCTGGCCAAATATTGGAGTAACATTAGACACTCACCAATGTGTCTTTTATATTAGTAAGACTAAAATTTTATCGACTCCTTCCGGGAGAACTTGTGCTCTTCCAGAGCATATTCTACTTGAAGGTAGATAATATATACTCTTTAGGAGCATCAAATTCAATATAATCCACATGATAAAGATACTAGACAAGAGATTTAAATATGATAACATATTATCCATTTTATCTCCCCCTTTTCTCTTCATCCTTTCAATCAAAGAAATATTTGTACATACATTCATACAAATGACAATTTTTTCGGTTTTTTCACCAATTACCCCTGTAGTTTTTCAAAATTCATGTGGTACCCCTACTTTTAAATGCACCAGGTACCCTTACTTTGGGGGTAAAATGTACGAAATGCCCTTAATGACTAACTGTGTCAAATTTCCGTTAGTCATTAGGGTTAATTAACCCCTTTAATCCTAATTAAACCCTAATTAGCCCTAATTAACTAACTAAACCCTAACTTCTAACCCTACCCTAACCCAAACCCCCTAACTTCAAACCCTAACACCACCACCACCACCCAACCACCACCACCACCCCCTGCAGCGGCCCCCTCCCTCGTCAATTTCCCCACCCCACCCCTCCACCAACCCCGCAGGCCCCCCCTCCCTCGTCAATTTCCCCACCCCCCTCCCCGTCGATTTCCCCACCCCCACCCTCTGCAGTAGCCCCCCTCCCCCGTCGATTTCCCCACCCCCACCCCACCCCCGTCGATATCAACACCCTCCCCCCCCCGCAACCCCCCCCTCCCCCTCGATTTTCGCGCCTATTCCCCACACCCGTCGATTGCGGACCCATCCCCCCACCCTCGTTGATTGCGGAATTCACGCCGGGCTACAAAAACGACGCAATCTAGCTGCGGATTTCGATTTTGGGCTGCAAAACGACGCGAACGGGGGGTGGGGGGAGGGGGCATTCGACACGGGGTGGGGGAGGATGGGGAATTCGACGAGGTGGGGAGAGGCTGGGAAGGGGGAGGGGGGAACTGCGGGAAGGTGGGGGGAGGGGGGAGCGTGGGATGGTGGGGGTAGCTAGGGTTAGGGTTTAGGGTGGGGGTGAGGTGTTAGAGAGTTAGGGGTTAGGGTTATGGTTTTAGGGTTAGGGTTAGAGGGTTTAATTTGGGTTAGAGGGGTTAGAAGGGTTAACTAACAGGATTGACTAACAGAAACTTGACGCCGTTAGTCATTAAGGGCGTTTCGTAAATTTAATTGAAATAGTAAGGGTACCTGGTGCATTTATTTAAAAGTAGGGGCACCCCGTGAATTTTGAAAAACTACAGGGGTCCCTGGTGAAAAAACCGCAATTTTTTTTATTTAAAAAATCTAAGGCACCCTGTGGAGATAATTATATTTCCAACTTACATAATAAAAATGAGATATATCTCAAACTCAAATTACATGCTTATCGCTAAATAAATATATAAATATATGATTTGCTAGATGTTCTCGTACTCATGCCAAAATCATAATATAAAATGTGATTAGTGAAGTCTCTTTGTGTCATGAACTTCATAAACGTGAGGATATATGTTCATGAATTCCAAGTTTTACAATATTCGACATAATTCACTACACAAGATAATCTCTATTCTATAAGGCAACAGGGGGTGGAACACGAAAAAAAAGTAAAAAAGATAAAAAAATTCTAGGAAACTAACTACTTCATTTTAAGAAAGCTAAAACAAAAAAAGGCCCAAAGTTATCCGTGTGTACAATATCCTCATCCAATTTCTTATTAAAATGAATCCCCAATTATATGGAAAAAAATAACTGCAACAACAAACACTCTAGGAAACTACCATGATCTTCTTCCTCTTCTGATATCATCAGTCTATAAGCGATATCCACATTCTTGCTCAAAGCCTCAAATTGCCTCTTCTTAATTCCTTCTATAATCATAAAACTCAGTGGGTTGTTCTTACCTTCCATTACATGCATATATCCAATATCATATTAACAACATACACCCAAGAACATATAATAACAAAGCATAAAACACAGTAAGTTGTTCTTCATCCTTACACAACATTATTTTTTTGTGTAAATTTTATTTAAGGTACCTCCGCAAGCATTTTAATCCAACCACATATCGCGTGCAATATCAAGTTCAACCAACCGCTTCTCAAAAGGTATATTTCACGTAGTAATTTGATTGTAAACACATGTGAATGGTAAGAAGAATGAGGAACGTATGGGACCTAAAAATGTGTAATTTCAATTAAAAAAAGAAGGCGACAATAAAAAATCAGCTTTTTAATTATGTGATATGTTTCCTTAATTTATTACTCCACACAATTAATTTTTCGGTTTAATCATGTGGTATCCCTATAGTTTCAAAAATGCATCAGGTATCCCTAAGGTGAACACAAATGTACATAATGCCATTAATGAGGAATGACGTTAGTGAGCCGTTAACTAAGATTCTTTTATGCACGAAATACCTTCATGTTTTACCAAAATGTGCAAATTTTTGTAACGGCTACTCTTTTAAACTTTAAATATAAAGGTAACCGTTGCAAGACGCTTATGATTGCTATTTAAGCAGTATTACTTCATTATTTTGCTTCCTCCTCATCGAAAACTTCATTATAAATATAGGAAAAGAAGGCCATATGAAAAGAAAAAAGGAAAAAGGAATAGCATAGTCAAGTGTGGCAAGTAGTGCAAGCAGATTGCCCATAATGCAAGGACTTTTAAGGGAGGGGCAACTGCCAAACAAAGAAAGGATGCTGTTGCATCAGGATCAACACAACCACAACCTGCTCAGAGAAATGGTCAACATGGAAAGAAAAGAAATAGTGTTGATGGTCCCAGCAGATCCAAGAGTGCAGCAACAAAACAAAAGAAGGGAACAAAAGACTGTTGGATGAGAATGCAACATTGTGCAAACTTCTTTTTTGTGAAAATCTTTTTTTGGTTGTTAGGATAAGTAATTAGGGTAAATGTTACATAAAAAAACATGCTTACAATTGTTTTTTGGATGAAACATGCAAGTGGAATATGGTGTGCATTTTTTGTAAAGCTACTTAAAAACATTGAAAACAACAAGCATTTTGTAAAGCTACTGATATTTTGGTATTACTGCAAATGGAATCTTATTGCTGACGTATTTGGTGCTACATTACATTTTGCTTCACTTCTTTAGTACAGAAAAAGTACAATAAACATGAAAATGCCTATTTTAAAAGCTCCTTGCATTAAAAGAATTTTTTTGCTAAACCCTAAACCTCTGTTGGCGTAAGATAAGGTGTGGTTCTATTGTGCGCCGACTTCGGTTATGGGCAGGAAAAAGAAGGCCACCGGGCTGGTGGCTAGTTCATCGGCAACGGGTGCACCTTGTGATCCTTCTTAGACACCAAAAAATATTTCTTTGGAGAGCAATGTTGAGAAAGACAATGTAATAGTAACTCTAGTAGCAGTCACTATAGAAGCAAGCAAAGAAGTGGAGGTGAGGACGACTGAAGTAGAGGACCAGGACCTTACTGAAGTTGCAAAGCAGAAATGGAAGACTTTTAGAGCACAAAGTCGTATCTCTAATAAAGGTATGGGATTAAAGTTTATCTCCCCTATTTTTATCGATGGCATCCCAACTGCAAAACTTGATAAAATTAAGGAGGAGCATATGAGTGAGTGTTGGCTGAATGCGATTGTAGTGTATGTTGTTGGAGAAAACCCTATCTTAAATGGTACTATTAATCAGTATGTAAACACTAAATGGCATGTCAAATAGGAACCTCAAGTGTTTAAACATGATGAAGGTTTTTTCATTGTTAGGCTGAAAACTAGGGAGGAAAGAGATAACATTCTGTACTCTGGACCTCATTTATTTTTTGGCAAACCAATGATTATGAAGCAATGGATCGGAGTGATAATTTTAATTTTCATGAAGAGGTGTTTGAAAGTAATTCCTATTTGGGTGAAAATGCCTAATCTTCCCCTAAATTGTTGGAGTGAGGATTCTTTGAGTAGGATTGGTAGTGTTTTAGGTGTACCTTTGTATGTTATTGAGTGCACAAGTCAAGGTTTAAGAATTTCTTATGCTAGATTGCTGATTGAGATGGATGTCACTCAAGAAATTCCTAAAGAAGTGGCAGTGGAGGATTCTAATGGTAGCATTTTCAAACATAAACTTGTTTATGACTGGCTATCTCTCTTCTGTAAGAAGTGCTAGGTTGTTGGACATAATTGTGGTGTTAAGGCAAATGTGCCGGGTAAAGTCATACAGATTTGGGTTCCTAAAAAGACAGTTGAAGTGGAGAAGAAAGTTCCCGAGGAGCCTCCCATTACTGTAGTTTTAGATGAAGATCATGCAGTGGAAGAAAATGGTGAAGCTACTATTGTTACTCCTGTTAACACCCCAGTTGCATCTACTCATAATGACAAGAGTACAAAACAAGAAGATGGAGCTTGGAAGCTTATTACAAGAAAATCCAAAGATAAGGGTAAGCAAATAGCTCATCAAAGTGGAGCTCATTTGCAATTTGGCTCAGGGCTGCCTGGGGGTGCTAGGGGACCTAATCCCTATTTGTCCTAATGATAGTCCTAATGATAGTTATTACATGGAGTGTGAGAGGGATGAATGACCCCATAAAAATGAAGGAAGTTAAGTAGTTTCTTCATTCTCATGAGGTGTCTGTTTGTGCTTTGTTTGAGACTAGATTAAGGAATCATAAATGCTTAAAGATTCAGAAGAAGTTTGGTAATAGATGGAATTGGGTTTGTAATTATGAATTCTCTCCTAGGGGTAGAATTTGGGTTGGTTGGATGAATGGTGAAGCTAAGGTTGTAATCCAGTATAAATCTGAACAGTTTGTTATAATGTAGGTGCAGAATAGTGCTGGTATTAAGCTGTTTCATATGACTATGGTTTATGGCTTACATACCATAGTAGATAGGAGGTCATTATGGGTTGAGTTGAAGCAGTTTATATCTTCAAATCAGGGTCCTTGTATAATGATTGGTGACTACAATCCTGTTTGTAGTGCCAATGACAGAGTGAATGCAATGATGTGAGTGATGCCGAGACTATTGACTTTAGTAATTTTATTATGGAAGCTCCTTCTTCTGGGGTGTTCTATTCTTGGAACAATAAAATTATAGGGGATGCTAGAATTTCAAGTAGAATTAACAAATCTTTTGTCAATTATGCTTGGATTCATTCCTATTCTGAAGTAATTGTTAAGTACCTTACTGCAGGCATTTCAGATCATTCCCCTTTGCTCTATCTATGGATACCTGCCATGATGAAGGTGGTAGGCCTTTCAAGTTTTTGAATTTCCTTGTTGATCAGCATGGATACATTGAAGTTGTGAAGCAAGCTTGGGATTCTACTTCAAGTCCTCACAAGATGAAAAATGTGTGAGTTAAGTTAGAGACTATTAAGCATGCCTTGAAAGGCTTTCATGCTAGCAATTTTTCCAATGCCCACTGTAAAGTTGAGGAGTTTCGAAGGAAATTGGCAGCTGTCCAAGCCCTGCCAGATTTGCATTGCAATAGTTCTATGCAAGAAGAGGAAAAGGTTATAAATGTGCAGTTGAGGAAATGGTCCAGCATAGATGAAAGCATTCTTCATCAAACATCTAGAGTCAACTGGTTGACTTTGGGAGATTCAAACTCTAAATTCTTCTTCACTGCAGTCAAGGTGAGAAAAGCAAGGAAAAAAATTGCGACTCTTCACAATGCTCAGGGGAATATGTTGACAGATGCTAAAGATATTCAAGAGGAGATTTGTGGTTTTTATAGGAGGCTGCTGGGTTCAAGTGCAGAGAGATTAGATGTTATTGATCTAAACATTGTTAGAGCAGGCCCTAAACTCAGTGCTGAAGCATGTTCCAGTCTAATACAACAAGTCACTACTGCTGAGATTGATCAAGCTCTGGCTGCCATTGATGACTCTAAGGCACCTGGATTATTGGATGGTTTTAATTCTATTTTTCAAAAAGAGCTGGCAGGTAATAAAAAATGATGTCTATGATAGTGTTTTGGAATTTTTTGCAAACTCCTTTATGCAAAAACCTATCAATTGCGCTTTAGTTACTATGATTCCCAAATTGGATGATGCTAGGTATGCTAAAGACTTTAGGCCTATTGCCTGTTGTTCTGTGTTATACAAAGTTATCTCTAAAATCCTGACTCAAAGGCTTCAGAAAGTGATCAATGAAGTTGTTAATGGTGCTCAAACAGGGCTTTATTCCTGATAGGAATATAGTTGACAATATTTTATTAGCCACTGAGCTAATAAGAGGCTACAATAGGAGTCATATGTCACCTAGGTGTGTTATAAAAGTAGATATCAGGAAAGCTTATGATTCTGTAGAGTGGATTTTCCTTGAAAGTATGCTGAAAGAGTTGGGTTTTCCTTGCCAGTTTATTAAATGGATCATGGCTTGTGTTAAATAAGTTTCTTACTCCATTTTGATAAATAGTATTCCTTCAGTTCCTTTCTTTGCAGAGAAGGGGCTAAGACAAGGAGACCCTTTGTCTCCTTTCTTGTTTGCTTTGAGTATGGAGTATTTGAGCAGGTGTATGGCTGATATAAGCAAGGATCCAGACTTCAACTACCATCCAAAATGTGAGAGAATTCAGCTTACCCACCTCATGTTTGCTGATGATTTATTAATGTTTGCTAAGGCAGATTATAGCTCCATCTCTAAGATTATGGGTGCTTTTAAAACTTTCTCAACTGCCTCTGGTTTGGAAGCTAATATAGAGAAAAGTTGCATTTACTTCTCTGGCATCAAGCATGAGGAGGTTGTTCAACTGGCAAAGAATATTCAGATGGCTGTTGGTACTTTACCTTTTAAGTACCTTGGAGTGCCACTTGCAGCAAAGAAACTTAGCTTCTCTCAGTGTAAGCCTCTAATTGATAGAATTACAGCAAGAGCACGGGGGTGGATTGCTCACTTCCTATCCCATGCTGGAACATTATAGCTTGTGAAGGTCATTTTGGGAAGTATGCAGAACTATTGGGAACAAATATTCCCTTTACTTAAGAAATTGATGAAGGCAGTGGAGGCTATATGCAGGAAATTCTTGTGGACTGGTGCTACTGAGAATACTAAAAAAGCCCCAGTGGCCTGATCATACGTGCAACAGCCAAAGAGTTCAGGTGGTTTGAACATCACTGATATGGTTCTATGGAATAAAGCTGCAATTTTGAAGCTCTTATGGGCTATTGCCTCTAATCAGGATAAGCTTTGGGTAAGGTGGGTGAATGCTTATTATATCAAAAGAAACTCAATTGAAAATGTTACTGTCAGTAGTAACTCTTCATGTATTTTAAGGAAAATTTTTGATGCTAGATATTGCTGGTGAGGGTAGGAGGCTGGGCTAACATCAACTTTCAAAACAAGTTAAGTATTAAGAAAACTTATACTCTACTGCATGACAATTATGATAGAGTGAACTGGAGGAGACTGATTTGTAACAATAGAGCTACACCAAAAAACAAGTTAATCCTTTGGTTGGCTTTGCTCAATAGGTTGGCTACTGCAGAAAGAATCAGTAGATGGAACAGTGAGTGTAGTCCTGTCTGTAAACTTTGTAATGTGCATGATGAAACTGTGCAACATCTTTTCTTCAGCTGTTCTTACAGTAGTGAAGTATGGTTCAAGGTCCTGCAATACTTGGGTTTGCATCTTCAGAGGAATCCTGAGGTAGAGTTGGAGTTAGCTGTTAAAAGAGCTCGTTGCAAGAAGAATTGATCTAAGATATTTGTGATGATGTACTTTGAATGCCGGTATGCTGTGTGGCTTCAAAGGAATGCCAAGATGTTTAGGAATTCACACATTAGTCCTACTCATCTTGTAAAAAATATAATTTTTAGAGTTGCTTGCAATTGTAATGAAAGTGAAAGAGCTAGCCTAATTATGCTTTAGGCTTAGTTTGTAGTGGTGTAGTCTTTGTTGATACTAGGAGTAGCATGTTACTCTAGTACTTTAGTTTTGTAACCTTTTTTTTTTGTTATGAATAACAAAACTTTGAATTGACAAAAAAAAACTCCTTGCATTAATTTTTTTTGCTGTTTGATTTTCTCTTTAATTTATTCATTTCTTCTTTAAGTTAGCAATATTTGCCCAATACTTGCCCCTATTTCTTCTTCCTCAATTTTGCCATGCTTCCCACATTCATCTGTGTCACATTAGAGTCATGGTCAATAGTACCAACACACCACCTATATATATTGTAATCATCACACTTGTAGCACAACCTTTGTGGATTCAATGAGGAATCTGAGCTCCTAATTGAGATTTTTTTCCTACATTTGCAAGTTACATTAGAAACTCTAATGTATGAGTATTTCAAAATAACAAGAAGAAGTATCAGATCGTGAACTCATAAGTTTTGGATGAGGAGGGAGCAAAATAATAAAGTTTTAGATGAGGAGGGAGCAAAATAATGAAGTAAGACTGCTTGAATAGCAATCCCAAGGGTCCTGCAACCATTACCTTTATGTATAAAGTTTGAAAAAGTAGCTGTTACAAAAATTTGCACATTTTGGTACAACCTGAAGGGTATTTCATGCATAAAAGAATCTTGGTTATCACTAACGCCATTCCTCATTAATGGCATTCCATATATTTTTGTTCAACCTTAATGCAACCTAGTGCATTTTTAAAACTATAGGGGTATTACTCCATGAATTTAAAAATTCCACAAGGGCATAGCACATGAAAAAAAGGTTAATTTTTTTGTTTTTTCTGTCCCTTCTCTTGTTATTATAACTCTGGGCGAGAATGGAGGAAGTAGTTATAAACTGATTAACAAGGAGGAAGGGAGACGATCTCTTTAATCCAAAAAAAAAATGAATACAATCATGAAAAGTAAAATTTGAGACATTTTCAGTGTCAATTTCCTTAAGGAACCAAAAATCATTTTTATAACAGTAAAAAAAAAATCAGTTTTTGATTTTTAGTGTGCACAAATTTTCGCTATCAATATTTCAATTCTATAAGTTTAATACTAGGTGACAATGTCATACTTGAAGTTCAGTTTGAGTGAAACAGAATAAGTTTTTTACGGAATCAACATTTAGTTTTTCGCAAAACAAAATACAAACTTCTAACTCCTCCCTTCAACTGAACTTTCTCCCTCTCTTTTCGCACATTTTTGCAATGAGACACAAATTATACTCCGAATTCTCAAATACCGAGAACAATTCTTTGTTATTCCCAAAAATGGACCACCACTTGAATGAGAAATGCTTGCAGAACTTACAATTTGGAGTCCCAAATATGCCTTTGATTAAATACCCACGAAAAAATAAATTCTTTTTGGGAAAATAACTTCTCCGGATTGATAGTATATCTCAGAATTAACAATATGACAGTTAGAAAATACCCAAATTCATGGAGACAACCCAGCAACAACTTACAAATCAGTTTTTGATATTCAATGTCAATTAGTGTATGTGCGCAAATTTTTGTTGTCAAAATTTTAAAAACGAAAACGAAAATGTGATGGTGAGGGGAGCCAACATCGAAGACACCTAGGGCAGCGACACCGATGAGTTCGCCAAACGAGAGACCAGACGTAAGATGGAAGATAAAGAGGAAATAGGGAGGCCGATAGGTCGTATAACTCGGGGACCGTCGCCCGCAAGGCTAGGAGAGAGAGACACGCCCCATAAGAGGAGGAGAGATGCATTTCATAAAGAGAGTGTGGAGGAGGAGGAGAGGAGAGAGATGTAAATTAACTTTGGCCTTTATTATAGAATAGAGATTTTTTTGGGCCAATGCTTTAGTTGATATTTATATACTCATATATTCATACAATACCAGTTTCCCTTGAAAAGTTATGACTTATGAGAAGTATTATTGTCTTTGTATATTATGATAGACCTATCTTGGAGCTACTAAACAGGTGTCCTTTCTCTCTCAAAGATTTCTCTCAAAAACCCTAACCCTAGCCTCCTTTTCTTCAAGCGCCGCTACCTGTGCAAGCTTGCCGGTGGCCGGCCAGAGCGCGCCGCTCCCCGGGTTGCCGGCAAGCCTGCCACCTACTTTACCGTCGCTAAGGTTCGTGCCCTTCCTTTCCCCTGTCATCGTGTCGGAGGTTTGTCCACTCTCCTCCTCCCCGTGTTCTTCCCCCTCCCCGGTCGTCGTTGCGTCTTCCTGGCCTTCTCCCCCTCCCCGCGTTCTTTTCCCTTCCCCGTCGCCGTCGTTTTCGTTCTCAGGTCCCCCACCCCTGTCCCCTGGTTCTCCCTCCCCTGCTCTGTCGTTTCCCCCCTCCCCTGTAGGTTTTTCAGTCCCTAGTCGCCGTGGATCGTCGACCCCTCCTCCCCTGTCCCCAGTCGGTTTCTCAATCCCCTGTAGTGTCGAGTTTTCCCTCCCCCTTTCCCCTGTAGTGTTAGTTTTTAGGTAGTTCCCTTCCCCTTCCCCTTCCCCTTCCCCTTCCCCGGTTTAGTGTGTTTAGTTTGGTATCGGGATCCCCCATCCCCTCCCCCCAGTCAGTGTCGGGCTCCCCTTTTCCCTTCCCCTTGGTAGTGTCGGGCTTCCCCTCCCCCTCTCCCTGGTTGTTAAGCTTTCAAACTAGTAGTTTGATGTTAGTATGTTTGGTTTTTTCTTAAAGTGTGTGTTAAATCTCCAAATAATAGGAGTGCGTCATTTTCGAGTTGGTAATGAAATTGTCAGTGGTTGGTTATGGCCATTGATAAGTGGTTGTAAGTTAGGTCGGGATTGGTGGTTCAAGGTTGTAATAGTAACATATGTCGGTTTTTTGGAATCTGTGCTGAGGGAAAAAAGTGACTCAAGTTTGTGAGCATGGACGAGGCGATGAAAGTATTTCATGGTTGGGACATGTGTTTTCCGGTTTTGCAAACCGGAGGTGTGTTCGAGAGTTCACCCTGTTTAGCTCTCTTTCTAGCTTGGCAATGATATTTTTGATCCTTGCCTTGACAATTGAAAATCTAAAGGCGGCATTCCAGTTGCATGTGGGGGTTTTCAGCACGCCCACTCATCTGCGTTTCTCCTTCTTTATGGAGAAACCTGACATGCTCTCGAGTGAGAGTATTGAGTCACACCGGAACGTGACTCTTCCAAAGATCATGAGCCTAGAATCCCAAGTGATAGCAGATTACTGGGATTGCTCAAGCGGCGAGCCGCGATGCTCGCCGTTGGTTGTTCGTTGTCCGGATCGTGGACGTCATCTGCTTCTACCATTTCCATCGGTCGTCCGAGGTTTGACTCCACCATCACAAGATATGATCAGCGACGCTCTTCTTCCTCTGTGAGTTATTATCGTTATTGCTTACTTTTGTTTTAGATGCAATGTACGAGCTCATAAAGCTCCTTTAGGTTTGTTTGTTTGCTTTAGTTTTGGTTGTATTAGCATTAGGCTGTACATCCTCTTTTAATTAATGCACGATTTCCCGTTGTCAAAAAAAAAAAAGTATAATATCCATAAATTGATTCTAATAATCCAACCTTTGGGCCGTTCGCTCAAAATAATCCCACCTTTTCATTATTATTTAATAATCCAACCTTTTATCCCAATCCGCTCATAATGCACCATGAGACCGGTAACCTGTTGGAATGGTAAATTTTTTATTTTTTTTTTTCATTTTCTCCTTTAATCTCCCTCCCTCCCCGGCCTCACCAATCATGAATCCCCACCCCCTGCTCACGATCCCCACCCACCCCCTCGCCACGATCCCCACCCTACCCCGACTCCCGCTCACGATCCTCACCCCACCCCCACCCCCCACCCCTTTGCGAATTGCGAACAACCCCTGCGCGCCGAGAAGACGAGAAGATGGCGTTGTGTTGGGCGGGTTGTGATGGCGGTGAAGTTAGCCGGTATATGCGCCGACGAGTGATTGCGGACGTGGTGAGAGGACGGAGGAGGGGAGGCGCTGGGGTTGGCCGGGAGGCATGAGATGCCGCTGGAATGCAGGGGATGCAAGGGGTGGTGGGGGCGCGCAGATGGGCTGGTGGGCGTTGGATGCGGTGAGGAGAGTGGAGGCCGGAGACGTAGTGGTGGTCGTGCGCCCAGTAGTCTTGTTGTTGTACCTTGGGTGGCGGGTCGGGAAGGGGAGGGAGGGGGTGGCGGTGGGTGGGGGAAGGGGAGGGATGGAAGGGGGAGGGGATGGGGGGTTGGTGGCGGTGGGTGGGCAAGCGGAGGGAGGGGGTGGCGGTCGGTGGGGACGGGGGTAGTGGCGGTGGGAGGGCAAGGGGAGGGAAGGGGTGGCAGTGGGTGGGGATGGGGGGTGCTTGGCGGTGGGTGGGCAAGGGGAGGGAGGGGTGGCAGTGGGTGGGGAAGGGGATGGGGATGGGAAAAATTTAATTAAATGACAACGAATCAGAGCAAGATACGTGTGCAATTAACTCATTCTGCTGGTCATTAACCTGTTTCAACAGGTCACGGTGCATTATGAGCGGATTGGATAAAAGGTTGGATTATTAAATAATAATCAAAAGGTTGGATTATTTTGAGCGAACGGCCCAAAGGTTGGATTATTAGAATCAATTTTTCCTATTATGATAGACCTGTTTTCTGGGAATATTATGTTTTTCATGAGTTGAAAATGTTCTTTACTATTTATGAAAATTTTCAATTTTCAATAACCATGTTTATGATTAGACATATCTACATATGAGAAAAGATTATTACTAAAAAAAAACTCATGATCTACATAGAAAAAGTCAAAAACATTATTATGGTATAAACTGTACTATTTATTGTTATATAAGCTAGAAGTAAATTTATTAATCCCAAAAAATAAAACTTACAATCAAAAAATAAATATATAAATTACTATCAAATATGGGTGGTCATATTGATAACTCTATTCTATATGGTTACCAATAATAGTTAAATAAATTATAAGTAAAGTCATCAATCCACAAAATAATAGTTAGAATTAGATAGAAATATATTAACTAGATAGAAATATATTAATTATAATTGGTTTGTGAACTTGTAGAGTTGTAATAGGAATAGTGGTGAATTGATGTAACTTGTAGAGGTTGGACTAGGTGTAATATGTTGGAACGAAATGAAACTTACTTGATTAGCAAAAATAAAATAATATATGGGACATCATATTGACAACTTTATTTTATATGATTACTAAAAAGAGTTTCAAAAATTATAATTAAATTTATCAATTCTAAAAAGTAAAAGCCATAACGCAAGTGAAAAAACAAATTCACAACTCTATTATATATGGTTACTAATAAGAGTTACAAAAATTACAATTAAAGTTATTGAATTAATTTTTTTGAATAGAGTTAGAATATAAGACGTCAAATCCCTATATGAACCCATATAACATGGATATCAATAGTTTTTAGGAAAAATTGATTCTAATAATACAACCTTTGGGTCGTTCGCTCAAATTAATCCTACCTTTTGATTATTTTTTAATAATCCGACCTTTTGGAACGATCCGCTCATATTGAACCGTGAGACCGGTGACCTGTGTAACTTGTAAAATTAAATATTTTTTCTTTTGTTTTTTTTTTTTCATTTTTCTCTTCTCTTCTCTAATATTCTTCTCTTACCTCCATTTATATCTTCCTCCCCCTCACCAACGCCCTACCACCCCCTGTGAGCAACCACCACCTCATCCCCCGTCCGCTGCGCAAAACACCCTGCCATCCCCCCTCCTCGGCGCAAAACCCCCTGCCACACCCTCCCCCCATCCCTTGCGGACAACACCCTACCACCCTCTCCCCCAAGCCGTGCGCACACCATCATTATAATTATTTTTGTTTTTGGAAGATTGGTTCGTACTCTGTGACGCAGTATTACTCAATACTTCGCAGCGGTCGGAGTTCGTTCACCAGCTATACTCAGATGCGAGCACTATGTTTCGTATTGATGGTCATACTAACGAGTCTGCTTCTGCAATGCTGGTCTTTTTCCATTTTCTCTCTCCTCTTTTCTTCCATTTTCTCTCCTCTTTTTTTTTGCTGCATGTATGTAGTGCCATTTTGTTGCTAAGTGTGCTTGCTTAGTACTCCCTCTGTTTTTTCTATCTTTCTCACTTGGAATCTTGGCACTATTCATACTAAGAGAGAATCTTCTCAATTTTTTTCAATTTATAAGAAAAAATATAGTCATGTGGGTTCTTGTTTGATCCGTCTCAATTAGTACATTATTAATATTCAATCGTTATAATTTTTACTAATATATAACGAAAGATATCCAAGTTCAGATAGGTGCATTGGGAGACGTGTACAGGAAAGTGAGAATGATAATAAAACAGAGGGAGTACTAGTTATTAGTAGTAATTAAAGTATGTTAATTATTTAACCCAGGGTTTTTGTTTGTTGGTAGTGAACTAAAGAATTTTGAGTCTTGTTCAAGTGAATGGCGATAAGGGGTTTTTATTTTCTTTGTGAAAATGGGTGCCTAACCCGTTGATTTTATTAACTCGGTGTGAACTCGAAAACCGATTTTATCTTACTGGTGAAGAGAGAAAGGAGATTGGTAGTGACAGTGAATAACAGTTGGCGGCGTTTGGTGGTGAGGTTTGGTGGTTGGCACTGGGTGATTGGTAGTGACAGTGGTGATTTCTGGGGGATGGCAGTGGGTGTCTGGTGGTGACAGTGTGAATTTTGGTGCACGACAATGGTTGGTTGGTGGTGGTTGGTATTAGTGCGGCTGCGTGGTAGTGGTTAGTGGAGGTGTGGGGCGAAATGGGGGGCGGTTGGCAGTGGTGGTGGTGTTGTTGGATGTAGTGGTGGTGTGGTTGGTGGTTAATTCTTTTAGTTGATGTTAATTGAAATTGATTAATTAGATTAGAACGAATTGGAACAAGACACGTGTCCAATTAACCTATTCTAATCGTCACCAACCTGTTTCAACAGGTCACGATTCAATATGAGCGGATCGTGCTAAAACGTCGGAATATTAAAAAATAATCAAAAGGTGGGATTAATTTGAGCGAACGGCCCAAAGGTTGTATTATTAGAATCAATTTTTCCTAGTTTTTAAATATGATAAAAAGTACTCCCTCCGTCCCAGAAAGATCTCAACACTTGTTGGGACACGTAGTTTAAGCCTTTAAGGTGATAAGTTGTAGCGTGGCTATCAAATGTTATTTTATTTAAAAAGTAGATGTGATAGGAGTTGGTGGGGTATTTTTTATTAGAGGAGAGAGAAACTTAGGTAATTTTTTATTGATAAAAGGTAAAGTGTGGGCCAAAGATGTGTAAAAGAAATAATATATTAATGGTGGCACCATTCCAAAAATAGAAGTGTTCAAACTAATTTGGGACAAACATAAAAGGAAAGTGTTCAGACTATTCTGGGACGGAGGTAGTAGTTTTTATGAGTACTTAAAAATTAAAGTTAGATTCTAAGATAAAAAATAAAATAATATAAAATATCAAATATTGGGTAATCATTGTAAGGTAAGTTAAAAGTTATATTCACTAATTATTGTTAAATAAATTAGAAGTAAATTTATTAAACCTTAAATATTAATGTTAGAATTAGATAGGAATTCATAGGTGTTTATATCTTGGATAATTGTTCTATTGACAATTACATACTAAATAAAATAAGAAAATAAGTTTCAAAATAAAAATAAACACAGACGAATTATAATATAATAACAAACTTAAGATTGGTATGTGTAGTTTCATAATGGACGAAAATCCAAGACAAAAAATGCAACAACAAAGGAGGAAATGGAGTGATAGGACAAAACGTAAAAGACAATCACTGACACCTGAACAAAGAGGACATGAGAATGTGTAGACACCAAATTTTGAACCCCTTTTGCGTATAAAATTTTAAAATAAATATTTTGAAAAGAAATAAAAATAACTAAAACCGTCAAGTATTATGGAGTGCGCTCCCCGTCAAAGGCATTTTTCGTCCCGGAGCGAGAGTTTTATTCCGTCGTATGCTTTTCCTTTTTCGCGTTTTAGTCATACAATACCGGCTTAGAAATATTATTTTCTGTAAGTCGTAGTCAATAACTACAACCACCGGTTTAATAAAATGATTTGTAGTATAATCATGTTTGTCTTTACTAATTTGACGAGTTTTCGTTAATTGTTTTGAGTTATTTTTTCCGAAAACAGAAAAACGAGTCGCAATTAGGCGCCGGAATTTTAATCGTCTCTCAGAACTAGTAGTAATCAGTTTTCTTGATGATCAAGTCATTGTTCATTGGATAAAGAATAAGAATATATTCTTTAATCACCAATTACATCCTTTTATCCATTAGTTAAGGAATAAGAATCATGAAAAGGAATAAGAATCAGACTCAAATCCAAAGTGTAAGAGCCAAGAATCTGTTTTTTCCGGAAGATTCGAGCTGTGCGCCAGGCACATGATCATGCGCCCAGCGCACAACAGCTTCATGCGCCAAACTCATGCCAGTGCGCAAAGCGCACAGGGCTGTGTCTAGCGCAGGCTCTGCGCTTCGCGCAGTTGCCCAGTCAGCTTTTCCTTCACGTTTTTGACCTGTGTGAATTTTGGTGCACGACATTGGTTGGTTGGTGGTGGTTGGTATTAGTGCGGCTGCGTGGTAGTGGTTAGTGGAGGTGTGGGGCGAAATGGGGGGCGGTTGGCAGTGGTGGTGGTGTTGTTGGATGTAGTGGTGGTGTGGTTGGTGGTTAATTCTTTTAGTTGATGTTAATTGAAATTGATTAATTAGATTAGAACGAATTGGAACAAGACACGTGTCCAATTAACCTATTCTAATCGTCACCAACCTATTTCAACAGGTCATGATTCAATATGAGCGGATCGTGCTAAAACGTCGGATTATTAAAAAATAATCAAAAGGTGGGATTAATTTGAGTGAACGGCCCAAAGGTTGGATTATTAGAATCAATTTTTCCTAGTTTTTAAATATGATAAAAAGTACTCCCTCCGTCCCAGAAAGATCTCAACACTTGTTGGGACACGTAGTTTAAGCCTTTAAGATGAGAAGTTGTAGCGTGGCTATCAAATGTTATTTTATTAAAAAAGTAGATGTGATAGGAGTTGGTGGGGTATTTTTTATTAGAGGAGAGAGAAACTTAGGTAATTTTTTATTGATAAAAGGTAAAGTGTGGGCCAAAGATGTGTAAAAGAAATAATATATTAATGGTGGCACCATGCCAAAAAAGAAGTGTTCAAACTATTTTGGGACAAACATAAAAGGAAAGTGTTCAGACTATTCTGGGACGGAGGTAGTAGTTTTTATGAGTACTTAAAAATTTAAGTTAGATTCTAAGATAAAAAATAAAATAATATAAAATATCAAATATTGGGTAATCACTGTCAGATAAATCAGAAGTTATATTCGCTAATTATTGTTAAATAAATTAGAAGTAAATTTATTAAACCTTAAATATTAATGTTAGAATTAGATAGGAATTCATAGGTGTTTATACCTTGAATAATTGTTCTATTGACAATTACATACTAAATAAAATAAGAAAATAAGTTTCAAAATAAAAATAAACACAGACGAATTATAATATAATAACAAACTTAAGATTGGTATGTGTAGTTTCATAATGGACGAAAATCCAAGACAAAAAATGCAACAACAAAGGAGGAAATGGAGTGATAGGACAAAACGTTAAAGACAATCACTGACACCTGAACAAAGAGGACATGAGAATGTGTAGACACCAAATTTTGAACCCCGTTTGCGTATAAAATTTTAAAATAAATATTTTGAAAAGAAATAAAAATAACTAAAACCGTCAAGTATTATGGAGTGCGCGCCCTGTCAAAGGCATTTTTCGTCCCGGAGCGCGAGTTTTATTCCGTCGTATTCTTTTCCTTTTTCGCGTTTTAGTCATACAATTCCGGCTTAGAAATATTATTTTCTGTAAGTCGTAGTCAATAACTACAACCACCGGTTTAATAAAATGATTTGTAGTATAATCATATCTGTCTTTACTAATTTGACGAGTTTTCGTTAATTGTTTTGAGTTATTTTTTTCGAAAACAGAAAAACGAGTCGCAATTAGGCGCCGGAATTTTAATCGTCTCTCAGAACTAGTAGTAATCAGTTTTCTTGATGATCAAGTCATTGTTCATTGGATAAAGAATAAGAATATATTCTTTAACCACCAATTACATCCTTTTATCCATTAGTTAAGGAATAAGAATCATGAAAAGGAATAAGAATCAGAATCAAATCCAAAGTGTAAGAGCCAAGAATCCGTTTTTTCCGAAAGATTCGAGCTGTGCGCCAGGCACATGATCATGCGCCCAACGCACAACAGCTTCGTGCGCCAAACGCATGCCAGTGCGCAAAGCGCACAGGGCTGTGTCTAGCGCAGGCTCTGCGCTTCGCGCAGTTGCCCAGTCAGCTTTTCCTTCACGTTTTTCGAGGCATTTCTACGTATTAGGATGTGTTTAGGACGAGCTAAAATTCGGCTTTTGCCTCATTAGTGTAAAGATCAAAATCAAATTTAAAGAGAATAAGAATATTGGTATTTCCAATAAATTTGGTGATGTAGGAAGAATTGAGGTGATTTAGTGATGTCATTAAGGTGATATCATTGGTGTGATGTCATTAAGATAATATGGGATGTTAAAAATCAGATTTTTGGGTGAAAAATCAGATTTTTTACCTTCTTCAAACCCTAATTCATCACCTCATTTCCCTATAAATGCCCCCTCTTTTACTTCAAAAGGGACAACTTGACAACTTAACAACTTCGTAACTTCTCACAGCTAAAAAATATCAATACTACTCTCCTTCTCCTTAATTCCTCCCTCTAAGAAAAATCTCATTCAAAAAAAAAAAAGGAAAAGTTATAATTAGTAAGTAAGAAGTTCATCAAAAGAAAAACACAAAAAAGAGTTTTAGTTAGTAATTAAGTGGATTTAGAAACTCACTTAGAAATTAAGAAAATCATAATAAAAAGAAGAAAACTTTGCAAAAAGGAAGTGCATTATTGAGTTAGCAAGGTAAAGTTAAAGTTCTTGTTATTTTTCTTAATTATCCTCCTAATCACATACTAACTTTCTCTTTGTTTTCTCTTATCATTTTTTAATTTTTGGAGTGATTTGGGTATGTGGAAATCCTAATAGGTTCCCAACCTTAAATTACCCCACCTAGAATAGTCAACTCTAATGAGGAGACTCTTAGAAAATATGTGCTTATGTGATTTTTGTTAATCAAGCTGTTGTTCATAACCAAAAACATGTTTTCATAAAAAAAATTCAAGTAGAATTGTGCATACATACCTCCATAAAAAGAAAATGTGATGCTGTAATTATGGTCAGTTTCAATTTCGTACTTCATTTCATTTTTCGTCTGTATTATATGAATAGTTTAAGGATGTAATATTTTTCCTATGAAGTTTAAGATGTTTCCAGCAACTGGGCTTTGGAATTTCTAAAAAATGAATTTTGTACAGTTAAATAAAAATCATACAACATTGTTGTGCAAAACCGTTTCTATCTAGTACCATATAAGCTTGTTCTGTCAATAAATCTTAAATAAAATCATTTAGATAAAACCAAAAACATCAAATTTAAGGTAGACATCAGTAGATTTCCAAAAATATAAAAATCATGTTCATATGAATTTTGTACAATTTTATATCATTTTTACAAAAAGGTTTATGCAAATCACTAAATTCCAGAATAATGATTTTATCTTCAGTTAAGAAAATAAATAAAAAAAAGGGTCTTAAAAATATCCAATTCAAGTGAAAATTACCAGTCTAGTACTTCAATGTGTCTAGAATGTTCATACCAAAATTCACTTCATATTAAGTTCAGTAAGTTGGATTTCAAAGAACACATTGGTTTAGCATAAAATTCACCATAATTCACTTTATCATTAAAAGCTTGTGAAACTTTGATAAAACATAAAGAACTCACTGACCTATGCATAGGTGTTTCACATGCTCAATTTAACGCCTTGTACAGAAAGTTACGAATTTTATAAGTCTGTACAAGAACAAAAGTGCAATCTGGAAAATGAAATAAGTGATTAACTCAAGTTTCATAAAAAATGTTCTCTTTTTATACGAAAATGTTAATTAAAAGTCATGAAATTTAAAAATGATTCATTTTTATTATACAAATAAAAATCAATAAAAATCATCATAAAAAATCAAAGAGGTTAATTAATATCGAATTTTCACAAGTGTACAAACAAGCATGAATTCCAAAGCCCATTCAAGAGGATGAAGATCAAGGAGCATCATGGTGAAGATCAAGATTGAAGACTTGTATAGATCATAGAATTTGTACATATTGTTGTAATAATAATTTTGTAAAAAGTTATTACATCACTCATTAATGAAAGATATGGAGATGTTTGTGCATAATTTTCATAAATAATTCCACAATTCTTTTTAATAAAATGAGCAACCAATATTATAAATTTTGCATGTTGGGCCCAATATATCATAGTATATGAATTAAATGACCCAATCTCAATTAAGAGGAAAAATTACAAATCTAACTAAGATAAATTGTATGATGATCCATCTTACATGTTAAATTTGTTCTTCATCTTCAAATGGATCAATCATGTAATTTGACATAATTGGATTGGTAGTTTTGATCTCCCAATTGATTTTAGGCTGTTTCACGTGTCTTTTTTTAAATGGCCAAATTTCAATTAGCCAAACACAATCTCCAAATTCGATCTCAAATTGATCATTCTTCTCAAAATGACTTAATAATCTTCAATTAAGATTATTTCTCATCCATCCAAAAGCCTTCAATTAGGAAACAAACCTCTTTTCGTAAGATCTCTTGAAAACCATAAATGCGATCACTAATCAAGGTGGTTACTTCAATCATGGTTTAATCGCTAATTAGGGTGATTAACTCAAACTCTTCATTTAATCACTAATTATGGTGATTATCTTTAAACCTTGGTTAATCACTAATTCAGGTGATTACTTTAACCTTTTATATTTAATTACTAATTAGGGGGATTATCTTAAACCTTGTTTAATCACTAATTAAGGTGATTAATTTAACCTTGGATAATCACTAATTAGGGTGATTATCTTAAACCTTTATTTAGTCACTAGTTAAGGTGATTACTTTAACCTTTCCTATTTAATCACTAACTAGGGTGATTATCTTAAACCTTGAATAATCACTAATTAGGATGATTACTTCTTAACCTTCATTTTTAATTACTAATCAAGGTGATTATCTTTCCTCTTAAGTTTAGTCACTAATTAGGGTGATTATCTTAACCTCCATTTTTAATCACTAATTAAGGTGATTATCTTGATCCTCCTTCACATTTAATCACTAATTAAGGTGATTATCTTAACCCCACTAATCGGAGTGATTACCTTATTCCTAATAGATTTGTCTAATTCTAAAAGGTGAGTTATTCATAATCTATTTGCCTCCCCTTTTCTTCTCCAATGGAATTGACCATATAGGGCGACATAAGATCGAACTACGATGGTTTTGATCCATGAGTGGATTACAATCTCGCAATGATTATTGGTACGTAGTGCAACTTCGGTGCTCAAACCTACCATGTACAAATGATATATTGGCCCTCTTAAAAATGATTGATGTGTATATGTGCAAATTATGTGATTTTCTTTCTTTTGAATAGCCATGATTACTTTAAAATGGAAAATAACGCATTTAGTAAGAGCCCGTTCTGTAGAACAAAAGAGGAGACGAGTTCCAGATGTTCGCACCTCTTAACCTAAACCCCGAACCCTATCTCATGGTATGAAAGACCAATTTTTAAAAAAAACCTTATCCATATGAAGTCATCATTGTTTTAAATGATATCTCTTTAAAATGATTTATTAAATAAATCTGTCCCTATTCAGATATTAATAGGTGGCGACTTCAAAGTTTTTTCTAAAATTCATAGTCCAATGAGAGACTTTTATGGGATTCAGACCTTTAATTAAGACTGTAAAAAATCAGGTACCACAGAATGCAAAAAGGCGATCTGAATATCCCCGTGGATTTGAAGAAAATGTCATTGCTTCTTAAGAAAGTATACCTCAAACAACCTCTGTAGAAGGTCATTGCATGATTCAAAATCGTAACAATTTTTCCAACTCTTCACAAATTAGAAGTAATGTCAATGAAGATGGACGCAGAAGACATGATTGTAAGAGCTCTAATGTAAATAAATTAGAAGTAGTATGAGATGACCATTTCGTTTACTTATTAAACTATAAACCTTTTAAATCATGCATCACACCCCATTGGTGAACTCCGTTCACTCGACACGCGAACAAATATTGAAAATCATAATCAAATCTTCAATGAAAGATATGGAGATTTCGCAAATGGAAGCAACTTGCCTAATTAATTTTTTTGTGTTGGAGAAAGTAGCGGTACCAGTGCAAATATATTGAATCCTACAACAGACGCAAGAGACATTCCACACTTGCTTGAAACATAAAGCGAAAGTTGCTTGTCCTATCAATTGTTTGATATTGGTGACAACAACATATCCAATACCAACAACATACCAAGTCATATCTATGATGATGAATTGGTCAATGCACGTCAAGGTGTGTACAAATTTCGTGCTCAAATGCCAATTTATCACCGCATCGGTAGTCTATTGCCTTTGAACTCAAATGATCTTCCTTGCTTGCTTCAGATCTATATTTATGACACTAATCATGAAAATGAAAATAGTGCAGCTGAAGATTCTTCATTACGGATCGACATCATTGACATAATTAAGCATATTCTAAATGCTCATAATCCTTTTGTCCATAATCTTCGCCATCTTGCACAACGTAGTGACATAGACAACTGCAAGTTTGTCATCAAAGAGCAACCTGCCAATAATCGTCAATACTAAATGTCTTCAGCATCTCAGGTGGCAGCCCTCGTCGTTGGAGGGGATGACATGGCTAACCCAAAAGAGCGAGATATTATGATATAGTATGTCAATGGACAACTGATGTATATCAAAGATACTGTGAGTTATTACGACCCACTAATGTATCTTCTATTATTTCCTTAAGACTCTTATTGGTTGGGATTTGAACAGTCAGACTGTTACTGGCAGAAAGCTGACATGCCGAGAACTAGCCTTATATACACGCGATGCGTGCGAAATCGTTATTGAAGTTAAATTAATTGCGTGATTACATTTAGTATTAATTTATAGAAAAATTATTTATAAAGTTTTCCTAAAGAATTACATATTCAAAGTGCAAAAATGTAATAACAAAGAGGGTAAATGAAAATCTAATATATTTTGTTTCAATTGCGTAATTTGCCTTCATGGTACTTGCTTAACCATATGCACTCCTCTTCCCAGTCAACATACAACAAATAGCTCATAGTATAAGAATGATCTTAATTGAACTCTCGCATCGGTGGAGGTAAGATCCAAGAAAAGGCTTAATTTGTATCCAAGTTTTGAGAATATTGTTTCCATGACTCGAGTGCATCCATTTGGCTGCATTAACGGAAACAATTGTACATTTATTTTCTCTATTAAATTTGGGCTTCGAAATTACATACAAGAGTATTTACATGCAATGCGGGCTAGTTTGTAATAGATGGAGAACCTGTTAAAGTATTAATTTTATGTCCGTAGTTGGGCATCCCAAAATGCGTTGTGCAAGCTCATGAAATATTGTGACTTTTAAAGTACCACTTCTGTCACATATTGTTGTCGAACTAACAATCTGTTAATAAAATAAGATACCAGTTTATCAATTTAATTAAATCTTGGTTGTTTGATAATAGAGACTATATGAGATTGAGATATATACCTTGGAATGGTTACACCATTCATAAGATCCCAAGCCTCACATTTATGAACTCCTTGAAAAATGTAAACCTCTTTGAAACAACAATGACATGCTTCATATACGATATTGTCAACATGCTCAAGGCAACATGCATTGGCAATAACTCAACAATATTGTACCTTCAAGATGAATCAAAGTTATTTATTCATCTACATGTTTATGTTATTTTAAAAAATGCAAAGTGAGGGTTTAATTATTCACTTTTCTCACGGCATGAAAGGTAGCTACTTGAATCTGAGGAGCAATCGAAATATCAACGGATGATTGTAAGAAGAAGGGAGTTGAACGGAACCAGGCAACCCTATTTTTTGCTAACTTATCGGATTTGCACCTAAAATTTTTGAAGATAAAGTTATTCAATAAAAATCGTAATTTATAATAGACATGAATATAATTATCTTGCGCATACCATGTAAATAAGGAAGTAGTAAAGTCATCCACTGTGTTAACATAAATCCTGGTGTGATATCCTATTGTAAGATATGTCCGGTCTATGTTTAAGAAACATATAAAGCCACTATTACATATTAATATCACTTTTAAATATTAAAAAAAATTGCATATGATAATAATTAAAATAGTTCAATAACTTACCATAGAAACTCTTTACATGAAGATGCAACAATAATTGGACAAAAATTAGCTTTAGTAATAAGATATTCATCTCCAAGTAGGTGCACAAATCCATTACAAATTTAAGGGTTAACTTTGTAACTATCGAACTGCGAGTATAAAAGCAATAGTATTAGAAGCATTTTGTGTTAAATAAAGGTAATTATGGTATGCAAATAAGAATGATTCAATTCTAAATAGACTTGCGTTTTATCCATTATTGCCACATCTCTTTTTCTCGAGTTTCCTCCAGTAGGCTCAATTGGCGAAGCCCATAGATCTAATCCCATTGCATCTAAAAATAATTGAAATTGTATAATTTAATTTAACTTCATTCAAGTTAAGTAAAACATTAATTTAAGTTAGATAGTTGGTAAGTAAGAGTACTAAACACCATATCAGTACGATTTGCATGAACACCAGTTTAAAGCAACTAAATTGTAGAAGTATTTAGGTATTGCAATGTCACCATTATCTTCGCGTATTACAATTGTTTCTGTTATCATCATCATTTGTTTCCAGTTTGGGACTACTTTGTTGATCTTATCAGTGTGGACTTCTTGTACTCCACAGAATACATAAACAAATCCCTCATGAAACATTCATAATTTTTTGACATCAGGCGTGAATATAGTGCATTGTATGCACTCACCCTACCATTGAAACCACCATGGAAGTCGATCATTAATGTATTGTACATTGGGAATAAATTTGTAAACATTAACTGGAATTGATTTATACCTCGACATCAACGAAAATCATTTTCAATATCTTATTGGTTGTTCCGCGATGATTGAAATTGAATATATCATAGTTACGAACCAACCGAGCTCTGACATTATACTGATGTACCTCGCAAGGATATAAATGCATAAAGGGTGGAGAATGGTAATCCATCCTGAATAAATATGTTAGAGATAGAAATATAACTACAACTAATTTGAAAATGAGTTACATAATAAATAAATATTCACATCACAGCACAATATGTTAGGTATGTAAATGAAATCATTGTCGTAGTGATGCAATTAACCGAAGACTATAAGATGACATTTTGAACGGGATATTATTTAGAAGTAAGTTGGAATAAAAAAGTACCTAAATTAGGTAGAAATATGACTAATATTAAACCATTTAAATCTTAGTATTAAATATATACTATGATTTTATTACGAAGTTGGGAAAAACGATTATAAACATTGAAAATAACTATTTATAAGACAATAAAACTTTTTTTATATACAATGTTCTTTGTAAACACCCCTTGATGACCTTGTACTTTTTTACCACAATCTTTGTTGTGTTCTATGAGATTCCCCGTGATAATGCCACATAGAGCTGATCGTGGCTGAATACATGATCTGGAAGGTATATATGCCAACATGGAGAATAGTTTGCCCCTGAGACTTGTTTATTATCAAGGCAAATTAAGCTTCACTAGAAACTGCTTTCTAACTAGCTCGAATGGCAAATTCATATATTTAGCAATCGTCAACGAAAGTCTCAGCAAGAAAACTTTGTTTCCCCTAGAATGCCCTGTTAAAATCTTAGCATCGACAAATTGGAATTTCAGTGAACAGCAAAGCAACCGTGTTCCATTACAAACCCATTATTAGGATCGATGTTTCTATAAAGCATTAAAGGTACCCCAGCTTTCAGAGTGAGAGCATGAGGAGACACAAAATGCTCCTAATACTATTGCTTTTATACTCGCAGTTCGACAGCTACAAACTTAACCCTTTGGAATGAATTTGTGCACGTACTTGGAGATGAACATCATAATACTGAAGCTACTTTTTGTCCAATTATTGCATTTTGTGTTCGTGTAAAGAGCTTCTATGCTACACTATTAAACTAATGAATTATTAGCATATGCTTTTTTTCATATTTCAAAGTGTGATATTAATATGTGGTAGTGGCTTTATGTGTTTCTTAAACATAGGCCGAACATATCTTACAACATGATATCACACCAGGATTTATGTTAACACAGTGGATGACTTTACTACTTCCTCATCTACATGGTATGCGCAAGATAATTATATTCATATCTATCCTAAATTACTATTTTTACTGAATAACTTTATCTTCCAAATTTTTAGGTACGAATCCGATAAAATTAGTGAAAAAAGGGTTGTCTGGTTCCGTCCAACCCCTCTCTCCTTACAATCATCCATTGATATTTCGAATGCTTCTCGAATTCGATTAGCTACCTTTCATGCCTGAGAAAGATGAATAATTAAACCCTCACTTTTTATATTTTAAAATAACATAAACATGTACATGAATAAATAAGTTTGATTCATCTTACAGGTACAAAACTGTCGATTTATTGTCGATGCATGTCGTCTTGAGCATGTTAGCAACATCGTATATGAAGCATGTCATGTTGCCTCAAAAACCTTGACATTTTTCAAGGAGTTTCTACATACGAGCAGTCTTGCAATCTTATGAACGTTGTAACCATTCCAAGATAGAATTCTCGATCTCATATACACTAGTGGAAAAACAATCAAATGAATCGGTCAAAATAGGGGTTACAGCTCCGATTTTGGACCGGAACGGATGGACACGGATCAGGTAGGAGGGATCAACGGATCCGGTCCAAAACTGGATCAGGTGACAATTAACTAATCCGGTTGCATCACACAACCAGATCAGTTAGGTAAGTAAACTGATCGATTTTGTGATGCAACCGAATCAGTTAAGGTCCATTCATAAATTAAAAAAAATAATTCAGGGTTTAACCACAGCCTACACGTGGGTCCACTTCTAAGCCATGGGTCCTAAAAATACAGAAGCTTTCCAATACAAAAGTAAACAACGAAAAATTAAACGGCCAGAAAGGAAGAATTTATAAACCAGAAGTTCACCAATATCCGCAGCTAGCAACAACTAAAAATTAACAGAATTAAATTGACAAAATTTACCGAAATTAAATTGACAAAGTATAACAAAATTATATCAACAAAAATATAACAAAAGTTACAATCTCAGACAAAAAAATTACAAACATTGCAACAATGAAAAATAAGATAATAAATTACAATACTAAACCCTAAATGTTGAAGCTATAATGAATAGCACACACCACATGTGAGTGTCCCACATTGATTAAATAAGAGAGATGGGTTCACTTTATAATGCAAAGGGGCTACTTCCCTTATTGCCATATGGTTTTAAGGTGGAACCTCCTTTGTCTTGTGAAGTAGACTCTCTCTTCTTGTGATGGGTGCAGCCCAACCCCATATTTAACATGGTATCAGAGCCAGGCCCACGACTAGGACCGTTAATTTACTCTGGGCCAATTGAAAAAGGGACCTCACATGTGAGGGGGAGTGTTGAAGCTATAATGAATAGTGTACACCACATGTGAGTGTCCCACATTGATTAAAGAAGAGAGATGGGTTCACTTTATAATGCAAAGGGGCTACTCCCCTTATTGCCATATGGTTTTAAGGTGGAACCTCCTTTGTCTTGTGAAGTGGACTCTCTTTCCTTGTGATGGTTGCGGCCCAGGCCCATTCCCAGGAATAGTTTTATACTCTATCACGCCCCCTCACGCGAGAGCCCATTGTGCTTGAAGTGTGGATGCAGCACAGACCTCCCTCATACATGGCGCTATATATTCCACTTAGAAAGAAGGGGTGGATGAGATTTGAACCCGTGACCTTTATGTCACGCTGGCTCCGATACCATGTGTAAGGACTAACTTAACCAAAAGCTTAAGCTGATGGTTGGAGTCCTAGGAATAGTTTTATACTCTATCACTAAAAAAACGAATAAAGAATTGAAATTAATTCTTGAACTAAAAAAAAGAAAAAAAATGAAATGAAATTAGATCTAGAACTAATAAAAAATGAATTTAAATTAGATCCGAGTGAAGAGATCTTGAACTGAAATACAAAAACTAAATCTTGAGTGAAAAATGAAATTCGACAATAATAATCCTTCTTTGTGTCCTCTAATTATGTAATTGTTTTCTTCAAACTAAAAAAAGGAAAAAAAAAATCTTAAACTAACGCTAGATCTAAAACGACAGTGATGAGAGAAGCAATTGTTGAGTGAGCGACGACGATGACGGTGGTGCGTGTTGATGGAGGAGGAGCTGCGTTGAAGTAGGAGAGGTGCAGCACTGGTGGTTTTGTGGTTGTGCGTTGCAGGTTGGTGGTTTCGTGGTTGTACTATAGCGTTGACCAACAGATTTATTTGAGGGGTAAAACCACATTTGAGAAATTATTGTTCGTGGTTGTTCGGTGGTGGGTTGGTGGCTGAAAATCAGGAGCGACGCTGGTTGGTTCATGGTTGAGGAGAGGAGAGAGGAGAGGTGGGATGATGGTGGTGGTTGAGGAGAGGAGAGGTGAGTACTGTGAAGAGGAAACACGAGTGAGAGAGGGGAAATGGGAACAAGATCTTAGGGGAAGAGAAAGGGGAAAATACGAGTGAGAAAGGGGAAATGGGGTTAGAGACTTTAGCATTAGGGGCAAAGGAAAATACGAGTGAGAGGGGAAATGGCTTTTGGGACTTAGGCTTATAACGTGGGAGATTTGGGCCATGGATCAGTTAGTTGATCTGGTCCTTGGCCCCATCTGGATCAATTAACTAATCCTCAAACTAGCGCATTTAAAAATTGATTTAACTGATTTGGTTAGTTGTGTTGGAACTGATCCAGTTTTTTTAAAAATCGGATCAGTTCTCTTTTGTCATTTAAGTTTTTTTCTACTAAGTGATAGTATCCATTATCAAAAAACCAAGATTTAATTAATCTGATAAACTGATATCTTATTTTATTAACAGATTGTTAGTTCGACATACAATATGTAACATAAGTGGTACTTTAAAAGTCACAATACTTCATAACCTTGCCAACACATTTTGGGATGCCTAGCTACAAACATAAAATTAATATTTCAAAAGGTTCTCCATCTATTACAAACTAGTCCGTATTGCATTTAAATACTCTTCTAATATTTAATAGAGAAAATAAATATACAATTGTTTGCGTCAATGCATTATAGCCCAAAAATATACAATTGGGGCCAAACGGACTATGGTATTGAGAAAGATGAGAAAGAAAAAAAAAATAGAGAGCGAGGCTGTGAGAAATCAGGAAAAATTAGCCCCAATTCCACACCCTAGCCCAAAAATCCCCAATTCAATTTTGAATCAGAAGAAAAATGCTCCTTTCCCAGGCCAAAGAGCTGTCATAATCCTTTTCGTTTATCTCTTGAGTGGTTGTTTCTTCAATAATTTGTCTTTAACAGACCTGCAAAAGTGGGTTAAGAGTACTAATGAGTGTATCATTAATAGCGACGTTTTCGCTTCTCATCATCAATTCTATGTGTTTAAGCCTAAAGTAATTAGCTGTAAGGCAATTCTTAGGCGCAATTTATCAATTCAATCTCTCATTTGGCTAACTGGGTTGAATTTATTTTATTATAAAACTAGGGTAGCCTTTGGGGCTAGGGTTAGGTCTCTCAGTGAATTAATGGTGAGGGAGAGTTCTGCTTCTTGGACTGCAAATGTTTTAATTATTTTGGGTTGCACAACCTTCAGTGCAGTGAAGGTTGACTCTCAGTGCTGACTGGGGGCGGAAAAGAAATTAAAAGGACAAGTAAGAGAAGAGTAACATTAAATGCGATGGGAGTTTTCATGCCCATTTGTAGTACTTTCCGGATGTGTGCTTAATTCAAGCTCATTTCTTTCTTCTACAAAAGGAAGAGTAAGGTATTGTATCATCTCACACCTACCGCAAGTTTCTTCATCCAGTTTATTCCTTTTGCTAGATTTTCTTGTTCTGCTTGCTTTTTTCCATTTATGATGGAAAAGCCAAATTTTTTTTTAAGGAAGCCTAATTGATACTTTCTCTTTAAAATAATGAGAAGGAGAAAAGCTCTAAAGAAAAATCTTGTTTCTTCTACTGTCCCCCTCCAGCTAATGAAGCTAATGATCCTCCTACTACTAGGGGGTTTCATTGCTTCTATAATTCTCGATGATTTGCCCCAAGTTCATCAAGATATAGTTGAACTTTCAAAGTCTTGTTTAATAGGTAAGATGATGTCAGTTGCTCTTGATTTACGCACTATTATAGCTCGTACTAAAGCTGAATGGAGGTTTGTTAAAGGTGATGTGGATTTTCTTAGAAATAAGTAACAATTGGATTTTCTTAAGGTTTGCTAATCCTCAAGACCTAGCTTTGGTCTGGAGTGAAAGGCCATAGCACATTCAGGGAGATCGATTTGTCCTGTATCCATGGAAGCCATCCTTTGATCCATGTTTGGAAAAGATCAAAAGGGATTAAAATACCTAGGCTCCCTACCGAACTTCTGAATTTTGATCCTATTGCAAACCTTCTTGCTACTAATGACATTGGTGCTTTAATTAAGCTGGACCAGAGATCTTTATTGTGAATTGAGATTAGGTTTGCTCGAGCGTGTATCTGGGTGAATATTCAAGGCCTTCTCTTGGAATTTGCTGAAGTTAGGCGTGTTGTGTGACTTGGTGAATATGTATATTATGGTATGAATATTTCTCTTATGGCTGCTCTTTCTATGGTGATGTTGTTCATCTTATTAATGTTTGTCCCTTGTTAAACTCCCCTAAGGAGGTGACTGTAAGATGGTTAAAATTCCAAAACAGAAACATCTATACCAATATTTAGCTAAGGCTGATGGTCAAGAAACTCGTGAATCCACTACTGAGCAAGCAAAAGTGGTTCATACTTCTTCTAAACACGTTTCTAAAACAGATGCTCCTGCTGTTCAAGTTCCTTTTAAGAAAAGATTTTCTCAAGTTAAAACTGGTAATTCTCCTGTGCCTGCTGCTAAGGGCATAATGTTTAAAGAACCTACTCCTGAAATGATGGCTAAAGTTAGCCAGAAAAAGTCTGATGTTGCTGCGGTAAAGGATAAAGGTAAAGGCAAGCTGGTTGTTGTTAATCCTCTAGTGTCGGAGGATTCCTCTGATGATGATGCTGCTGGTACTACTCCTCTTGTTTTCCCTCTTTTAGCTGATATGCAGGCTGGTAGCAAGAATGCTCCAAGTGTTGTGCTTTGTCCTCCCATTTCTCCTGCACCTTTGAGGGTGGTTGTGCCTGCTGACCTCATTGATGAGAATCAGTACCTCCCCCTCAAGTGCTCTGCTGCCCAGTTCTTTATTGATAATGATGTTGATGAGTATGGTGAAGTACCCCTTCTGCTGGGTGCTAAAGCTGATAATATGATGTAGGATTTAAACTCCTTTGCTGAGACCTCATTCCATTCTCTCCATTCTGACAATTCTATTGTCAGGCAGATTGAGAACATGGGAATGAAGCCTATCTTCCTTGTAGAGGTATCTTCCCATACTAGCTCAACTAAGAAGAGGGTTGCAGATATGGAGGAGGATGATGCGTCTTCAGTTCTGAGGAGGAAAATAAACTAACCCCTAGTAGTAGCAGATGATGGTGGGTGGATGATGTTGTTATAAATAATGTTAATTGGTTGTTGGAACATCGAAGGGTGCAGTAGAAAGAATAATTTGGTAGAAGTAGGGAACTTTTTGTGTTAGCAATAGTGTTAAAATTTGTATGCTTTGTGAAGTCAATCCCATTCCTCCCCTCGCTAGACTATTGTAAGCAAATGTGAGTTTAAGTTTTTTGATTATGTTCCTTCCATGGGATTTTCTGGTGGAATTTGGATCCTATGCAAGGATTGTAATGTTAATCCCTTTTCAGTTGACTGTAATGCACAAATCTGCTTGTTTTATTGCTTGTTCAATGAAGCTCCTTGTTTCTAATTATACGTTTGTTATAATATTCATTTATGCTCTAGCTCAATCTTCTCAAAAGGCTGATTTTTGGGAGGAGTTAATTATATTTGTCAATAATCTAGTGTTGCCTTATGTTATTCTTGGTAATTTCAATGAATTAAATAGTCATTTGGATAAACAAGGTGGGGTGCCTTTTAAGATTGATAGATTAAAAACTATGCAGAAACTTATTTCTTCAACTTCAACAGCTGAAATTCCCTTCACTGACCTAGGTTTACTTGGAGGATAAAACCAATGGGTGAAAATAATATATATGAAAGATTAGATAGAGGTGTTGCTAGTACTCAATGGTTAATTGATTTTCCAAAAGCAATGATTAAACACCATATTTTCTCGTTGTCTGATCACTGTCAATTATCTCTCTCCTTTTTGAGTCATGCTAATTTTAAATCTCCACCTTTTCGTTTTGAGAAGATGTGGTGTAGTAGAAAAGCTTTAGATTCTCTTGTTAAGAAAACTTGGTGTATGAAATTCTCGAGTTTGAACATGTTTTGTTTAACCCAGAAATGTAAGGCTCTAAAATCAAAAATTAAAGTTTGGAATCAAACTCAATTTGGTAACATTTTCAGACAAATGAGGGTTGTAAAAAATTCTTTAACAAATATTCAAGCTAAAATTCTTCATGAGCCTAATAATATACAAGTTTAAAAAAATCAAGAAGTTTTGCTTTGTAAAAGACTTTCTCTTCTTAACATCCAAGAGCAGCATTGGAAACAAAGGAGTAAATCCTTGTATTTAACTCAAGGTGATGTTAACTCTAAATATTATCATACACATGCGTCAATTAGGCGTAATAGAAATCAAATAAAAGAATTTGAGACTGAAAATAAGGAGGTTCTTACAAATCCTTCCTCTATTTCCATGGCAGTATCGAAAGAATTCTATCAAAAATTTATTTCCAATTCGGCATGTGTCTGTAATATAAGTAATTATTTAAATCTTTTTTCCACTATCCTCTCCTGTGAAGATAATTTTTTTCTTACTAAGGATGCTTATCCTCCTTTTTTCTTTCAAAAATATTGGACTTTAGATGGTAATTTGTTATTAGGGTTGTTAGAGCCTTTTTCATTCTGGACATTTATTGAAGGAAATTAATCATACGTCTTTAGCGCTAATTCCCAAAATTGATAATCCCACTACTGTAAATCACTTTAGACCAATTGGTCTTTGCTCTACCATTTACAAAATCATTTCTAAAATTATTACTAATAGACTCAAAATTTTGATGAGGAAAATAATTCATCCCCTTCAAGGAGCTTTTGTTCCTAATAAAAGACTAATTCAGGATAATATTCTTATAGCTCATGAGGTTTTTGACTCTTTTAGGAGAAAAACTAGGAAAGAAGGTTGGATAGCAATTAAACTTGATATGGAAAAGGTTTATGATAGATTAGAATGGAATTATGTATTTGCTACTCTACATAAATTGGGTCTTTGTGATCAATGGAGTCAATGGGTCAATTTGTGTTACTACTCCTACTTTTTTCGTTTTGTTCAATGGGATCCCAGGTGAAAAGTTTGGTTCATCTCGTGGTATTCGACAAGGAAATCCTTTATCCCTTTATCTATTTATTTTATGTGCAGAACTGTTAGCCAGAGAATTTTGTAGAGCTAGTCTAGAAAAGGAAAAATAAATAGGCGCTTCAGTTGGGAAATCTGGAATGAGTATTGCTTTTCCCACTTTTGCAGACGACACTATGATTTTTGCAAAAGCTACGGATCAGAGTTGCATCAATATCCTTATTAAAAAGATTCTTGACATGTACTATGCTATGTCAGGTCAGTTAGTTAATTTTCATAAAACTACTTTTCAATGTTTGGAGAATGTTCCTAGTAGCGATCGTACCAATTTCGGTACTACATTGGCAATGATAGAAACAAATAATTTGGGTGATTATTTGGGGTGCCCAATTATAGATTCTCGTATTAATACAGATACGTTTGGTAAGATTCTTACTAAAGTTAATAATCAGCTTCCAAAATGAAAAGCTAATTCTCTTTACCAAGTTAGTAGGTTAGTTCTTCTTCAGGCAAATCTGGCTACTAAAGCTAATATTCAAATGCAAAGTTTTCAGCTTCCATCTTCTATTCTGACTAATTTGTATCATAATTTCTTTTGGAACAAGGATCCTTCATATAAAACTGCTAATCTAATAGGTTAGGATAAAATTTACAAGACTAAAGTGAAAGGTGGGATTGGGTTTAGGAAGGCTAAACCCATAATGAAGGTCGCCAACTGAAGTTGTTGTGGATGTTAGTTAAGGACCATTCGAGCCTTTGGCTTTCGTTGGTTAAGAAAAAATATTGTAGAAATCGTGATTTGCTCAGCTATAAAGTCTCCTATACCTTGTCTTGGCAATGGAGAAATTTAATGCGTCTTCATGACACGTTTAAAAAAGGTATTCGTTTGCAAGTAGGTGGGGGTGATCGTATAAGTTTTTGGCTGGATAATTGGGTCTTTCAATATCCCTTTAGGGATGTTGTGGTTGCCTCATCTTATCCGAAATTGCTCAAGGTTTCTAACTTTATTAATAATTTCAATCAGTGGGATACTGTTAAATTGGCAATGTTTGTGCCGAGGATTATAGTTGAGCATATTAGTTACTCCCTCTGTCCCAGAATAATCTTTACACTTTCCTTTTTCATCTGTCCCAGAATACTCTTTACACTTCTATTTTTGGATACGACCCACTATTATTTTAATCCTTTTTATCTTTTAACCATTGGCCCACACTCTCTCTCCTCCAAATAAAATAACACCACTTCTACTACCTACCAACTCTTATCATTGGCCCACACTCTCTCTCCACTAAATAAAATAATACTACTTTCACTACCTACTAACTCCTATCACATCTACTTTTTCAATAAAATAATAATTGATAACTAAACAACAACTTATCATCTAAAACTACGTGCCCTAATAAGTGTCAAGAGTATTCTGGGACGGAGGGAGTAGCTTTTTATTCCCTCTAGTAGGATTTCGTATAAGCTTGTTTGGGGTCTTACTCCTGATGGTGATTTTTCTATGAAGACAGGAGTTTTATTAGCTCAAGGTTTTTTGTCTAACCAAAAAGCTAATATAGAGTATAAATGGATTTGGAAGCTTCAGGTTCCCCCTAAGGTTCAAAATTTTTTGTGGGAAGCTTGTAATAATGATGGGATTCCTACTAAGGCTATACTTGAAAAAAGTTGTGTATTTCTTCCTGAACAGTGTGAATTTTTTCTTTGTTCGTTTTTCAGTGATTTTTTTTTAAACCTCCATCATTCCTTTGCTTGGCCTTTATTGCCAACTAATATCAATTTCATGGTTAGTACGTCTTTTAGGTTCTCTTTGCAAGAATCTTTCCAGGTTTCGTCTTACAAGGATTTGTATTGGTTTGCTTTTATTTGGTGGTTTATTTGGTACTTTCGTAATAAGATGATTTTTAATGATGAACGAGTTTCCTCGCGCAAGGCAAGTTTTATTATCTATAAGTTTTCTAGTAATTGGGACAAAGTTTGCAGTAAGGATGTGGAGATGGGTAGTGCCGATCAGACTACTTCTATTGTGAGTTGCTGCCCCTGCTAGGATGGGTAGCATGGTTATGCGTTCCCCACCATCAAATAATTTTATTAAGCTTAATTTTGATGGTTCAAAAATTGGTAATGGTTCGGCCTCTTTTGGTTATGTTATTAGCGATTCTAATGGTGTTGTGTTGCTAGCTGGAGCCAGATCACTTGGCTTTTATGTAAATAATTTTTAGGCCGAAGCTTGGGGGCTTCTAGAAGGAATAAAGGGAGCTATGTCTCTCAATGTTTCTCGTCGTTGGATTGAAGGAGATAATCTAGCAGTTATTAATTCCATTAAGTCTAATTGGCGTGTTCCATGGGAAATTCATTATATTATTGCTGATGCAGGTGCGTAGCTTACAAAGGTGGAAGTCTGGAATGCTTCACATTGTTTTCGGGAGGCAAATAAAGCTGTGGATTTTATGGCCCATAAGGGGCATGATTATTTTTCTTTACTGTATTCGTTTCCGCCTTATAATGTTGATTTTTTGTAACACCACGGTTTTTCGCTCATAATTTCTTTGAGTTATTTTCCCTTACTTACTATATTCTGTTAAAATTAAAATAGTTTAGTCCTCAAAAATATTTTATTGTATACATTTTTTTTAACTTTTAAAATGTTATATTTATATAATATATTTAGATAGAAATTATATATTTTGTAGTATTTAAGTTGCGCGATTGAGCTAGTATTTTTATTTTGTCGTCCTACCGCGCTTGGACCGTTGTAACGATTAAATCGTGGAACTTATACCCCTTATAATGATGTCCCAAGAATAATACTTTTTGAAGTATGAGAGGTGACTTTTGAGCATCTTGTAACCCCCTTTGTAACCCCACTTTATTACCTATTAAACTCCCATCATTTAAGCTTATAACCTCCCTCTTAATCCTCATTTGGGGAGTTGAAAACCAACCTGTTTTGGTGCACAAAAATCATAATACGTCAGACCATTTAGAATGGGAAAGTGATGCGATATGAGACTCCTCTCACGTGTGTTTAGGAGACCCAATAACAGCGGAAACAATCGAACAATGGATATAGACTTTTAGTCGAAAGAATCACTCTTAAAACTAAAAGAATTGGGTTTACTTAAGCTTGATAAGCTTCACTTACTTATTTCTACTTAAAGATTCTAAATCGGTTTTGAAGTTTATCTCACTTAGAAACTGATTTAGGAGGGTTTTTGAGAGTGGATTTAATTAGTTTAAACTCACTAATTATATTAACTCTCTCTTAAATTAAGTTTAACTCACTTAACTCAAGGATTTCAAGATTAAGATCACTTCTTAATCACAAGAGGAAATTTCGGGTTTGCACTCCAAAAGTTCGAATAAGCACAATGCTCAAGTTTAACAACCAAATCTGATTTTCCATTGATGAACCATATTACATATATATAGTACAGTAGCTAAAAGGCTTAACAAATCAGCCATAAATATCTAATACACTAAGGTAATTAAACAAAGCAATTAAACAACAAATATCTCTTAATCCAACAAAGATGTAAGGGTGAATAGTGTTGTTTGTGTGTTTTGTTGACTTTGGTGACCGATTTTCCTCAAGCAAGTGGGAGGCTTCTCTTAGATTGCAAGGAAAGCTTCAACTGATCTCCAAAAGTCCACATTAGCTGCTGCCCCATGCCTCACGTCCAAATACAACTTAAACTAAGTAAAATAAAACCGGTTATGCAAAACCGCAAAACTGATCCAGAATTGACGTCTCAATTGAAAGGCTACTGTAATTTTGTTTCTTCATGAAATCTTACCAAATTTTGTAGGATGAAACTTCAAGATGTTAGCAATCCAACAAACAAAGAATCACTGGAAAATGATTTGTAGATTGCTCACAATAACCAAAACGATTTCGCTGCGCCGGAATCTCCGGTTGAACGTGAACGTCTTCACTTCTGTTCTACTTCTACTTAACTAATAAACATAATTAATGAAAAGTAAAGCATGTTTAGAACTCAACTAACACTAACCTTGCTAATTAAGCCTAATTAATTATTACAAAAATGAGAACATCAAAAAACTAACTGATTTCACTTCATTCTCTCTTTCTTCAACAAAAACTTGTCCTCAAGTTTTGATCAAATCAAGGCACCAAGATCACTAACCAAGAAATCATCCATATTAATCGAATGATCATTAACATGATTACTAACTGCAATAAATCAAAGACCGAGCAAAGATTTAAGCGACCTTGCACAAACAACCCAATGTCTCGAAAATTTGAACCATTATGAACATAGACATTAACTAGTTCATGCAATAGTTTATGTTTCTTGAACAAATCAGATGGAAAACATGAGATAGGTGATCGTTCTTCAAATATTGGAACCTCCAAGATCAAATCTTTATTGTCCAAATTTGAAAAAGATTTAGTCTTTTCTCCTTCTTCATCAAGAACAAATTCTGGAACCTTTTCTGTGGGTTCGTCATCAACAAGAATTATATCTCTCGATGTTTCCTCATGTTTGTTTGCTTTTCGTTGTTCAATCAACAACTCAATCTCCTCTTTAGCCTTTTGAAATCTTTTTTCAAAAGTTGGTGGACGTCTAAGACCATCCATTACTTGTTTTGCCCTTTCAATTCTTTGATAGGCCTTTAAGAACTCAGGCGAAAAGCCACTCACATCCATAAATTTCAAATAGACAAAAAACTGCCCAGAAATTTTGCTTGTAAGTTTGTGTTCGAGAACCAAATAAAAAAACTCAAAATCAAGTGAATTTTTTTAGCATGTATATATATGTGTTAGGAGCACTCTACAAAAATTTCACACGAAAATACCAAGCCAAGAAATTGCAGTTTTTATTTTAGCAAAACTGGTACAAAACGTCCGGTTTTAGACCAATCAACAAAAACGTGCTTGAATCAATATAAAAAAGTCTTGATGATTTCTCAAAATTTATAGGCAAAAATTAGACAGAAAAATAATCAGTTTCAAAAAAAGAATTACCTCAAAATCCCTTGGAACAAAGGAGAAAAAGGCGTTCAAAGTATACCTTAAAAACTGACTGGTTTTCCAAGTTCCATTTTTTAACGTTGAAAGTTTTGGATCACTGTGAACTCGCTACTACTCCAATGCTCACCAAAGTTTTACACAAGAAAGATTAGGATGTTAGCTTTCCAAAACACCAAAGAACACTGAAAAATACCCAGGGACACGCTCTCACGCTCCGGTTGAATCGACTGGGCTCTGATACCACTTGATGCGATATGAGACTCCTCTCACGTGTGTTTAGGAGACCCAATAACAGCGGAAACAATCGAACAATGGATATAGACTTTTAGTCGAAAGAATCACTCTTAAAACTAAAAGAATTGGGTTTACTTAAGCTTGATAAGCTTCACTCACTTATTTCTACTTAAGGATTCTAAATCGGTTTTGAAGTTTATCTCACTTAGAAACTGATTTAGGAGGGTTTTTTAGAGTGGATTTAATTAGTTTAAACTCACTAATTATATTAACTCTCTCTTAAATTAAGTTTAACTCACTTAACTCAAGGATTTCAAGATTAAGATCACTTCTTAATCACAAGAGGAAATTTCGGGTTTGCACTCCAAAAGTTCGAATAAGCACAATGCTCAAGTTTAACAACCAAATCTGATTTTCCATTGATGAACCATATTACATATATATAGTACAGTAGCTACAAGGCTTAACAAATCAGCCATAAATATCTAATACACTAAGGTAATTAAACAAAGCAATTAAACAACAAATATTTCTTAATCCAACAAAGATGTAAGGGTGAATAGTGTTGTTTGTGTGTTTTGTTGACTTTGGTGACCGATTTTCTTCAAGCAAGTGGGAGGCTTCTCTTAGCTTGCAAGGAAAGCTTCAACTGATCTCCAAAAGTCCACATTAGCTGCTGCCCCATGGCTCACACGTCCAAATACAACTTAAACTAAGTAAAATAAAACCGGTTATGCAAAATCGCAAAACTGATCCAGAATTGACGTCTCAATTGAAAGGCTACTGTAATTTCGTTTCTTCATGAAATCTCACCAAATTTTGTAGGATGAAACTTCAAGATGTTAGAAATCCAAGAAAAAAAGAATCACTGGAAAATGATTTGTATATTGCTCACAATAACCAAAACGATTTCGCTGCGCCAGAATCTCCGGTTGAACGTGAACGTCTTCACTTCTGTTCTACTTCTACTTAACTAATAAACATAATTAGTGAAAAGTAAAGCATGTTTAGAAATCAACTAACACTAACCTTGCTAATTAAGCCTAATTAATTATTAAAAAATGAGAACATAAATAAATTAACTGATTTCATTTCAGAAAGAGAGAATCATTTTTTTCCCTTGTTCTTCCATGCTTAAGTTCTTCTCCACCCACCATTGTTACCCATTCTACAATCACTAAAACCTCCATCTTTTCTTATTAATTGTCTTGTTTTTGAGTACGTTGTTTTCGGCACGTATGAGGTGATCGCTTGGAGGGAGATGTTACGCCGCAAGAAGAGAACTATACACGGTTGCTTCACATCTCCAGTTGGCCCAGGTAACTAACGGCGACCTTAGACCGATTAGAATTCGTACAGGGATTATATTAGTTTTTTCTAATAGTTAGGTAGGGTAATATTTTGTGTATTAGTATGTTATTGTGGCCATGTTAATCTATATATGGATTGCTATATATATGATCATATGCTTATTAAAAAAATTGTTGTTACTTGTTGATTGATGCGTTGGTTTGCTCGGTAGTAAGAATGGTTAATTATGTTTATCTTGCTTGCATGTGATTCTGGTCTACATGTGGTCTTCAGGCTGGTGTTGATGCTTCTTAGTTAATTGTATGTCATATTTGTATTATGAGCATGTTATACTAAGGTTGTTGACCATAATGAACTGTTGTTTTCGTTGGCAGCATATTATTAACATGCTATACTAAGTTTATGAGTTCATATTGTATGTTATTCTTGGTTGTTCTCATTGTTGTTTGTCATATGTGTGTATATATTTGACCTTGTGATGCTGCTGTACTGTACTTCTAGTGTAACGTGGAAGGATTTATGGGTTTACATTTCGTACAAGAGCATGTCTTAGTTTTGGGCAAAGCTTTCTTGTTATGAGTTTATACTTTTTTTTTTGGTACATGAGTGAAGTTAGGACACCCTTCTCTCAAGGGAGAACCCTAATGAATCAAGTAAAACAATCTTTTGAAGATTAGGATCAGTGGAGGGATCTATGTCAACTGAGGCAGCAGAACTATTGTGACCTTTTTTTGATAGGAGATCAGCTACTCGATTGGCTTCCCGGAAAATGTGTTTAATGGTATAAAATCTAAAGTGACGAAGCAGATGTCGAATGTCTTCAATGAGAGTTTATGGCCCAGGGGCAAGCATATTGCCCTTGCAAAATTCTTATAACTACTTGGTTATATCCTTCAATGTATAAATCTTGGAGTTACTGCTGGATGGCAAGAAGAAGCCCATTTCTTAACCTCCAGGCTTCCGCAACAAGAGATGAGGTTTGATCAAATCGATATACTTGAGCACCCACAAGCTGGCCAGTAGAGTCGCGTATGGCCACACCAGCAGCAGCTGAAGAACCACTAACCGACCCATCAAAATTTAACTTGTAATTACCAAAGGGAGGTGGTTGCCAACTGACTATAATGGAATTATGAGACCTGCAAGGAGGAAAAGATGAGATAGTAAACGAAAAATCCATCATAGTTCGTGCATTCCATTCCAAATACAGATGTCAGGCTCTGTAATAAATACGACTGAAATTAAGAGTACTATTTTCAAATACAATTGAATTACGCTTCTTCCAAATACTCAAGAGATTATAACAGAATAATTATAAGGCTTTCGGGTAGGAACGGAGGCATGTAAGGCATTGAGCAAGCTCTTGTGGCACTATATTATGAATTTTTTGTCGTATAAATTGTGAATTCCAATATTGAGTAATGGATGGGAAGAGAAGAATAAATGGTCAATAGTTTCATTACTAGCTTTACAAATAGGACAGAGGGTGTCATTAGTGATTTGTCGGTGTCCCAGATTAGATTTTAGCGGAAGACCATTTTGCAAGCATTGCCATAGGAAGATCTGGATTTTTGGGGCTATGTCAATTTTCCATATCCAATTGAACTGCCAGGGAATACTATTAGAAGGTGTGATGCCATGAGCTAGCCAGGTAGCCGTTTTAACGGAAAACTCACCAGAACTAGTCAACCCCCAACAGGGACAATTAGGGGTGGGAGAGGTGGGGATAGGAATGCCCAAGATCATGTGGACAATATGTGGTGGGACTAATTCATTTAGGAGTGCAACATTCCATTGTTTTGAAGGCAACATAACATTATTAACAGTGAGCTCTAAATTAGCAATAGAAGATATTCGGAGATCTAATAGTTGAATGATATTTTGATTGGCATACTAGTTATCTATCCAGAATTTAAAATTTGTACCAGATCCAACTTTCCAACGTATTCTTTTCCTTAAAATCTCTCGCGATCGAAGGATGGCCTTCCAAATATGAGAGTCATATGGCTTTGCTTTGTACTCAAAGAAGGATGTATTTCGGAGATATTTTTGGCACATAAAGGTAGGCCAAAGAAAGTGTTGGTCATAAAGGATTCTCCAACCCATTTTGGCTAGATATGCTTCATTTAGATGAGCCATTTTCCGAAAATTCAGGCCACCATACTTTTAGGGTGGCAAATTTTTGACCACTCCACTAAAGGCAATCATGAAGAGTTGGAAGATGAGCGGCAAAAAAACTTCCGGTTATGAGTTTATACTTGTTACTTTACAAGTGGTATTAGTTTATAGTAGAAGGTAAGTTGGTTGCCATTGTTTGTTTTATTAACATCTAGATTATAATTTTATTATAAACAATCCAATTACATTGTGATGGAATAGCAAAATGTTGTAGCCTGATCTGTGATACTTTAGGTGTTGGCATAAGGGTAATTTATTTATATATATATACTTCTAATTCATATGTATACTTGTTTGATATGGCCTTATACTTCTGATGCAGTTATTTCATGTTGTGCTTGTGCCTTGCGGGGAGATTTTCAATTATGATTTGTGTTATGAGTTTATAATTATGTTATAATTTTCTTTTCTTTATAATTATGTTTATGCTATATTTATCATATTTGATGAATTGTTTGTTGAGGTTATATCATCGTAAGTTGGTACTTATCTTGAGTGGTTTTACCTTCTTATTTTCTTTTAACTTTTTTTTTATGATGAGTTAAATTTTATATTTTTTTTTTGGAGTTAGTGTAATTATTATTTTCTTTGAGAAGAGTTTTATTGGGAATTGAAATTCTTGGGTTGCGATCCTATATTTCTGCTGATTTGGTGTAAGGCCTTAAGGGCATCCGTGTAATTTGATGATTGAGTATTATTTTATTATTACTATTTTGTTTGAGAGCAAGATATTTGGGGGTACTGAATCCCAAGGTGAAATCCTAGATTTCTGCTGATTTGGTGTAAGGCCTTAAGGGCATCCGTGTATTTTGATGATTGAGTATTATTTTATTATTACTATTTTGTTTGAGAGCAAGATATTCGGGGGTACGGAATCCCAAGGTGAAGAACATGCAAAGCATAGGACGAAATCCTAGGTATACCTTGATTTTGTTGTCGTCCGAGAGGTCGGTGAGGACGGAATCCTACAATGCATCGGGAGTATGACCATTCTTAGACACAGACAGTAGGGAACGTAACCCATAGGTTGTCCTGGAGGTTGCGATCTGACATTAATATAGGAAGTGGGTTGTGATCCACTAGTTTTCAGTTCTCTCTCAAACTAATTATATTATTTTATTACTTTCAACTTTGACGGTTTATACTGTTGATCATTGAGTTTATATGTATATTTACTTGTCCATTTGTTTATCCTGTTATCTTTACCCTATTTGTGTGTGGCATGTTGTATTGTCTGGTCTAATAGTTTTTATTTGATTATTTGAAGTTTATTATTGAGATGTTTTTGTATGACTTGATTAGTAAAACTTTTATAACTCTTATATAGATCCTAATTGAGTTGGGAGAGCTGTTAGTTATTCCTCAGTGATTGTGGATGTTTGTTGAAATATTTTGCAGGTGATTATTTCGTGTTATGGGAAATGACAGAAAGACTATTTAGGATTTTGATACATCTTATTTTATTTAATATATACTACATATATTGGGATTATGAGGTTGTTTTTCCTCTTTTTGGATATCTTGGAATATTATAATTGGGTTTTATTTTTTATTTAGTTTAATTTAACCTTTGATTAGAGTGACATTTCCGTCAGGCGATATTTCCGCTATTGCCATTTCTTTAAGAAAATGTTCTATTTGTTTATATTATGTTTATAGAAGGACGAAGTGTTACATTTTTCCCTTATCATCCCCAAGGATGTTTTAAGTTTGCCTCCTGATTAGGGATGTTTGCTTAAGTTTTCTTTCCTTACAAAAAAAATGCAGCCAAATGGACTCACTTGAGTCATGGAAACAATATTTTCAAAACATGGATACAAAGTCTTTTTCTTGGATCTTACCTCCACCGATGCAAGAGTTCAATCCAGATTATTATTATTTTTTTAGCTATGTGCTGCATGTCGACTAGGTAGAGGAGTGCATATGGTTAAGCAAGCACCATGAAAGCAAATTACGCAATTGAAAAACAATATGTTAGTTTTTCATTTACTCTATTTGTTATTACATTGTTGTACTATGAATATAATTTTCTTTAGGAAAACTTTGTAAATAATTTTTCTATCAAAATCCTAAAAGCCTTTTTTTTCATGATTAATTGGTGCAAAATCAATAGTTAATAACAAAATTACTTGGTGCACAATAATGGCTCAATTACAGCAAAGAAATGAAGAAATAAGGACGAGGTTACTATTATCATATTTTGGTGCACTAAATTACAGTTAATTAGCCCATGGGTTTGATTGCAACAAAGAAATAAATGAAATTATATTTACAGCCACAAAATAATTATATCCACAGCCACAAAGCACAAAATTAAACAACTAATTAAAGCAAAATAATTATAAAAACGAAATGAGAGCAAATTATAAAAAACGAAATTAAACAAACGAAATTATTAACACAACTACGAAATTAAAAACGAAATTAATCAATTACGAAATTAGAAAAGAAATTAAACAAACAAAATTACACAGCACGAAATTGAAAATGAATTCCTAATTATTAAAAACGAAATAAAAATAAACTAATCATGAAAAAATTAACCCAGAGTTGGAATTACAACGAGACTAAAAAAACGAAAAAACCTAGGTATTTTAGCGAGGAGAATCAAGCGACGAATTCGTTGTACGACAAACGAAGATTGAGAGACGAAAGGAGAATCGCTAGCGAGAAGAGGCGAGCGACGATCGACGAAGGATGGTGATCAATGAATGACGAACGAAGATTGAGAATTTGACGGGGATGACGAGATTTTGGCGACTTGGTTTATGTTCAAATGATCTAATCAACTTGCGAGATTTTGGCTACTTCGTTTCACCTTGCGATGGCGAGAGAAGATGAGTGTGAGAGAGAGAGAGACAGGGGAGGGAAGAGGATGAGTGAGAGAGAGAAAGGAGCAAATTAGGGTTTACGTTCAGTGGGAAAAGGATGAGCGAGAGAGTGAGAGAGTGGGAAGATGAGCTAGGGTTTAAAATGGGGGGATAAGAGAAGCGTGGGAGGGAAATGAGTGGGTTATGGTTTAGAATGGGAGGGAAATGAGTGATACTTAGGCTAATCAGTTCATGGACCGCTTGTTATATACCAAACAAAGCCCAACTGATCCGGTTCCATATATGGACCAGATCAGTTTAATAATTCGCATTTTCGGTTATTAAATTTGGGTCAACAACCGGACAAACTTATCTGGGCATGTGTAAAACCGGATCAGTTGATTTTAACTGATCCGATTTTTCCTAAATCGGATCAGTTTGTTTGTGACATTTGATGTTTTTTACACTAGTGTACGTGTTGAACCTTAGTTTCGATGATGACAAAGGAACAAAGATAAAAACTAAGTTATAAACTAACAAGTTGTTAAGTGAATGGAATTTTCAACGTATCGCTGCGTTGAGCAAAGAGAATATTAAGTCTAAGGAAGAAATCAAATTTGGATTTTGAAGACTAAGTGAAGATGCTCAAGAAGCTGATACTGGAGATGCATTGGAGCAAAACAATCAAAGCAAGACTTTTGTTTTTAGTTCCTATGTAAGAAACGAGTATGTAATGATAAGGAACAATGGCAAATTAAAAAAAAAATGATTGTCTGTTCCTTTGAAAGGAACAGACGTACTCGTACTATTAGTTTAAGTTAAAGGAACTAATAAAACTAAAGGAACTAGACATATATTATATGGTGCAACAGTTATTTTGTGTCGGTTGAAATATTGAAGCCTAAAAAATAGGAAACCCTTTTGTATTTAATAAAAATCTGATTTTAAGGATAATATTTTTTTGGAAAAGATTTTATCTTTGTTGAAAAATAAAAATCCTTTTCGGTTTTAAAAGAAAATATTTTAAAGATATTATTTTGATAAAAGGATTTAATGTTGGTTTTATTAATTAAAATACTTTTAAATTAAAAATCAGATTTATGTTTGTTGCACAAGTAAATGCTAAAATTAAGGAAGCAGTATTTATATTTTACACATGTCCAAAAAGAATGTGGGGTTCATGGCTGGGAAATGGAACAAGTTACTCTAGTTTAGGAACATCATGGGAATGTGGTTAGTCCCCTGTCACATGTTTTATCCCACGTTTACTTAATCACTGCTATAAATTCATATGTCTAATTAAGTTTCAATTTGTGTCTGACCAAGTGATTTAGTGAGTTTAACTAATTAAAGTGTCAGTGCCTTTATTATCTGAGAAGCCATTTGTTCTTTGCCTTCATACTCTATTCCACTAAGTTTATTGATCATTGTAATTTTGGTTCTGGGGTAAGGGGATTTTGAGTGAAGTCCTGTAAGAGAGAAGCTTTGAGTGAAGCAAATTAAAGTGAGAAAATTTCAAGTGAAACAATTGTTCAGGAACTTGAGTTTAGGAACTCAAGGCGGGCCCGTGAGTAGAATTAGGTTGTAACAGAGTTGTTTGGCCTAATTAGTGAAAGTGTTGAGTTTAAAATCCCTAGTAGCCGAGGTTGTTTTCTTCTTGTTGGGCCCAATATGTTTTTCTTACACTAGTGGAAAAAACCTTAATGTCACTTAGTATCAGATGCGGTTTTTGTAAAACCGCATCCGAAAATCAACCAAAAAATGGGAGGGAAATTTGGCCAAAAAAATCTGATGCGGTCCTAAAAAAACCGCATCATATTAAAAAACCGATGCGGTTTTTTTAAAATCTGATGCGATTTGGTGGACCGCATCAGATTTGTGTGATTTTTTCAATTTGGCCCAGCACAAAAAAACCGCTGCCCATGAAACATAAACAGCCCAACCTTACCTCACACGCGTCCCCCTCTCTCCTAACTCCCTCCTCACAAAACCTAACTCCCTCCTCTCTCCTCATATGCGGCCCCTCTCTCTCCTCAAACCCTAACTCCCTCCTCTCTACCCCTCCCACTCTCCTCAAACCCTAACTCCCTCCTCTCTACCCCTCCCACTCTCCTCAAAACCTAACTCCCTCCTTTCTCTCACTCAAGCCCAAATTCTCACTTACCCCTGTCTCTCTCGTCGAGCGAAAAAGAACATCGAAAAGGATCGGAAAAAAGAGCGAAAATGAAGTACGAAAACGGAAGATCGAAAATGAAGAACAAAATGAAGAGCGAAACGAAGAACGAAGAATCGAAGATACGTACACAAGAAATTGGTTCGTTTGAGTTTTTGGATCTAGTTTTAGGTGTTTTTTTTTCGTTTTTTTTGAGATTTTGTTTTTAGATCTGGTTTTGGATTTAGGGTTTAGGGTTTAGAACAAAATGAAGAGCGAAACGAAGAACGAAGAATCGAAGATATGTACACAAGAAATTGGTTCGTTTAAGTTTTTGGATCTAGTTTTAGGTGTTTTTTTTTCGTTTTTTTTTTGAAATTTTGTTTTTAGATCTGGTTTTGGATTTAGGTATTTATTTCGATTTTTTTAGGCTTCCATTTTCGTTTGATTTTTTTGTTCGAACTCTTAATTTTCCTTCGTTTTCTATAATTATTTCCTTCGTTTTCTAATTTTCGTTTTTTTCGTATATATTGCAATTTTAGATCTAATTTTCGTTTCATATATTTTAATTTTCGTATAATTCGTATATTGCAATTTTCATATATTGCAATTCTCGTATAATTAGTTTTTAGATCTAATTTTTGTCGTTTATTTTGGTATAGTTCTTAATTTATGTCGTTTATTTTGGTATAGTTCTTAGTGACTGGATAATTATTGTCAATTATTTTGGAGTTTTCCGAATTTCCGTATAGTCTCAATTTTCAGGTTTGTAATTTTCTGTATATATGTTAAATTCTTATTTTTGTGTATTTGTGTCATTTTTTTTATTTATATTAATCATGAACTTATGTTTAGTTTATATATATAAATTCTTATTTATATGTATTTTGTATAATTTTCGTTTCTGTATATTTTTATTGTTGGTATATAATGTTTGGTAATAATGTATATTTTTTATTGTTGGTATGTTAATCATGAATTTATGTTTCTGTTAATTTTCATTTCTTAATTTTCGTTTCTGTATATATATAATATGCGTTTGGTAATAATGTTGTGCCCAAATTTTATATGTTTGGTGATATGTTGCGCCCAAATCTCGATTGAGAGGAATGTTAAAGTTGCAGACCTGCAGCTGCAGGTCTGCAACTTTTTTTTGACCATTAATTTTCACATACTGATGTGGTTCTTATGTAAAACCGCATCAGTAAATCATTTTCTGATGCGGTTTTGGACCACATCAAAAAATGTTTGTAAGCTACTGTGAACCCACATGATGCGGACCAAAACCGCATCAGAAAGGCCAGTTTTGACCGCATCAGGTGGGGTTTTTTCCACTAGTGTTAGCTTGTTTTATTGTTTTCGATTTATAATTCTACAAAAAGTACGTTTATTTCTACACATATAATTCACCCCCCCTCTTCTAGTGTTCCTAGTGAAATAACAATTGGTATCAGAGCTAGATCTCACAAAACGTAGGAAACCCTATTGAGAAAAAAATCCAAGGAACATGAATACTACCAAGAAACTCGAGGAAGGTTACTCTACTCAACGACCTCCAATGTTCAATGGGAAATTCTATTCCTATTGGAAGAACATAATGGAGATATTGATCAAGGCCGAAAACTACCAGGTATGTAGAGTCATTGAAGTTGGTGATTTTAAGGTCACAACCACTAATGACAAAAATGAGGTAATTCCTAAACCATTCGCTGAATATGACAAAGCTTACTTCGAAAAAATGGAAGTGAATGCTATGGATGTTAAACTTTTGCATTGTGGACTTGGACCCCATGAACACAATAGAATCATGGGATGCAAATCCACAAAGCAAATATGGGATTTACTTAAGGTAAACCATGAAGGAACTAATGAAGTCAAAAGATCTAAAATTGATTTTCTAATGAATCAACATGAACTGTTCTCCATGAATACTAAGGAAAGCATACAAGAGATATTTACTCGTTTTACTAACATTATTAATGAGTTAGCTTCTCTTGGAAAGTTTATTTCATCAAAGGAACAGGTTCTAAAAGTTCTTAGGAGTTTTCTTAAGGATAGATGGATATATAGCTAAGGTCACTACTTTACAAGAAACAAAAGAATTCACCAAGTTCAACTTGGAACAGCTGGCATGATCACTTATGACTCATGAGCTACACCTTGACACTGAATATGGTGAAAGCTCTAAGTCAAAGTCCATTGCCTTAAAAGCTGATGATGAAGATAACTCTGAAGAAGAGGAAGCAGCTCTCATGGTTCAAAAATTTCGAAAGATGTATAGGAACATGAAGAATGGAAACTTTAAAGGTAAAAACAAAAAAAAAATTCTAACAAAGCTACTTATCATAAATGTGGAAGTACAAATCACTTCATCAAGGAATGTCCACTTTGGGAAAACGACAAGACCAAAGAAAGGAACAAGGAAACAAAAGCACCTTTCTCTAAAGCATACGTTCGAAAGGCTATGATAGCAGCTTGGGAGATTCAGAGACTGAGGAAGAAGAGGAAAAACCAAATGAAGAAACATCAAATCTTTGCTTGCCTCATGGCAAACACTCTCTCCAAACAGACTTAGATGGAAAAAATGTGCCTGAAATTTATGATCTTCTGTTTGATGCAATTCTTGAATGTAGAGATGAACGTGAAAAACGTGAGCAAACTGATCAAGTTGTTAAGGTTTGCAAAGAACACATAGAATGGCTTAAGAAAATGAGAATTGATGTTGAAAGTCGGTTCTTTGATTTCTTTGATAAGAACTTGAAAATCAAGGAACTACATGAAAGTGTTAAAAATGAAAATTATCTAATCAATTTAGAAATCTCTCATTTTAAGGAATTTGTCCCTATTCTAAGTTTCATTGGTATAAGATCAACTCCTTTAAAAGGTTACAGATTTGAGATTGAAAACTTGGATAAAGAAAAAATTATTTTAAAGGAACAGATCAAGAACTTCAAGAAGGAACTTGTAGTTGCAAGGAACAGAGGCAAAGTGATGGTTGTTCCTAAATGGATTGAAAGACCACAAACAAAAAGAATAGAAGGCCTTGGTTTCTAAAATCACAAGAAAAGGAACAAGCCTAAGAAATATGTTGACCTACCAAGTGATAAAATATGCATGTATTGTGGTAAGATTGGTCATTACATAAATCAATGTCAACTAAGAACTGGAATGATTAGCAAGAATGTGAAATTGAGCAACCTGAAATGGGTTGCTAAAACTAATGCTAGTCAAGAATATGAACCCATGAAGGAGGGGGTTCCTACAACTAACAACTAGTTGATTTTTGCAGGTTAGAGTGAGGGGGAACAACAGTTTGTATCTTTATAGTGGTTGTTCTAAGCATATGACAGGAGATAAATCTAAGTTTCTCTGACTTTCAGCCTATGAAGGTGGAATTGTGATATTTGGTGACAACATGAAAGGTAACGTTGTTGCCATGGGTAAGGTCGGTATATCACCATCACATACCATTGATAATGTTTTTCTAGTTAAAGGATTAAAGCACAATCTTTTAAGTATTTTCCAATTTTGTAACAAAGGAAATTTTGCTAAATTTAATAGTGAAAAATGCGTCATCGTTAACAATAACTCTAAGAGTGTCATCTTGGAAGGAACGAGGAAAGGAAACACATATGTTGTGGATCTTGATCTTGTTCCTAAAAATAATTTGACATGTCTTAGTGTTATTGAAGATGATCCTCTTTTGTAACATAAACACCTTGGACATGCATGCATGATTTTTATTACTTGACAAACTTCGATCAAAAGATCTAGTTTTGGGATTACCATCTATAAAATTTTATTGATCAAGTTTGTGAGGCGTGTGCAAAAAGGTATGCATGTGCTAGTTTGTTGATGACTACTCAAGATACACTTGGGTTATTTTTCTCTCTAGCAAAGATGAGACTTATGATGAGTTCGTAGTAAACTCCTTGATGATACCTCACCAAGGTTTTTTCTTTGTTATTTATAGGCAAACGATATTACATAGGACGTACATAAAAAGTTACTTTTAATTTAAGCCATACAGCTGGCTATTTTTCTAAGGTTACAATAGATTTTGGCTTATCACCTTATCTCTTATACTTATCTTTTATAGTAACTCCACCATCCTTTAGTCGGTTATATCAACATGTGGGGCTTGGGTTGTACTGCTAGAGGATTCTTCCTTATCTTCCAAGCCTTCAATCATAGGTAAAGTTGTTTGCTGATTTTTGCACATCTGGCGTAAGTGTTTATTATGTTGTTGCATCCACTTGCAATATTCCTTCAACATATCTTTTGTCATAAAATTGTTTGGGATGTATCTTGTTTGAGGAGGCTCATCTGGATGTAGGAGACTCCATACCCATGCTTTCATAATTTCTTCAACATTGTGGCTATATTCCCTACTTTGAGTTATTATTAATGTATTTATCTCTTTATGATTAATCCATATAGGCGTAATAATAGCACGACATAGTGCTTCACAAATAACTTTGATTTTTATAGCTCGTTTTTCACTAAGGATATCTTGTACTTCATTAAAATTTATCTCGGGCTGGGCCTTTATTTCTTCAGGAATGATGTACGCAGATATACATCCTATTTTCAGAAACCTCATGGCTGGGTTTATCTCTTGATAAGTAACTTACCCAATAACTGTGTAACACCGTACAAAAATTAATTTGGATTTTGTAATCTGTAAATAATTTCTGGTTACCTTGTATAGGCTAGGGATTAAGGATAACTCTTCTCTGATTAGCGTGTATACAAAATTGAGTAATCCGTAATCATAAGCTGCTTTTATTAACTTTGCATTACAGCCTGGTAATGCAATTAACTCTTTGTATTTCTCCATGTTTATCTTAGATAGTAACTTGGGGAGCTGTGTTTAGTTTGTTGGCAATAGTTAGGAAATTTGATATATACTGTCTAACTAAGGGGCTCATTGTCTGTTTTGTTCCAAGGGTTAATTTGTCTTTAAAGGAAGTAGTATATGGGACTAAGCTGGGGTAATCTTCGTCATTAATAAATGTTTTGGGAGAAGTCTGTATTTGATAGTTTAGGAAATCTCTTTTTTGATAAGGGAATCTGTAACTTCTTCTTATAATAGCTTTGCCTTTGGCATGGTATCTTTGGTTAGCACCATTATCTTGTTCTTGATAGCTCTGGCCACTGCCATTATCTTTAGAGCTTTCTCTACTTCTTTTCACTAGATCAAGCTCTTCTAATAACTTATTTATCAATAGTTTTTGTTCTTGATTCTCTTGAATCAATTGTTGAACTAACTCTGGAGAGATAATCTTCATAATAATTTTCATTAGTTTTTAATAATTCAACTGTAAACTCATATTGTTTGATATCAGCTATAATCCTATTTATTTCCTTCCTTGTAATGGAATCTTGTAATTTCTGTGTCAGCCCACAATTAACAGTCCTGTTATCGGTTCTTAATATAAATTTTTTGTAAACAATATAAGGTTCAAACTTTTAAGTACCATATGTAACTGCTTTTAGCTCGTTTTTATTAATATCCCAATTTATTTCATTTGCCTTGAATGTTCCTGAATGGTATCTACATATATATTCTCTTTTTTCATTATTGTATATGTATTTCAATACTGCACCATAACCATTATTAATTTCGCTAGCATCAGTTTCTACTATCCACACAAATTCCTTATCTTCTTCAGGGAAACTTAATTTTGGTAATCTTCTAACTAGTTCTTTGATTTTATTCTAAATTTTTTGAATCGGTATCAGTCCACCTAGAATCATGATCTTTTTTCAGCTTTTTTTTAAGTGGTTCCGTAAATTGTGATAATTTTGGAACAAATTCTCTGACTTGGTTTACTATTCCTAAGAATTTTTGTAATTCTTTCTTGGTATTAATTTCTCTTTGAAATTCTATGATTTTTTGAGCTATATGTTCTTGCATTTTTACTACTGCTTTATCTATTTCGAATCCTAAAACTTCTATTTGAATTTTAAATATTTCCATTTTCTTTTTACTTAAGACTATTCCACTAATTTTTATTATTTCTAATAATTGTCCTAGTAATTTATAATGTTCTTCTTGTGTTTTGGAGTATATCAGTATATCATCAATATATACTACACAATTTGGTAATTAAGTTAGATATTTATCCATAAATGCTTGGAATCTTCCAAGGGCATTTTTATATCCAAATGGTAATACGTTCCATTCATAGAATCCATTAGGTACTTTGAATGCTGTTAATTGTTTAGAATCTTCAGTTAATTTTAATTGGTGAAAACCACTTTTACAATCAAACTTTGAGAAGTAATTATAACCTTGTATTTGTCTCATTTTTAGTATTTTATTAGTATAGGATGATTGTATGTAATTATTTTCTCATTTAGAATTCTATAATCAATAACCATTCTTGTTTTTCCTCTTTCTTAATCTGAATAGTTGTTAACTATAAATGCACTACTGCTATGTTTAGAATTACTTGGCCTAATTAATTATCTTGCTAATAATTATGTTATATGCATTTTAAATTCTTCTTCATCTCTTTGTGTATTATTAAAGGGTTTTTGAGATATTATACCATTTTGATCTTTTAATGTAATTTGTATTTTAGTTTTGTGTTTATGCCAATTTGCTAATGGATTTTCATTACAGAGTTCTTCTAATTTTATTTTTAAAGGGGTAATTTTATTTAAATATAATATTCCAATATCTATTATCGCAAAATTGATGTTTTCTTTCTTTGTTTTCATTCTTTGAACTAATTGTTCTTCTTCTCCCTTTTTGCATTTTTCCCATTCTTGAGATATTATTTCCCTATTTTTTTTTACTATTTTAGCTTTCAATTTGTGTCTACATGGGGTAAATAATGTAAGAAAATCTTCATCTATTATCTACTATATTTCCATTTACGAAATTGGAATCATATATATAACGAATTTTGTATATGTTTGAGTTCTATTTTTCTTTTTAAGAGTTTATTTTTCTTAATTTGGGTTTTAGTTATTAATTTGATTAAAGCATGTTTTGTTTCAATAGAAATAATGAAGCTAAGGTAAAATTCTTTCTTATGAACTAAGTATAAATTCAATAATTTTCTAATAACAGAATTAGGTAAGATTTATTAACTTCTATACAAAAACCTTGGCTTATCATCTTTTGTTTTAATATCTTTCCTAATGATATTACATAGGACATACATAAAAAGTTGTAAAATTTATGAAAGATCTTATTTCTCGTAATTCGTTGGTATCGTAGTTGGTTAATTGATTAGATTCTTCAGCTATAAGAATATTTTTTTATCACTAAAACATATATAAGCTATATGGAAATGTGAAATTGCTATAAGAAGAGAATTCGGAAATTTAAATGCAGATTTAAAACATATAGAAGCTAAGAAAGAATATAGTAAATCTCAATTATATAATATGGAAATATGCTCTATGTGCCCAAAAGATCTAAAAAGATACAATTGTGCTTTTCAAATGAATTATTATGAATTAGGAACAGAAACAACTAAGCAATTAGCTATATTTCAAAAATTATATTTTGAAAAATTACCCATTCCTATAAATACTATGGTTCAAGAAGCATACTCTAAAGAACCTAAATAAGGTACCTTAGGAGAATAAATATCTTTCTTACAAACTTGGTATAAAAACTATTGTACAAAAGTTAATAACCAAAAATCTTTTAAAAAACATGCAAATATAAGTGATTGCTGTGAAAAATATGAAACACCAAATTTTCGATGCTATAGATTAAATAAAACACGTAGAAATAAAAGACCAAAGTTTCGGCCTAAGAAGTATAAAAAGTTTAAACCATATGGAAAATATAGACACAAGAAGAAAATCGAACATAAATTATTATATAAGAAGAAAAATTTATCAGTATGTTAATAACCTAAAGAAGTGTAGGTGCTACAATTGTGGACAAATAGGTCATATAGCAAGAGAATGTAAAAATAAAGTAAATAAACATCCTAAAGTAAATAAAAATATTAACTTTATTAAATTACATATAGCTGAATATGAAATAGGAAAAAATAATATACCGCGTAAAAGAGATATATGTTCTAGAATATGAAACAGAAAGTGATGAAATAATAATTAGCGAAGAAGATAACGTTGAGACTACTAGTGATGGATAAAGAATTACAGGAAGTAGATTACGATGAATAAATTACTCCACAAAGTATCCAAAGAGCTATTTTTGATCTTCAAAAGTATAATCAATTAAAGTATGAAGGATTTACTTTGTCAACAAATAAGATATTTGAGAGAAACTTAATCAACAAAATATTCAGAAAGGATAAGAACGAATATTTAGTGATAGCTGATAGAGAACACGTTATTGACATAACACAAGTGCAAGTTAATACTAAAGTTCCACTAATAACAAAGGAAGTGCTAAACGAGGAAATAGCAAAAATTAACAAATCATTAGTAAATAAACCAATTACTTTTAGATTTGTAGAATTGGCAGCGACAGAAATAATAATAAAAGCATGTTTTAAAGAAGGAATAGATACTCCGTTGGAATTAGAATTAGTAGATGAGAAAATTAAAGAACCTATAGAGAAAGCTATTATAAAGGAAATCTAATTTACCAAAAGGTAAGGTTCATAATTAAATCAAATTATTCAATAAGCTTAACTGATAAGAATATAGAAATGGCATTGGTTCTATATTGGAACCTAGATGGAATAAAGATGCTAAATGGATCTAAAGTAATGACTGTACAATGTAAAATTGCTTACATACTAACTAACCAACACCAAGTTTATACTAAAAATAAATTAGGACCAATAACTATAGATACCCATTTATAGAACTTTTATTACCAATGGATAAAGGATTAAAATTATACTCTAAACCTAGCTATAGAAAACTAGATATAGTAAAAAGAAGAATAAGTTTTTCCAAATCTAGAGAACAAAAAGATAATGATCAACCTATTCAATTGAGGTCACAAGATTACTATATTATAATACAAATTGAAGGAGAAAACTTAAAAGCACAAATAGATATAAATGTGGAAAATAATTCAATCTATATGGATAAATTATTAGACAAAATAATGTACAATAATTTTAAACTTAAAGGAATAGTAATTATTACAACAAAAATTGCAACACAAAATATAAATATCGAATATGAAGTAAGCCGAAGTGACAAAATTATATTAGGAATTTTTTTTAAAACAAAGTCAAACCCTGGATAATAGAATCAGACTATTTTGAGTACACTTATAACCAAATTCAATTTAAAACAAGAATAATCAATGAGTAATTTAACTTATATTCTTATAAAAATAATTTTTGAAGGATATAAAAGTAGATACTACACACAGATGGTAGATACAGGAGCAACAACTACAATTATGAAAGAAAATTGTTTACCAGAAGGAAGACATTAGATACACCATTTAGGATAAATGGTTTTAATAATAATAGTAGTTGAATTACCCTTTATCAAACTAATGTACAAATACAAATTTGGAACAAAATATTAATTATACCTATAGTATATTGCTTTGAATTGAAAGGAAAATATATGATATTAGGAAATAATTTCCTTAACCAATATAAACCAATTAGCATAGATAAAGATTTTCTTATATTATTTACCCCATGTAAACACAAGTTGAAAGCTAAAATAGTAAAAAATAGGGAAAGAATATCTCAAGAATGGGAAAAATGCAAAAAGGGAGAAGAAAAACAATTAGTTCAAAGAATGAAAACAAAGAAAGTAAACATCAATTTTGCTATAATAGATATTGGAATGTTATATTTAGATAAAATTACCCCTTTAAAAATAAAATTAGAAGAGCTATGTAATGAAAATCCATTAGCAAATTGGCATAAACACAAAACTGAAATACAAATTACATTAAAAGATCAAAATAGTATAATATGTCAAAAACCCTTCAATAATACACAAAGAGATGAAAATGAATTTAAAATGCATATAACAGAATTATTAGCAGGAAAATTAATTAGGCCAAGTAATTCTAAACATAGCAGTAGTGCATTTATAGTTAACAACCATTCAGAACAAAAAAGGGGAAAAACAAGAATGGTTATTGATTATAGACTTTTAAATGAGAAAACAATTACATACAATTATCCCATACCTAATAAAATACTAAAAATGAGACAAATACAAGGATATAATTACTTCTCAAAATTTGATTGTAAAAGTGATTTTCACCAATTAAAATTAACTAAAGAATCTAAACAATTAACAGCATTCAAAGTACCTAATGGATTTTATAAATGGAATGTATTACCATTTGGATATAAAAATGCCCCTGGACGATTCCAAGCATTTATGGATAAATATCTAAATCAATTACCAAATTGTGTAGTATATATTGATGACATACTAATATACTCCAAAATACAAGATGAACATTAAAAAATATTAGAACAATTTATAGAAATAATAAAGAATAGTGGAATAGTCTTAAGTAAAAAGAAAATGGAAATATTTAAAACACAAATAGAATTTTTTAGGATTCGAAATAGATAAAGCAGGAGTAAAAATGCAAGAACATATAGCTCAAAAAATCATAGAATTTCAAAGGGAAATTAATACCAAGAAAGAATTACAAAAATTCTTAGGAATAGTAATCCAAGTCAGATAATTTGTTCCAAAATTATCACAATTTATAGAACCACTTACTAAAAAGCTGAAAAAAAATCATGATTTTAGGTGGATTGATAACGATTCAAAAATTTTGGAAAAAATCAAAGAACTAGTTAGAAGATTACCAAAATTAAGTTTTCCTGATGAAGATAAGGAATTTGTGTGGATAGTAGAAACTGATGCTAGCGAAATTAATAATGGTTATGGTGTAGTATTGAAATACAGATACAATAATGATAAAAGAGAATATATATGCAGATACCATTCAGGAACATTCAAGGCAAATGAAATAAATTGGGATATTAATAAAAAGGAGGTAAAAGCAGTTAAATATGGTATTAAAAAGTTTGAACCTTATATTGTTTACAAAAAATTTATATTAAGAACAGATAACAAGGCTGTTAAGTATTGGCTGACATATAAATTACAAGATTCCATTACAAGGAAGGAAATAAATAGGATTATAGCTGATATCAAACAATATGAGTTTACAGTTGAATTACTAAAAACTGTTGATAAATAAGGTATTAGAAGAGCTTGATTTATCGAAAAGAAGTAGAGAAAGCTCTAAAGATAATGGCAGTGGCCAGAGCTATCAAGAACAAGATAATGGTGCTAACCAAAGATACCAGGCCAAACGCAAAGCTATTATAAGAAGAAGTTACAGATTTCCTTCTCAAAAAACAGATTTCCTAAACTATGAAATACAGACTTCTTCCAAAACATTTATTGATGACGAAGATTACCCCTGCTTAGTCCCATATACTACTTCCTTTAAAGACAAATTAACCCTTGGAACAAAACAGACAATGAACCCCTTAGTTAGACAGTATATATCAAATTTCCTGACAATTGCCAACAAACTAAACACAGCTCCCCAAGTTACTATCCATGATAAACATGGAGAAATAGAAAGAGGATAAGTTACTAATCCTGTTCGAAAAACAAACGAGTTAATCGCATTACAAGGTTGTAATGCAAAGTTAATAAAAGCAGCTTATGATTACGGATTACTTAATTCCGTATACACACTAACCGGAGAAGAGTTATCCTTAATCCCTAGCCTATACAAGGTAACCAGAAATTAATTACAGATTACAAAATCCAAAATGATTTTTGTACGGTGTTACACAGCTTATGGGGAAGTTATTTATCAAGAGATAAAACCAGCCATGAGGTTTGTGAAAATAGGACTTACATTTGCGTACATCATTCCTGAAGAAATAAAGGCCCAACCAGAGATAAACTTTAATGAAGTACAAGATATCCTTAGTTTAAAACAAGCTATAAAACTCAAAGTTATTTGTGAAGCCCTATGTCATGCTATTACTACGCCTATATGGATTAATCATAAAGAAATAAATACAACAGAAAGTGATGAAATAATAATTAGCGAAGAAGATAACTTTGAGACTACTAGTGATGGATAAAGAATTACAGGAAGTAGATTACGATGAAGAAATTACTCCACAAAGTAAAGACCAAAGAGCTATTTTTGATCTTCAAAAGTATAATCAATTAAAGTATGAAGGATTTACTTTGTCAACAAATAAGATATTTGAGAGAAACTTAATCAAGAAAATATTTAGAAAGGATAAGAACGAATATTTAGTGATAGCTGATAGAGAACACGCTATTGATATAATTCAGGTGCAAGGTAATACTAAAGTTCCGTTAATAACAAAAGAAGTGCTAAACGAGGAAATAACAAAAATTAATCGTTTAATTGATATCAGAGCTTATAATAATGCTAAGATCCGTAATAATAATTCTCAGTAGGTTCAAGTTGGTATCAGAGCTTGGAGAAGTTACTTTCACATCAGGATAAAATTCTTTCTTATGAACTAAGTATAAATTCAATCCTTTAGTTATAATAATGCTAAGATCCGTAATAAGAATTCTATAACTTCATATAGGACTTGTACTATCTTAAATATGCTCGCCTCGATTTAGTAAAATCATGCTTTTAAACCAAGAGACAACTGGTAGTAGTAGTCCTTTAATGTCGTTGAATATGAGAAGGTTGTTGTGGACTGAATACGTAAAACCTATGTGGTGAGGTGAAAAGGTGTGATCTTACTTAATTTGCTTTTAAGCTTAAGAGTAGAAGGGCGGATTAGTAATACTTATATGAAGGATGATAGAACTATTATTAACAGATTAAGGTATATTATAAACTAGTTTTTAACCCGTGCAAAAATGCACGGGAGGTTTTATCGTAGATATGATTTTGACCAGTGCATAGTGCACAGTATCTGCTTTGTTTATTAAGTAGTTATTTTTATTTCTAAGCAAGTCATAAGCAGGTCTCTAGCTTTTAGACCCCTGTAAAAATATATCGTATACTACTTCATCTCTAGCTCGGGAAATTTTTTGTTTATTAAGAATGTTTTTATTCCACAAAATAGCTTGCATACATATATTCCATTGTTACCTCTAAAGTTGATAAACTATAAAATATTGAAATATGTAAGCTTTAATGTTATATAAATTATAAAAGTAAATGCAATTTTTTGATAGGTAAGATAAAATCCTCTGGGCTACCCTCGCACAAGGCCTCCACCCAGAGACCCATTACAACCATACCCCCAACCCTCCAACCCCCTCTTAAATCTCAAGCAAATGTTTGGGGTAGGAATAGAACCCTGTCTTTGCAAAGAGAGTTCTAAATTTGAGTGGTCACAAATTGATGCATATTCGATCTCACCATGGTAAGGAATTTGAAAATTACAAGGTTGATGATTTAAGTAGAGATCATGGCTTAGATCATAATTTTCTGCTCCTATAACACCACAACAAAATGGTGTTGTAGAGAGAAAAATAGGACTTTGGAGGAAATGGCTAGAACTATGTTAAATTGTGCTGAAAACACTACTTGTCATATAATAAATCGTGCTATGATGAGACCTCTCATTAACAGAACTCCTTATGAGCTTTATTTTGATAAGAAACCCAATATTAAACATTTCAGAACATTTGGATGTAAATGTTTTGTTCATAATAATGGGAAAGACAATATTGGAAAATTTGATGCAAGGAGTGATGAAACAATATTTCTAGGATATTTTTCACATAGTAAGACAGATAAAGTTTACAATAAAAGAACTATCTGTGTCGAAGAAAGTGCACATATAATCTTTGATGAATCTGAAAATTTTAATTCAAGCAAGCAGGATGAAGATATTGAGATAGGGTTGGTATGACCATCTGAAAGAGAAGCACATTCAATTAAGGAGGAAGAAGGAATAAAAGCGGAAAGGAACGAAGAAGAAGAAAATTTTCATAACAAAGTTGTTTCTGTTTCTCAAGGAGATGGAGTTGTTCCTGTTCCCACTAAAAATGAAAATGTTAAAGCAACTGATTGAACAATGGCTGAAAGAGGAACAAATGAACAATGCTCTTCATCCTCTCAAGAAATTCAAGAAGAACAACCTGTTTCTATAAGAGAATTTCAACCTAAACCGTGGAGACATCAAAAATTACATCCAGTGGAACTCATAATAAGTGACATATCCAAAGGTACGCAAACTAGATCTCAGTTAAGGAATTTTTGTGCATTTCATGCGTTCCTATCTATGATGGAACCAAGAAATCATGAAGAAGCCTTAACTGACTTTGATTGGATCACTGCTTTGCAAGATGAGTTAAATGAGTTTTAAAAAAACAAGATATAGCATCTAGTTCCCTCTTCTAAACAACAAAAAGTAATTGGTTTAAAAATGGTTGTTTAGAAACAAATTAGATGAGTATGGAACAATTGTTAGTAACAAAGCTAGACTTGTAGTTAAAGGTTATAATCAACAAGAAGGAATTTACTATGAAGAAACCTTTGCTCATGTTGCTAGACTTGAAGCTATTAAAATACTTATTGCATTTGCTGCCTACATGGGATTTAGATTGTATCAAATGGATGTCATATGTGCGTTTCTAAATGGTTATTTAAATGAAGATGTATATGTAGAACAACCCAATGGATTTAAAAATCATGATTTCCCAAACGATGTCTATAAGCTTGACAAGGCTCTTCATGGGTTAAAGCAAGCACCTAGGTCATGGTATGAGAGATTATCTAAGTTCCTTTTAGAAAACATATTTAAAACAGGAAAAGTTGATAAAACTTTGTTTCTAAAATCAAAAGGAACTCATATACTTCTTGTTCAAATAAATGTTAATGTTGATGACATTATTTTTGGAGCAACTAATGAGTCATTATGTAAAGAAATCTCTAAACTTATGAGTAACGATTTGAAATGAGTTTGACAGGTGAGTTAAATTTTTTTCTTGGGTTACAAATTAAGCAAACTGAAAAAGGAATAATTATTCACCAACAAATATACATAAAGGAACTGCTGAAAAAAAATGGTCTCGGAAATTCAAAGATCAACCCACTCCTATGGGAACTTCAACTAGACTAGATGAAGATTCCATAGGAACAAGTGTTGATCAAACAAAATATAGAGGCATGATTGGTTCCCTTTTGTACCTAACTACTAGTCGTCCCACTAGTGGAAAAGACCTTATATGTCACAACACAACAGATCCGATTTTAACAAAACTGGATCCATAAATCGTCTATATTTAGGGAGGCAAAAGGCGGCAAATTTACTGATCTGGTTCTTTAGTGAATCGGATCAGTTAACAAAAAACTGATTCGATTTTCTGTTAATTGATCTGGTTCACATAACCGGATCAGTAAATGTGCGTTAGCCCAACTCCCCAAAACCGCTGGCCCAACGTCCCCCAGAAGCGCTGGCCCAATAAAACTAACCCTATGCGCCTCACTCAACCTCACCTCCCTCTCTCACGGGCTCGGGTTCCCTCGTAAATCTCAAATCTCCATATCCTCTCTCCTTACCTCCCTCTCAAATCTCAAATCTCCATCTCCTTTCTCCTCACCTCCCTCTCAAATCTCAAATCTCCATCTTCTCACCTCCCTCTCAAATCTCAAATCTCAAATCTCAAATCTCCATCTTCTCTCTCAGTTTCAGTCCACCACGTCTTCACTTTAATCAGTCCACCGCGTTGATTTAATTTGTGCTTCAACTTCTTGCTTTTAAATTTCAGCGAGTTCTTTCCTAGCAAGTTGTACTCTTTCAGAAGCCCTATACAGCTTATCCAACATATCTCTATTTTCTTCTTTACCCAACAATTCTTCCACTCTTTTATCCACAATATTAGACAATGTATTCTTCAAGCTGCTGTTGTTGCCTCCACTACTGGCACTGCCTGCCTCATGGTTATTCGCATTTGAGCTGCATTTTACCACCGCAAAAATCAACTTGGATGGCGGATTTCTGCTTAAGCTCTGAATTTTAGGTAAAATTTGATAGGATTGCTGAAATGGAGTTTTGGGTAGGAGAGAGAAACTGAGATTTGGGTCTAGAGCACCTGACAATGGCATCCGAGCAAATATACCTAAGAAAGAATGGTGGGAGTTGAACAGGAATTAGCGTCATTTTTGTGGTTGGAATCAGAATCTAATCTTAATTCTATTTTTGCGTCTTTTTTTGCGATTTCGTTGTTTTTAGGGTTGATTCATTGTTTCTTCTCTTTATCTTTTCGTTAGAGGATTTCTCTTGTTGTTTTCTCTTTTGAGAGGCCGATTCTCGTTTTTGAGGGTTAGCTTTTGTATGGGGGCTGAACCACTCCCTACCGGTCTGTTCCAACCGGTCTTGACCGTTATGGTCAACTCAGTATGAAGAACCCCTTAGTGGGGTATAATCGTACCGGATACCGGCCGTATCCGACATACCGGCTATATCAGTAGACCTTATCGGTATTCATCACATGGGCCATTGGCTGAATGGGCCTGGATTGATCCAGTATTGACTTAATGCGCCTCTGGGCCTAAAGATAAGTATCATAAGAGGATAGAAAATGTATCTAAGCAATGGGAGCAGAGTCCTACCTCGCTAAGGTCACTGCCGACTCCTATAAATACCCCCCTGACCTGAGTCATAAGGTATGTTCACAAACCCCAACACATTATACTTGAGACATCCCGTCTTTATCCTTTACTGACTTAAGCATCGGAGGGGCGTTCCTCGGATCAACCCCCGAGGTTAGTTTACCTGTTTTGCAGGATCTTAAACCGGCTCGCTACGCAAAGGAGATACCGGTTCATTCCTACCACTTATTCCATACCGGAACAATTGGCGCTAGAAGGAGGGATCTCCGCCATCGGAGCGAAAAAGGAGACGGATTGAGAACAAGGCAAACCGGGATTTATCGATGGAGAACTTTGAGGGAAGGCCGGCAGATTTGCTGAGACCTAGCCCAGAAGGAGAAACTGAGGAAGTTAGCCTAGAGCTAGAAAGGCCCGAAAGGACAGTCAAAATAGGGGCTGACCTGGCCGACAACGTCAAAGTGAACTTGATTAGCCTGCTGCGGAGCAATGCTGACGTCTTTGCCTTCTCAGCGGATGAGATGCCGGGAATAGATCCCGCGTTCATGGTGCACCGGCTAAACGTGAATGAAGATGTAAGGCCGGTAAAGCAGAAGAAGCGAAATTTCTCTTCCGAGAAAAACGCAGCCATCAAGGAGGAAGTGAGCAAATTGCTAGCAGTGGACTTTATCGAACCATGTGATTATCCGGAATGGCTGGCAAACGTGGTAATGGTTAAAAAAGCTAATGGGACTTGGCGGATGTGTGTAGATTTCACTGACCTCAACAAAGCCTGCCCGAAAGATTGCTACCCGTTGCCCAGGATCGATCAGCTGGTTGACTCTACCAGCGGCCATGCGCTGCTGAGTTTCATGGACGCCTTCTCTGGGTACCATCAAATCAGCCTCCTGGAGGCGGACAGGAACAAGGCGGCCTTCATCACAGAGGTCGGGGTGTACGCATACAAGGCCATGCCGTTCGGCCAAAAGAATGCGGGAGCCACTTACCAAAAACTGGTGGACAAAATATTCGCGAAGCAAAAAGGCCGGAATGTGGAGGTCTATGTTGACGACAGCATCGTTAAAAGCTTGACGGAAGAGGCCCACATCACGGACCTTGAAGAAACCTTTGCAACTTTGCGAGAATATCGAATGAAGCTTAACCCCAAGAAGTGCGTATTTGGGGTAAGATCTGGAAAATTCCTTGGTTTCATGGTCAGCGAGAGGGGAATAGACGCCAATCCTGACAAAATCAAGGCAATAAACGATCTGTCGGAACCAAAGAGTATCCGGGATATCCAGAAGCTGACCGGCAAGATGGCGGCGTTAACTAGGTTTGGCCCCAAGTCAGCGGAAAAAGCATTGCCGTTCTTCAAAGTTCTAAGGGGAAACAAGAAGTTCGAATGGGGAGATGAGCAGAGACAGGCCTTTGAGGCCGTTAAGGAACATTTCAAGAGGCTACCAACTATTACCCGACCCGAGATGAGAGATAAGCTGCAATTATACGTCTCGATGTCGGCCAAGACGGTAGCGGCGGTACTGCTAGTAGAAAAGAGCAAGCAGCAGCATCCTATCTACTTTGTGAGCCATGTCTTGGCTGGAGCTGAACAGAGGTACGAGTTGCTGGAGAAAATGGTTTATGCCGTGCTGATAGCGGTCAGGAAGTTGCGGCCATATTTTGATTCGCACACCATCCAGGTACTTACGAACCAGCCTTTGGAGAAAGCGCTGCATAAGCTAGATACGACCGGCAGGCTGCTCAAATGGGCGATAGAACTGTCCGAGTTCGACATAGAATATCGGCCAAGAACAGCTATCAAGGCGCAGGCTCTGGCCGACTTCATAGTCGAGACCACCTGCGAGGAAGTCGAAGGATCAGCCGGCACTTGGCAAATATCGGTAGCCGGCTCAGCGGCCCAAACTGGGGCAGGCGCAGGAGTGGTCATGACATCTCCCGAAGGGGACATTATTGAATATGCCGTCCGATTTGGGTTCAAAGCATCCAACAACGAGGCTGAGTATGAAGCTGCAATAGCGGGAATAAGTCTGTGCATAGCATCTGGAGCAAAGAAAATACGCATGACAACAGATTCCCAGCTTATATCAAGCCAGATCGAGGGTACCTACGAAGCCAGGGAACCGGTAATGCAGAAGTACCTGCAGAAGGTGAAGCAGATAACGGCTCCGCTACAGAGCTTCGAAATAGTGCTGGTCCCTCGCGCGGAGAACATGGCGGCCGACGCCCTGTCAAAGTTGGCAAGTTCAAGCACAACAGATATCAAACGGAGAGTGATGGTAGAAACATTACCGGAGAGAAGTATAGAGGTTGCCCAGGCAGAGGTGAACGAAGTCGCTCAAAAGAGCGAATGGTACGACGACATACTGGCATTCAATATGACGGGAAATTTGCCCATTGATAAGATGGCGGCAAGAAAGCTGAAGCGAGAAGCTCCCTGGTTTTGTGTTTTCCAAGGCCAACTGTACAATAAGAGTTTTTCACTGCCACTCCTGAGATGTGTAACGGCCCATGAGGCCACGAAAATAATAGAGGAAATACACGAAGGAGTATGTGGAAATCATATTGGTGGGAAAACGCTGGCTTTAAAAGCATTAAGGGCCGGTTTCTACTGGCCGACAATGTTAATGGACGCACAGGCATACGTCAAGAAATGCGACAAGTGCCAGAGGTTTGCACCAGTCATCCATTAGCCGGCAAATGATTTGCAGCCGATCCTGAATCCAATCCCCTTCGCTCAGTGGGGGATGGATATTATTGCGCCATTCGCGCCGGCATCTGGAGGAAGGAAGTTCCTGATAGTAGGAATAGACTACTTCACGAAGTGGATTGAAGCCGAGCCGACTGCAAAGATAACGGCTAATCAGGTTAGGAAGTTCATCTGGCAAAACCTCATCACAAGGTTTGGGATTCCTATGGGGATTGTCATGGATCACGGCGTACAGTTCGATTGCGGGCCGATAAAGAACTTCTTAAGCCCATACGGCATCAAATTTGCATACTCCTCTGTGTGCCACCCCCAGAGCAATGGTCAGGCCGAGGCCGCCAACAAACAAATTCTCAACGCTCTCAAAAAGAAGCTAGATGACTTGAAAGGCGCCTGGGCCGATATGGTTCCTGAGGTATTGTGGTCTAATAGAACCACTGAGAAGGAGGCGACAGGAGAGACTCCTTTCAGATTGGCATTCGGGGCAGAGGCAGTGCTACCGGTCAAAGTTGGACTGCCGAATTGGCGGATTCTAAACTACGACCCTGAATTGAACAACAGTTTGCACAGAGAAGAACTTGATCTTTTGTCGGAAAGCAGGCTAGCGGCGGAATTACGATCAGCAGCATACAAGGATCGGATAAGCAAAGCCTACAACAAGCGGGTAAGAAGCCGGCCAATCGAGAAAGGCGACCTGGTACTCAGGCGCACCGCTGCTACCGGTAAAGCTCATACAGATGGCAAGCTTACGGTAAATTGGGAGGGACCATACCTTGTAAAGTACGAAATAGTCCCAGGTGCTTATCGGCTGGAAGACATGGCCGGCAAACAACTTAAGAACAGCTGGAACGCTAGCGTACTTAAGAAGTATTTTGTTTAATGTTAATTAATTTTAAATTCATAGCAATAGTTGTAGGGCATTGTTGCCGATTTCGTAATTGTTGGAACAAATAATTGCCTATTTCTAATAAGATCAATTTCCGGTATTACTTATACAAATTGTTTCTGTATTTATAACGGTCTATAATACGACCAAAGAATCTCTTGTTTAAAGACAGTCAATGACCTACGAGGATCTGCTGTCACAAGGGAAAAGGGTCCCTTGACGGTCAATGACCTGCGTGGATCTACCGTCAAGAGGAACTAACTGTTCGAGGACTGGGGATGGTCAATGACCCAAGAGGATCTGCCAACCCAACGAGTCCAATGCCGGCGGGAACACCCCACCTCATAACCGGTCAATGACCCTATAGGATCTGCCGGAATGAAATAGTAATTTAAAACTATTTGTCGGTCTATGAGCCGTAGCGGATTTGCCGGAATGACGGAAATAATAGAACGGAAAAGCACTTAAATAAGAAAAAACCGACACAGGTGTAAGAAAATATATTCCATTAATAATAAAATGGGTTACATCCTATTCTAACAAAAAAAGTCAGGCCAGTGACAAGCTGCCGGATCAGAAGCAGAAGAAGGAAAATGAAGACCTAAACTAAGCAACCTCGACAGCATCAGAGGTAGGAGCTTTGCCGCCATCCAAGGCCGATTCAGGAGCAGAACTGGTAGGACTCTTGTCCAAAATGACCACGCTATCAGTCGGGATGACAGCGCCATCAGTTGGGGCATCAGTAACTCCTGGATCAGCCTGTTCGCCGGCAGCTTCAGGCTCAACTTCCTCGAACTCGATTCGAGGATCGGCATTGGCGATGTCAGCTTCAGTCGCCCTAAGGTCCAGATCCTCGCCCTCCACCGGGACCTCGAATGCTCGTCGACTGTGGGCATCTTCCACACGACTCCAGTCCAGGTCCGGGAAAGTGTGCCTGGTGCACCGCATAGCGGCGGCCCAACCTCCATTGTACCGATTTGCTAACCGGTGTACAAAGTCGATGGACCGCCGGTACTCAGCCACATCGTTGGCTTCCCGGCCCATTGCGGCAGTCAGCTCCTCCTTTACTTTCGTCAGCTCGACTTCCTTATTTTTCAGGAGAAGCTTATTGCTGGAGGCTACCGTCTTAGCGCTCTGAAGGTCTGAGTTGGCCTTATCCAGAGCAGTCTTCAGATTCTTCCGCTCATTGCCGACATTTACGAACTCCGCATTCTTCGCGGTAAGTTGGTCTTGGGTGGCTTCATGATCTTTCACTTCGCCGTAATAGGCGCCCTGGAAGTACCGGTAAAGATCGCAGAGTTCTTTACCGGAATGAGCCGCCTGCAACAGATGAAAAATAAAAAGTTAGACAAGGGTGGTAAACGGAAGGAACGTACAATTACACCGTCGGTCGATAAACTTACCACGGCCAAATTATGCGCGTGAACAAAGCGGCAGAGCCTGTACCCGATCTACGGGCATGTCATACTTCAGTGGAGCCCTTTCGGGAGCCGGTACCCCAGGTTACCGCCACCGAGAGGGCGGTCCAAAGAGAGACTCATCATCCAGGACGTTAAGCTTGGGCTGGAAGTGAGCTCCATCTCGAACCGGAGACCGGGACCATCGTTTCCGGAGAATCTCCGGCACCTCGATCTCGGCCTCCTCTATGAAGCCTGACTTGCGCGGCTGAGCAAAATGTTCTAGCTCAGGAATCATAGCCGGCAAAGTCAGTTGTTTGTAAATCTTGGGCCTCAGGGAGGAGGTGCCGACCTCAGATACCCTCCCAAAGAGTAATCTTTTTGGCTCCCTTTCGCTGACAGCAATCTCTTCAGCACGCTCCTTCTGGGAGCCTTAGATCGGGGCTGTTTGGATGCCTTAGCTTCCTCCTCGGCCCTCCTCTTGGCAGGGGTCGAGGCAATCTTTTTGGGAGGAGGCTAGACAGTCGTCCCGGGAGCAGAGGCGCCAGGTTCACCACGGCCAGCGCCGCGAGTCTTAGCACCCCGGCCTCCAACGCTGGAGGGAATTGACATAAATTTCCTGGCCGGCTTCGGAGGCATGTTGCTGATTGGAATGAAGTTTGAATTGAGGTGAAGTGCCTGCCGGATCAAGTGCTCCCGACCTACATTCAGAGGATTAAAAGAACGTTAGCAACAAACAAAATGGTTGAATATAAAAAATATACCGGTATCATACTTGATTACCAAAGGGTTCAGATTTGCAAAAGCCCAGGGCGGAAAGAGGGGCGTTGCCTAAAATATAATCGACGTGAGGTAGCCAAGTGAGAGGCACGGGAACGTGCTTCCCTCCTTTCGGGTCAGGTCTCGAAGAGGCTTCAAAGAAGTTGAAAGCCTCCAATTCCCGGCGCGTCAATCGCTTGTCAGGAATGTGTTCCATCCTTGGTCGGGGTTTCGTCCAATACCGGCGTAGGGGAAACTCAGCCGGTACCCGCACCCAGAAGAAGCGGGGCTGCCAGTTCTTCAATGAGGTCAGCTTGGGATACACTGTCAGCTTCTTGGGACGGGTGTACATAGACATCCAACCACCCTGGCCGAGTTCCCTTTCGGCCTGGGATTGCTTCCTTTTCCCTTTTCCCTTGCCCTTCGCGGAGCCGTCCTCTTTGATCCAATGTAACTTCCGGAACAAGTTCAGTGTCTCCGGAAACCTCTTGAATCGGACGGTCTAGGCATAGCATATTAAATTACGCCAAGATAGCGGCGTTAGCTGGGATAGGCAGATATTCCAGGCTTTGAAAATGTTTACTATGAAGGGGTCCAAGGGAAACCTCAATCCAAAGTCTAGCATGTGGGCATAGACTGCTACGTGCCCAGGCGGGCAATCTGTTACCCGGCATCCCTCAGACAGCATGGCCAGTCCATACCCTTCGGGGAAGGCAAAATACTCAGCGCCCTTCCGGCAAAAATCGTTATTCAACGCCGTCCTTCTCCAGCTCTTATCGATCTGAATGAAGGACGGGCTACCGGCCTCGCAAGGAGGCATGTACAAGTCCTCCAACGTTTCGTCGTCGTCCTCGGGGATGATTTCTGCCGGCTCTTCGTCGGAGTCAGATTCTAAGGACACCGACTCCTCGTCCGACCTCATATCGCGTAAGACGCTGTCAACATCTTCTGAAACGACAGAGGAGGCTCCAGAAGGGGGACCCGCAAACGTGCCGGCCACAGGGGGAAATGTACTGAGGACCGTTCTGCTATTCCCAGCATGGTCCCGTATTGACCTGATACTGGTACCCCTACGGCTTCTCCAAAGGCCCTAATGGCCGTTAGGGGGGAGGCATGTAGTGTTGAGTCCTCAGGGGCCCTACCGGAAGTACTACAGTCATGCCCAGACTTATTCCTATGTTCATAAGGGTGGTTTACTACCGGTGAATTACTGGACATGGTAGGACTGGCAGATTTACTATCAGAATTAAAGTCGCTATCGGTCACAGATTGGGGACTTTCAGAAAGGTTTTGTGAGTCAGATTGAGAAGACATGATTACTTGAAGAAATTCAAGAAGAAGTCTTGTAAAATACCTGGAAAGAAGGAAAAGAGTGATAGCTGGCACAGAAAATAGCCGGTAAGAGAGTTCGGTCACAGCTTGGAATGTCACGACAAAAGACCGGCAACTGGAAGAACGCTAGGTCTCGGGTGGACTGATTGCTTGAAGGTTTGAAAGTAATGTGAAAATGTGAAACTGTGCGAAGAGAAGCACTATTTATACTTAGCTTCATGGCTCGGATTAGGCGACGTTTCGTCTTCCCGTCCCGATCACGCCACGTGTACCCTGAGCTCAGAAATAGCTGTGATCAGCTACTGACACCCTAGTCAAATCAGCACAGGGCTCGAGGTGACGATTCATATTCCGCTAGCTGACTCTATTATCCGGATGTCTCTAGGCGACTTCAGGATGGAAACGTGATTTTCATCATCCATAACGGCTCAACTCTGATTAAGCTGGATATCCCCGTACCAGGCATACCGGCTTGGGGGCTAGTTGTATGGGGGCTGAACCAGTCCCTACCGGTCTGTTCCAACCGGTCTTGACCGTTATGGTCAACTCAGTCTGAAGAACCCCTTAGTGGGGTATAATCGTATCGGATACCGGCCGTATCCGACATACCGGCTATATCAGTAGACCTTATCGGTATTCATCACATGGGCCATTGGCTGAATGGGCCTGGATTGATCCAGTATTGACTTAATGCGCCTCTGGGCCTAAAGATAAGTACCATAAGAGGATAGAAATGTATCTAACCAATGGGAGCAGAGTCCTACCTAGCTAAGGACACTGCGGGCTCCTATAAATACCCCCTGACCTGAGTCATAAGGTACGTTCACAAACCCCAACACATTATACTTGAGACATCCCGTCTTTATCCTTTACTGACTTAGGCATCGGAGGGGCGTTCCTCGGATCAACCCCCGAGGTTAGTTTACCTGTTTTGCAGTATCTTAAACCGGCTCGCTACGCAAAGGAGATACCGGTTCATTCCTACCACTTATTCCATACCGGAACAGCTTTGATGATTTTTTGTACTATTTTGTTCGTTTTTTCGAGTTCAAGACTTTTTCGCCTGTTGTATTTAGGCATTTGCTTAATCCATGCTGAATATGTTCACTTTTTGGTATTTTGTAGTCCACACAGTTTCATTTGGTAGAGTAGATGAGTTTCTGAAATGTTATTGTGTGCCTGACATTTAAGAGAAGTAGCACATCATACATGGTTCGATCTTTCTTCAAATGATTTAGCCCTTTTTCTTCCCATACTGTCAGGTAATATAATCATCTCCACTCAATCTTATCTTTCTCTCACCTCTTTTTTATCCATGTTTTTGGGAACTTATTCTCACTATTCTTTTCAATATTTTATTGAACTATATACTATACAGTTATCTGTTGATTAATACATTAGCATATGATCATGTTAGAAATCATATAAATCCAAGATAATGAGTTTATGACTAAGATTTGTTGAATTGGGTGATTTTAATTTTGCCTTTTGGAACTGTAAAAATGTTTGAATTTGATTTGTGTGATGTTAATGGTTGTGAAAGAAGATGGTGGATTTAAGGGGTAGGCAAAGTGAAGGAACTTTTTTTGCACTTTGAAGGATTAAAATTGATCGTTTTGCAACTTGAATGATGAATTTTTATGGATATAAGTATCACTATTACAACAAATATATGGGTTACCATAATAATGATTGTATTGTTAGTTTCATGGTATGGGCAATAGTTTCTCTACTAGTTTAGGTTGAGGTTGGGATGGTTGTTGACTTGTTTTTGTTGTTATGTTGTTGTAATGTGTTAAGCAATTACTCGAATAAGAGCGAAGGCGGCCTAGTTGATCCCTTAGATTTACCAAGGAAAACATATCTCAAATAAGCGAGGTTATATTTAACATCTACAACTGTATCTTAAGCACCTAATATTGTATATATGTATGTGTGCTTATTAAATTTTAATGAAAAAAGAGAATTCCTTATTTATAGACTTGATATCCTATCCTAAATGCCACTTGATTTACTAATTTCGTTTATCCATAAGATAAACTGGGAATTGTTCGAATGTGAGCTCTTTTTTCTTCTGCAGAAAGAAGAATAATCAATGCTTTAGCTTGTTATATATCTAACTCAAGCAATTAGTAAATGGAATGGCAAAAAGAATGTTAGAATTGCCCGTTACAAGTAATAGGAACTGTAACCCACAGGAAGTTCTTGCTTGGATTGAAGCAGCTATTGTCCTAACATTGAAATGGCCCAATAATAACTTGTATGGTGAACTGCTTATTGTTGGACATGTAAGGATATTATGGACTCTAAAGCCCGAAGAAGTCAGCTTGATGCTTGGGTGCGTAAAGTATGCTTCTTTTAACAGTATGGTTGGTGGTGTAAAAGCTAGAAGGGCAGGCAACATATGCAAGGAAAATGCAACTGAAGCCTTAGAAAAATCTTCAAAACTTGACATTAATGATGCCTTATTTTCTAGGGTTTTGAGAGATGTGTGAGGGGAATTTGAGACTGGAAATTGTTGCTCAGGGTTCTGTTACTAATCTAAGGCAATCTAGTTGCTCGATTAGTGTTTTATCAACATTTTAGGTTTGTTTGATTATTTTTTGTACTACTTTTGTTCGATTTTTTTGAGTTCAAGACTTTTTGACCGGTTGTGTTTAGGAATTTACTTAATCCATGCTGAATTTGTTCACATTTTGAATGCTAATGGACAAAGACATATTGAATTTGATGAGAGCCTTTCATTGGGTAAAGACAGGTTTGAATGCTAATGGACTTTTGTTGAACCCATTAGTTTGTAGATTAGATGAGTTTCTGATAATGTTAATGTGTACCTGACATTTAAGACAAGTAGCACATCATACATCATGGATGTGTTGCTTTTATTTTCTTATCTTGTCATTTCATTGGAAAATATATTGTCAATTTGTGCCACATATTTATTTCCTAGGATGTTTGTATTAACTTACAGAGTTGCTAGTGTGTGGTTAGTAGTTAATGATATGGAATATGCTTTGCTCTGTGCTCGGTTACAGTGCTTGGAAGTTGTATCAGTATGTTTGCTAGCATTATATTGCCTTTGTGTCTTCGGACTACAAAAGAATGAGGTACATAAACTTCTTTTGGAACACTCCTAAGTGCTTTGAGAATCATGCATTACATTGGTATTAGCATGGTACAACAAATTGACCAATCTACTAGCAACATGTAGACATCTTCTCATGTCAAGTTTGTAACATGTAGCTGTAATAATTTATGGTTGTTTTACACTCTGACTTCTCTGGTTGCCTTCGAAATAATGAGTTATTTTCATTTCACGGCAAAAATTAAATTTTCAAGTGGTGGGGAATCATTTCATTTTGTGGTGAGACTTCCATGGAAATGGTGGTTGGAGTTAAGAGAAGTGAGAAAGGAGTTATTGAGGATGTTGCAGCTGTTAAACTCAGTTCTATAAAGTCAACAACCAAAGGTCTTTTAAGAAAGGATAAAATTCAGCATCATTTTGTACTTAAGTAATGAATTTGGCACGTGTCCAAATAGTTGTTGTGAAGAAAGCCAAGACTAGCTTGCTACTTTGTGACAAACTGACATTCATCTACTAATATTAAGGTGCACTTGTACAATGTACTAACATGAGAAATCCAGGTATCTTACCTGGCATCTTTTTTTTTTTTTAAAATTCAGAACATTACTAACTGATCCGGTTCTTCCAGAAAACCGTATCAGTTAGTTAGGCATGGAATTTTTTTTTATTGAATTAATACTTAACTGATACGGTTATAGGTAAAAACCGGATCAGTTAGCTACACTAACTGATCCGGTATTTAGCTATAACCGGATCAAATAAGTATTATCTGATCCGGTTATAAATCGGATCAGTTGACTTTCCCTAAAAGCTAACCCCTATTTTGACTGGATCCTTTGATGTTTTTTCCACTAGTGTTTAGACATAGCTTTTAGTGTTGGTTTGTGTTCTAAATTTCAAGCAAATTCCAAGGAGTCTCACCTAATAGTAGTAAAGAGAATTCTTAGATATCTCAAAGGAACAGATGATCTTAGACTCTTGTATCCAAGAAGTGACATATTTGAGTTAAGATGATATGCTGATGCTGATTATGCGGGAGATCTTGTAAACGGGAAAAGCACCTCAGATATGGTTCAATTTCTTAGTCATAGTTTAGTTTCTTGGAGCACCAAGAAACAAAACTCAGTTGCTTTAGCCACTGGTGAAGCATAATATGTGGTTGCTGCTGCATGTTGCTCTCAAATGCTTTGGATAAAACAACAACTTTGGAAAATGGAATAAAATTTGATTGTTTCCTTTTTATTGTGATAACACAAGTCCCATTAGTATTTCAAAAGATCCAATGCATCATTCAAGAGTTAAGCATATACATATCAGACATCACTTTCTAAAAGATGTGGAAAAAGGTTTGATCAAACTTGAGTTTTGTCAAACTGAAAATCAAATTGCTGATATACTAACCAAGCCTCTACAAAGAGATAGATATAAAAAATTAAGGCTTGATTTAGGTTTAATAAAACTTATGTGATTGTTCCTGTTCCAATCCCCCATGTTTGAATTGAATTGACTTACTTTATGTGATATTAAGTGAATGTGAATGAATGCCTAATACCATTGCAAATTGAAATGTTCAAAACATAAACTTGTAGACAAAGGAATAAAGATACTCACAAATGTCACATAATACTCCCCTTATAGTTCCGAAGTGATTGAAAAATGTAAGATTTGATAAATTATTGATAAGTAGTATAAGCTGTTCCTATAGCACAAGTTCCTTATTCAATTTTTTTCCATAAATTAAAAATTCTATAAAAATAGAAAAACAAAAAATCCCAAAAATATAGGAAATAAGATTTATTAAATCTTAATTCATCTTTATCTTTTCTTTTCTTTTATTTTTATTTTTTCTTTTTATTTTTCCGCATGTGACTCCTCATCTAACTATTACATGCATCTTCTTTATTTTTCTTTCTTTCCTTCACAAACCGTGTTCCTCTAAGTCGCTTCATCTTCACCATTCTTCATCTTCATCCCACCTCTTCGCACCACATAAAAACTCAATCTTTCATCACAAAGTGGCGAAACCTCTCTTAATTCACCTTTTCATTAAGCAAAATCTCCCAAAACCTCACAAATGGAAAACTCCTCTTCTCTTCCAAAACCCTAGAAATCGAAAATCTTCAAGAAACAAATTCGGAAGTAGAAGAGCAAAAATCTGAGACACCTAGTTTAGGTAATAGGAAAATAAATTTTATTGGGGAAGATGATGAAGAGGAAGAGATTCCCGCAACAGTTTAATCTTGTTTAGAGGGCACCCATTCCTCGCACTGAAAAAGAGGAATGAGGTTGGCCTCCTTGACATGTGCTACATGTTTTGCCTTGACCACCACATCCAAATTAACTTTCCCTCTCTCCTTATTCAACATCTAACCATTGCATTGAAAATCATTGTGTTGTTGGATATGGAGCCTCGATCACTTCGCTACTAACTCACTTTAAAATAAAAACAATTGGTTGGCCTACCTTGGGGATCTAACAAGGAAATATTTTAAATGAGAAAACATTATATGGTGTGGATTTATCTGTCCGAGATGGGATCTTGACTCAGGGTAGGATTGCTCTGAGTTCCTCTCAAAAGACAAAACTGCATGTGGCAGTGGAAGAGGAACCAGTAGAAGTAATCTTGGAGGAACAAGTTCCTAAAGCTGTTGAACCAGAGGAACCATCCAAAAGAAACCAAAATCCTAAACCAAAAAAAGTCCACCAAACCCATTCATAAGAAAACTCCTTCATTAAGGAAGAGTAAAAGGCTAAGAGTTGCACAAACTTTCCATGTTCCTTCCAATGAGGACGCTCCCTTGGTCCATTCTGATGAAGAGGAACAACATGTAAACTCTTCTAAGGAACTCATTATCTCTATTCCTCCTTATTCACCACCACAAAATTCTCCAACACTGCATCTAACCATCACTGGTATCCCTTTCATTTCTCCTTCAAATTTCTCTGTTCCTTTCAGTTATAAACAGATGAAGGTTGCCAAAAATGATCCCAACCCTTTCACCTCCACTTCTGCTACACTGTCACCAACCCCTCCATTTCTCCCTACACAATATGCAGATGTCTCTTCCTCTGTTCCTTTCCCTGGAACAAGTTGACCCTCTAAAGAAAACACACATGTACCTCCTCCCCAATTCCCAACTGAAACTGGTTCAAAAGGCAAGGAACAAGTTCCTTCGAATGAATATGGGTGGGTAAATGAAGTGTGTCTTCCTGCTCAAAACATGATAAATTCTACAACCATCTTCATTGGACCTTAGATAATAAAACTGATAAGATGTTGGGGTTAATAAAGGTCCTTAATGATACGGAGAAAATGGTTCACGCAATGAACTCTTTGAAGCAGCAATTGGATGGTCATCATGAGGAGGTAATGAAGAAACTAGAGGAAGTAGTTGAAGAAGAAGTAGTAGAGGAACACAACTCCCCTTCCCTTCCTAACATCTATGTTCCTGTTTCTCTTAAAGGAACAGGAACTCCTAGCTTTTTATTTCCTTTTATTATCTTTTCTTTCTTTTTTCTTTTGTAATCCTTTTGAAACAAGTGCTATAAAAATATGACTTTGCTATTTGCCTTCGATTTTGACATGATTGCAAAATTTCTTACTTGAAATGGCTAGTATTATGTGATTGCTGTTTGAGCAAGTTTATCCTTTGAATTACTAACTTAACCATTTTTAGTGCTTGTTAAAGGTCTCAAGGTCTTGCAAAAATCAGTCTTCTTAAAATCACCAAGCGTTTGATGTTTTTTAGGATGACAAAAGGGGTAGGAACAAACTAAGTTGAAAAATTGACAAAAAAATGTATAACTTAAATCCTTAATCAGACCTTAATTAAAAATATAAATTGTTATTATCTTTCATTCCCTTATATGATTTGTTGTTTTTCTTTCCTTAGTTTGTAACTTTGTTGTCATCATAAAAAAGAGGGCAATTGTTAAACAGTAGTTTTCATGATGACAAAGGAACAAAGATACAAACTAAGTTATAAACTAACAAGTTGTTAAGTGAATGAAAATTTCAAGGTATCATTGCATTGAGCAAAGACAATACTAAGTCTAAAGAAGAAATCAATATTGGATTTTGAACACTAAGTGAAGATGCTCAAGGAACTAATACTAGAGATGCATTGGAGCAAAAGAATCTAAGCAAGGCTTTTGATTTTAGTTCCTATGTAAGAAACGATATGGTGCAACAGTTATTTTGTGTCAGTTAAAATATTGAAGCCTAAAAAATAGGAAACCGTTTCGTATTTCATTAAAATATGATTTTAAGGAGAATCTTTTTTTGGAAAAGATTTTATCTTTGTTGAAAAATAAACATCTATTTCGATTTTAAAAGAAAATATTTTCAGATATTATTTTGATAAGAGGATTTAATATTGGTTTTATAATTTAAAATACTTTTTAATTAAAAATCAGATTTATGTTTGTTGCCCGAGTAAATGCTAACATTAGGGAAGCAGTATTTATCTTTTACACACGTTCAAAAAGAACGTGGGGTTCATGGGTGGGAAATTGAACATGTTCCTCTAGTTTAGGAACATCATGAGAATATGGTTAATCCACTATCACATGTTTTATCCTATGTTATACTTAATCAAATGCTATAAATACATATGTCTAATTAAGTTTCAATTTGTATCTGACCAAGTGATTTAGTGAGTTTAACTAATTAAAGTATTAGTGCCTTCATTCTCTGGGAAGTCATTTGTTCTTTGCCTTTATACTCTATTTTACTAAATTTATTGATCATTATAATTTTGGTTTTAGGGTATGGGGATTTTGAGTGAGGTCCTGTAAGAGAGAAGATTTGAGTGAAGCAAGTTAAAGTGAGAAAATTTCAAGTGAAGCTGAGAGGAACAACTGTTAAGGGAACAATTGTTCAGTAACTTGAGTTTAGGAACACAAGGCGTGGCCCGTGAGTAGAATTAGGTTGTAACAGAGTTGTTTGGTTTATTAGTGAAAGTGTTGAGTTTAAAATCCCTAGTGGTCGAGGTTGTTTTCTTCTTGTTGGGCCCAAGATGTTTTCCCTAGTTAAAATCCCTTGTGTTGCTTTAGCTTGTTTTATTGTTTTCGTTTTATAATTCTGCAAAAAGTATGTTTATTTCAACACATACAATTCACCCCCCCTCTTGTAGTGTTCCTAGTGAAATAACAATTGGTATCAGAGCTAGATCTCACAAAATGTAGGAAACCCTATTGAGAAAAAGATCCAAGGAACATGAATACTACCAAGAAACTAGAGGAAGGTTACTCTACTCAATGACCTCCAATGTTCAAAGGGAAATTATATTCCTAATGGAAAAACAAAATGGAGATATTCATCAAGACCGAAAACTACTAGGTATAGAGACTCATTAAAGTTGGTGATTTTGAGGTCACTACCACTAATGACAAAAATGAAGAAATTTTCTAAACCATTCTCTAAATATGACAAAGCTGACTTCGAAAAAATGGAAGTGAATGCTATGGATGTTAAACTTTTGCATTGTGGACTTGGACCTCATGAATACAATAGAATCATGGGATGCAAATCCACAAAGTAAATATGAGATTTACTCGAGGTAACCCACGAAGGGACTAATGAAGTTAAAAGATATAAAATTGGGGTTGCTAATGAATCATTATGAAATGTTCTCCATGAATACTAAGTAAAGCATACAGGAGATGTTTACTCGTTTTAAAAAAACATTATTAATGAGTTAGCTTTTCTTGCAATGTTTATTTCATTAGAGGAATATGTTCGAAAAGTTCTTAGGAGTCTTCCTAAGGATAGATGGGTGGCTAAGGCCACTGCTTTACAAGAAACAAAAGACTTCACCAAGTTCAACTTGGAATAGCTGGCTGGATCACTTATGACTCATGAACTACACCTTGACATTGAATATGGTGAAAGCTCTAATTCAAAGTCCATTGCCCTAAAAACTGATGATGAAGATGACTCTTACCCTGAAGAAGAGGAAAAAGCTCTCATGGTCCAAAAATTTCGAATGATGTATAGGAACATGAAGAATGGAAACTTCAAAGGTAAAAACAACAATTTTTCTAACAAAGATGCTTGTCATAAACGTGCAAGTACAAATCACTTCATCAAGGAATGTCCACTTTGGGAAAACGACAAAACCAAAGAAAAGAATAAGGAAGGTTTTGCTGAAAGGAACAAGGAAACAAAAGCACATTTCTCTAAAGCAAACGTTTGAAAGGCTATGATAGCAGCTTGGGGAGATTCAGCGACTGAAGAAGAAGAGGAACAACCAAATGAAGAAACTGCAATTCTTTGCCTCATGACAAACACTTACATAGAAGAAGATGGAGAAAATGTTGAAGTAATCCAACACTCTCTCCAAACAGACGTAGATGGAAAAACTAGGTCTGAAATTTATTTTCTTTTTGATGCAATTCTTTAATGTAGAGATGACGTGAAAAACGTGAGCAAACTGAACAAGTTGTTAAAGTTTGCAAAGAACACATAGAATGGCTTAAGAAAATTAGAACAGATGTTGAAAGTCAGTTCTCTGATTTATTTGATAACAACTTGAAAATCAAGGAACTACATGAAAGTGTTAAAAAAGAAAATTATCTAAACAATTTAGAAATTTCTCACCTTAAGGAATTTGTCCCTGTTCTAAGTTCCTTTGATATAAGATCAACTCCTTTAAAAGGTTACAGATCTGAGATTGAAAACTTAAATAAATAAAAATTAATTTTAATGGAACAGATCAATAACCTCAAGAAGGATTTTGTAGTTGCAAGGAACAAAGGCAAAGTGATGGATGTTCCTAAATGTATTGAAAGACCACACACAAATAGAATATAAGGTCTTGTTTCGAAAATCATAATAAAAGGAACAAGCCTAAGAAATATATTGACCTACCAAGTGATAAAATATGCATGTATTGTGGTAAGATTGGTCATTACATAAATCAATGTCAACTAAGAACTGGAATGAATGTGAATTTGAGCAACATGAAATGGGTTGCTAAAACTAATGCTAGTCAAGAACCGGAACCCACGACGGAGGGAGTTCCTACAACTAACAACTAGTTGATTTTGCAGGTTAGAGTGAGGGGGAATAATAGTTGATATCTTGATTGTGGTTGTTCAAGCATATGACAAGAGATAAATCTATGTTTCTCTCACTCTCAACTTATGAAGTTGGAAGTGTGACATTTGGTGACAACATGAAAGGTAACATAGTTGCCATGTGTAAGGTCGGTAAGTCACCATCACATTCCATCGATAATGTTTTTCTAGTTGAAGGATTAAAGCACAATCTTTTAAGTATTTCTCAATTCTGTGACAAAGGAAATATTGTTAAATTTAATAGTGAAAAATGCTTGATCGTTAACAATAACTCTAAGAGTGTCATATTGGAAGGAACAAGGAAAGGGAACACATAAGTTGTGGATCTTGATCTTGTTCCTAAAAATAATTTGACATGCCTTTGTGTTATTGAGGATGATCCTCTTTTGTGGCATAAAATCCTTGGCCATGCAAGCTTTTTATTACTTGACAAACTTCGATCAAAAGATCTAGTTTTGGGATTACCATCTATAAAATTTTATTGATCAAGTTTGTGAGGCATGTGCAAAAGGAAAGCATATTAGATCCTTTTTTAAATCTAAAACTATTGTGAGCAACGCAAAACCATTGGAAGTGATTCTCATGTATTTGTGTATGTGCTAGTTATTGTGATGACTACTCAAGATACATTTGGGATATTTTTCTCTCTAGGAAGGATGAGACTTATGACGAGTTCCTTGTCATTGCAAAGAGAGTTCATAATTTGAGTGCGTAGTCACAAATTGATGCATATTCGATCTGATAATGGTAAGGAATTTGAAAATTATAAATTTGATGATTTAAGTAGAGATCATGACATAGATCATAATTTTGCTGCTCCTATAACACCACAACAAAATGGTGTTGTAAAGAGGAAAGATAGGACTTTGGAGGAAATGGCTAGAACTATGTTAATAGCTAGTGAACTTCCAAGGCACTTTTGGGATGAAGGTGTAAACACTGCTTGTCATATAATAAATCGTGCCATGATGAGACCTATTATTAACAAAACTCCTTATGAGCTTTATTTTTGTAAGAAACCCAATATTACACATTTCAGAATATTTGAATGTAAATGTTTTGTTCATAATTAATAATGGGAAATATAATCTTGGAAATTTTGATGCAAGTAGTGATGAAGCAATATTTCTAGGATATTCTTCACATAGTAAGACATATAGAGTTTATAATAAAAGAACTATGTGTGTTGAAGAAAGTGTACATATAATCTTTGATGAATATGAAAATTTTAATCCAAGCAAGCAGGTTGAAGATTTTCAGATAGGCTTTGTACAACCATTTGAAAAAGAAGCAGATTCAATTGAGGAGGAAGAAGAAATAAAAGAAGAAAGGAACGAAGAAGATGAAAACTTTCATAACAATGTTGTTCCTGTTCCTCCAGGAGATGGAGTTGTTCCTATTCCCACTAAAAATGAAAATAGTTAAGGAACTGATTCAACAATGGCTGAAAGAGGAACAAATGAACAAGGCTCTTCATCCTCTCAAGAAATTCAAGAGGAACAACCTGTTCTTATAAGAGAATTTCAACCTAAACCTTGGAGACATAAAAAATCAGTGGAACTCATAATAAGTGACATATCCAAAGGTACGCAAACTAGATCTCAGTTAAAGAATTTTTGTGCATTTCATGCGTTCCTATCAATGATGGAACCAAGAAATAATGAAGAAACCTTAACAGGCTCTGATTGGATCACTGCTATACATGATGAGTTAAATGAGTTTCAAAGAAACACGGTATGACATCTAGTTCCCTTTTTAAACAACAAAAAGTAATTGGTTTAAACTAGGTGTTTAGACACAAACTAGATGATTATGAAACAATTGTTAGGAACAAAGCTAGGCTTGTAGTTAAAGGTTATAATGAACAAGAAGAAAATTTACTATGAATAAACCTTTGCTCTTGTTGCTAGACTAAAGCCATTAGAATACTTATTGCATTTGCTGCCTAAATGGGATTTAAATTGTATCAAATGCATGTCTGTAGGTTTTATTAAAAATATGTTTTGAAGTCGCCAACAATTCTTTAGATGAAGAATCATAAACCTAATTGGATATTGAAACGGAAGGGACATCTTAGAGACTTATCCAATGTAGATTTCCCCGTCATGACTTCAAAGATGGTCAGGAACCAAAAATTGAGTTTGGGGGTGAGGGTACAAATATGGTCATAATGAACCACATTTTCTCATTGCTGGCCTCAACTAAATATCGATTCATTACAGATTTTATGCAAAAGAATAATCATATAACGTTTTAAGCACCCTAAAAATATTTAGTCTAAGTTGGTTCAGGAAACATATAAAAAGACTATATTTTTAGTGACAAGTTATTAGACAATCAATATTAATGGATTCCTAGCAGGTTGTCCAGGTTATCTGAATTAGTTAGAACATTTATTTAGGTCTTGATTAACAATAAATATAAGGTGATAAATATTGCAATCAGGCAGAAAAAATAATATGTTCATGAAAATAAATAAAAATATGAAAATAAATAAAAATATGAAAATAAAATACTGCAGGGAGTTAGTATAATATGTACAATACTTACAGTCGCTGGGACGAGTAACAATCTACATCATGAATAGAATGTTCGTAACTTCAATAAAGTAATAAAAATAAAGAAATAAAAATAAAGTTAGTTAATTTAGTTGACCCTCAGAAATTATACCACCGTCCGGGGTCTTTGATTTGTACAAATCTTGGATCGAAAGTTGTACGAGTCTTAAAAAAGGTTGTATCTTGTTTTTGTATTACGTGTTGCTTGTGTTAGATATTGCATTGTGTCGAACAAGATTGGCCTTTTACTATGATGAACCGGGTCTTGAAATTATATTGTAAATAAGGATGGTGCGTTGATGATGATGAATAATGCGTGTGAGTAATAATGTGATGATCTCGGTATTTATTAGATGATGAGTCGGTGATGGTGTGCTGTTGTTATGTATTAGGAAGCAATAAGGGGTTGATTAATTATGTGGCAGATGATGAATCTAGGAGCTAGAGAATTAGGATGATGAATGTGGCTGTATGAGATTAGGCGAGGAGATTTGTAGCAGGTAGGCGTGTAGGTGTCGAGGGAGCTTGTGAGATATGCCGAGGGAAATTTTTTGTGAGAGTGAAACAGTGAGGTATTATATAGGTTTAGGGGGTTTAACTAGTTGAGTTGCAATAGGTTTCCGAGAACAATTGGGTTTCTTAACAGATTTTTATTAAAAATATTTTAGAAAAGAGTTAGATAAAAGATATTTAAAAACACTTTGAGAAAAGGTCATTTTTATAAATTATTAATAAATCTAATTAATATCATTAATTAATTCTATTAATTAAATTGGACTAGAAAAGGGGTTTTATAAATTAGGTTTTCGTAAATGAGTTTTAAAAAGTTATTTTAAAAACGTTTTAGGGAGTGGGCTTAGTAAAAACTAGTTATAAAAAAGGGTTTTCGGAAATGAGTTAATAGAAAGGGATAGAAAATGAATTTGGGCTTAAAATATATTATTTAGACTCGTTATTTATTCTTTCCTCGATCCGCACTAATTGGAGCAGGGTATTGGTCATCATAGGGTACTAAATGGGGAGACACGATTATGTGTCTACAGAGAAGCCCCCACTTTGACTAAGGTTTGGAAAACCGAAAGTCAAAGTATACGTGTCAGGACGGAGAATAATTCTAGTTGCTCTGCATTCTAAAATCACTCTTTTGCGCTGGTACCTGCATAACAAGCAAAAGCTTCACGAACAGACGTGCGTGGAACATATTTGTAAAGTAATTGTAAATTTGCAAAAAATGAGATGATAAGTGGGAAAAAGGAATCATGAGCTATTATGGTCCGGCTCATGTCGGGGTAGAGTTTTTGGCCTCCTCCAAAGCAATATGTGTAGAGCTTTTGTCCCGCTCCAAGGCAATTGGTATAGAGTATTTGGCCTGCTCCAAGGCAATTGGTGTGGAATGTTTGGCCTTTTCCAAGGCAATTGGTGCGGAATGTTTGGCCTTTTCCAAGGCAATTGGTGCGGAATGTTTGGCCTTTTTCAAGGCAATTGTTGCAGAATGTTTGGCCTATTCCAAGGCAATTGGTGCGGAATGTTTGGCCTTTTCCAAGGCAATTGTCACGGAATGTTTGGCCTTTTCCAAGGCAATTGTTGCGGAGTGTTTGGCCTGCTCCAAGGCAATTAGTGTGGAGTATTTGGCCTGCTCCACAGGGCTGAGCTGTTTGCCGACCCACTCCATGACAAATAGTGTAGTTGATTGAAAGTAGTCCGCAGACCTAACGGTTTGTGTGCCGTTATTGACGGTTTGATACCTGTTAAATGCAAGGAACACAAGCATGCAAACAGAAAGGGTAACTTTCGAAAATTTCATTCGCTTAAAAGCGAGAAAAAAAATGTATAACTTACGAAAAAGTTCATTCGCTTAAAGCGAGGAAGAAAAGCATAACTTACGAAAAGTTCATTCGCTTAAAAGCGAGGAAGAAAAGAACAACTTAAAAAATTTTATTCGAATGAAAGGGATTACTTGAGGTAGATTGATTTGGGTTAAAAGCAATTGGAATAAGAATAACTTGCGAAAAGTTTATTCGCTCAAAGCGAGAAGGAATAACTTGCGAAAAGTTCATTCGCTCAACAGCGAGAAATATAACTTACGAAAAGTTCATTTGCTAAAAAGCGAGAAATATAACTTACGAAAAGTTCACTCGCTACAAAGCGAGCTATATAACTTACGAAAAGTTCATTCGCTAAAAAGCGAGAAATATAACTTGCGAAAAGCTCATTCACTAAAAAGCGACAAATAATAATTTGCGAAAAGTTCATTCGCTAAAAAGCGAGAAATATAACTTGCGAAAAGTTCATTCGCTAAAAAGCGAGAAATATAACTTGCGAAAAGTTCATTCGCTAAAAAGCGAGAAGGGATAGGACATACTAATGACCTAAACTATGAGGTTATAGTGTAAGTGTGCAACTGTGTGACACTAGACTGCAAAATTTGTATAATATGTGTGTGTATGTGTGACTCGATGATTGATGCTAGGATCCTATGGCTAAGGATGAAGGATGCATGCAATGATTGACATAGTGTTTGTATAATGCGAGATGCAAATGCAGAGATATGACACTAATGCAGATGATATGATATGATGCTTTGATCGTTTCATTAGAAGCTTAAATTTTCGTTTTAGAAAACCGTTCCCGAAAGAGAAGAAAGGGAAGCCCCCAAGGATGATCTATATAAGCTGTGTTTGATTCGAAATGTGTTGTAGTTGTTATGGGCATAAGTGAGCTCATAAAACAGTTAGGTTCTCGTATGGGTCTGGAGCCCACGATCTTTTGTATCGACTCGTAATGAAGTCCTTATCAAGGTACACATTGAGCCTAAGGATAATTTATTCAGTTAAACGACTATGTTGGATTTGAAATACGTTATAGAACGAGCTTTTGTAGCTCTTGAGTTGTATATGCTTTGAGTTTTGTAAGTCAAGGGCCTAAGCAATCCCATAAATAGATGTGATGTTGTATCCGTGTCGGTTTTTAAACCCAAGATTTCATGTATGGACTCGTAATGAAGTCCTTATCACCATAGGTTTGGACTTAGAGCCTATGATTTTCTGTGTGGACCAGCGATAAAGCCCCCAGTAAGATTGAGTTGATGAAGTATTCAGCTTGATTATGAAGATATCTCGTCACGCTTAGTGGAAGTTTCGACAAAAGATTTCATATAGGGTTCCTAAGGTGAGCATACAAGAAAGGCCAAAGAAAGAAACACTCGAAAGATGAGGCGCGGTCATAGCACTGAGTGTTGAAAGGTTATGCTAAAGTTGGCTTAGAAGCGATTATGTGGCTTAGAAAAAGGAAGTGATTAAAATAAGGAAAGGCAGATTCATAATGAATTGACTCGTGCAATAAGGTGGGCTAATGATGCAAGTTCAAATCCCAGTCTAGTTCTAAGGGTAGGGATGAGCATTGGAAATTCAGGATTTGGGAGATCGCGCTTTTCTCATGGGCCTAGGCGAGCCTTAATAATGTGTTTTGAATTAAAATGGCCGGGACTCGAAAGAGGTTGCCTACGTATCCATGATGGAATCAGGCCAATCGTAGCTCTTAACATTTTAATCGGTGGCCCAGCATTTTGCTTTGGAGCCATTTGCAAAGAATTAAGCATTGAATTGTAAGAGGTCTTTAGCAAGGGTGGATAATGATGTAGGTTTGGTTTGGTTTGGTTTAAAGTGGTCGGACCTCAAGGTCAGGTTTCCTACGTATCTTTAGCAGAATCAGACCATTCGTAGTTCAGGCTGATGAATGAGAAGATGCCCTGACTTTTGCCTAAGTCGCCCTTATGGGTTTTCGACCTAGCGGGCTTTGGTTTGTCTTTTATGGCTTACCGGGATGCGATATGCATGGTTGTCTGAGAAGTTTTATTACAGAGGTTTGAAGTTGGAGGTTTGGAATCAAAGGTTGAAGGTTTTGAAAAGAAAGTACTTTTGACAAAGCTATTAATAGGCTTATTAGCAATACTTCCTCTTTTTTTTTTTTTTTCCACTTTTTGTATCATTTTTTTTGCTTTGATTTTTCTTGTTGCTCTTTTTTTACTTGCCCTTTACATTGAATTGTTGTCAAGTGTACTTCCCATGAGGTAGGTTAAAGGGAGAGGGGCGTTATGCATTTAGGTTGAAATGGAAGAATAGTTGTAGTGAAGGGAGGAATGTCTCTTTTATGCCAATTTGTTCATTGCCTTTATTAGAATAGTCATGAAAATTAGAAATTCATTTCTTTTAAGGCGACAATCTTGATTTTTACTGATGCTCATTAGTGCAAGGTTAGAAAGAAATACTCATTTATTAATTAAAAAATTATGAGAAACATGCAGTAAGAGGGAAAATCCTATATTAGACTGGGCAAAAATGAGAGAGATGAAACAGAAAATGAAATCCTAAGTCTGGACTCATACGTCACATGACAAGACAGCTTCATTGTTTCGATCTTCCTGAGGTCTCTTTCTAAATGAAAAGAGAAGAAGCGTATTTTTTTTTGTGTGCTGATTGGACCTAAACAAGTCCAAATGTCTTAATGAGCAATTGAGCTCAGAGAGGTGTCTGCTTCTATGGCATTGAGGTCATTATCTTCGGCATTTTTTTTAGCAAATCATTCGCAAATTAGGGATGTCAATTGTAGAGAAATATTTAGGAAGTTTCCCTTTCAGTTGGATGTTATTAATAGGCTCAAAATAGGAATTTGTATTGGTTACCCTATGAACAACACTCTCCAATTTCTTGTTGAATCTAGGAGATTAACGGGACTCGGTCTTCTCTATCCTTATAGCTATTTCTTCCATCATGCTAGACAGTTTGGCTAAAGTTCTAGCCATTTCAGCGACTTGTTGCTCATTATTCGACGGACTGCCCATCTCAATGTCTCTTTAATTTTGCGTGGATCATCGAGGGAGATTTAGAGATAGAATGATGATGGAGAGAGAGAAATGGAATGAAAGAATGTATGTTTGTTTAAAAGTTGAGCTTCTAGGAACAAATCTAAATATCCTAAATGAATGATGATTTTTTTTTGATTTTTTTTGGATGCACCTAGACCTAATGCATGTATGCATGACTGCTTTTGGATACACCTAGACATAATGCTTGTATGCATGACTCAATCTATGCGTTCGAACCTGTAAAGGCTGCCTACATATCCTAAAAGAGGGAATCAGATCGCTTGTAGTTCAAGATTACTAAATGCGGAATGCATAAGATGAAATGGAGAGTATGGATGCAGTGAGACTCCTAAATGTCTAATAACTCTAGTTATGCATGAAGTGTATGAATGATGGACTATGCAATGCAAATGAATTCTAGTATGAATGCAGTCCTAATTGACATGAAATTCTAATGATTTCAGAATCTTAGACTTGATAGACTTCTTACGACGTCAGACTTTCAAGGATGCTAGACTCCTAATGTGCATGAAACTCTAGTGGACTTAAACTCCTAAAGTGAATGAAACTCTAGTGGACATAGACTCCTAAAACGGACGAAATTCTAATGGATTTAGACTCATAAGATGGATAGAATTCTAATGGATTTAGACTCCTAAGATGGACATAATTCTAATCTGTTTAAACTCCAAAGATGGATGAGACTCAAGCGAATTAAGACTCCTGACATGTATAGAGTTCACTAGTGGAAAAAACCTTATCTGTCACTTAGTAACAGATTCGGTTTATCGAAAACCGCATCCGAAAATCAATGAAAAAATGGGTGGGAAGTCTGGGCAAAGAATATGATGCGGTTTTTTACTGAACCGGATCAGATTATATAATCTGTTGCGGTTTTCAATAATCTAATCCGGTTCTTAGGACCGCATCATATTTTCAGGTTTTTTTCCTGCCACAAAATCCCGTGTTTTTTCCCTCGCTTAATTCACCCAATTTCAAATCCCTCCACCCATTTTCAACTCATTCCTCCTTCAGCGAGTTCACACCTAAGCGCCCCCACAGTGGGTACGACGACGCACCACCAAACCGCCGTCACCACCTGATTCCGAGCCACCCGAAGCTTCCACCACTCGTGTGACTCATTTCCACCTGAAGCTGAGCGCCCTAGGTTGCGCACCGCCCTAGCTTGCGCACCATCACGCGTGTCTACTCTGCGATTTTCGGCGCACCTCCACCTTCCTCCTCCGTAACAACTACATTCATCCTCTACCCCACCCTAAACAACTACATCCCTCCGCCACCTCTTCCTAGGTAACTAAAAGTTCATAACTTTTATTATAATCACATATTTGAAACTTCAAGTTTATAATTCATTGTAGTTTTATGAATAATTGTTAGCGAAATTAGGTTGTATTAGTTAAAGAGTTCAAAGTTGATTGATTTGAGTTAATTTGATTTTAGTTTAAGTAGTTAGTGTGATTGAATTTTTAGGTTAAAAAACTAGGGCTTTGGTGGGGTTGTTGTTGTTGTGGTTGTTGTTGTGGTTGTTGTAGTGGTTGTTGTGTTGTTGTTGTTGCTGTACTTAATTAGTTTAGTTTAGTTTAATTTTGTTTTGTTTAGTTTAGTTTGGTTTGGTTTAGTTTAGTTTAGTTTAGTTTTGTTTAGTTTTGTTTGATTTGCTAATTTATACTAATGTTAACTTTAACTTTGTTGTTGATTGAAGCTAGCTAGTGACGGAGTGTTGAGTTTGATTTTTCTGTTTACAACCTTGATATTGGTATGTTATCATTCATATTTAACTTTCTTGCTTTCATATATAGTAAATTGGTTTGTATGTGAAAATATGTATATATTTATCGTTGAATTGCGATTAGATGTAAAATGTTTTGTTGTTTAAAAACCTATGTATGCATCATCATATCATATGCCTAGATACCCGTTCGAGACTTACTCATTAGGAGTAAGTCTTGAATAGTCCCCGGTTTGGGATTGTTCTTAGATGTTTAATCTCACTTAGGTGGTGAATGTATGCCTTTATTTCGATTCTAGAGGAAAATCTTGGCTCGTCGTTTCCCTACTTTTGTTCTTTGGGTACATATGTAGATATAAGTAACTATATATCTACATCGTGTACTTGGAGAACTATAGGGAAATACTGCTGGATTTTTCGTAGAGTCGAAAAGAAGGCATACATTCACTGATGGGTTAGGTTGGAGAAATAAGGACCCTTAGAAAGCATGCCTAATTTCATTAAATATATATGGTTCATAAACTCTAATCATGTAATGAAGTTCGTCATTGACATGAGGTACTTGTTGCTTGTGTTTAATTAGAGGTCTGCTTGAAATGAATCGTGCATGGATGTACGGTAGTCACGACACGAGTGAATTCGTGGATGGGGTCTATGAATTTTGTGATGCTGCATTAAGTCATCATGAGGTTGCAATGGGAACCGAGGGGTTTTATTGTCCTTGTGTTGATTGTAGTAATGTGGGCATGGTTAGTAGCATTGGGTCGCTTAGGGAGCATATCTTTCGTCGCGGGTTTAGGCAAGACTACCATGTATGGGTTTGGCACGATAAGGAGGGTATATATGATGGTGGGAATGCCATTGTTAACGATGTGCATGAAGGAGGTGAGTTTGATGTCATTGAGAATGACAAGAACATCGAGGCCGAATATGAGGATCGTGAAGGAGAGGATGATGATGATGAAGGGGACTATATAGAGGAGATGATGGAGGGGGTGGATGATTATGCTGGCAAATGGCCTCGTATTTTTGAGTGCATGACCGAGGCATCTCGAAAACCATTGCATCCCGGTTGTACGAGGTATACGAAGCTGACGGCCGTGATAACACTCTTTAATATCAAGACGAAAGCCAGTATAAGTGACTCTTGTTTCACTTCCTTGTTGCAAGCCTTTGGTGATATGTTGCCGGACGATCATGAACTACCCAAGTCGAACTACTATGCTAAGAAACTAATGTGTCCCTTTGGTTTAGAGTACCAGAGGATACATGCTTGTCCAAACGATTGTGTGCTATATCGAAATGAATATGAAAATATGGATGAGTGTCCTCGATGTGGGAAGTCGCGTTACAGACGCGCAGGGGTTAGTGATAAGAAAGGGCCTCCAGCAAAGGTGATGTGGTATCTTCTGATTATACCACGATTCAAGCTCATGTTTTCAATTAAAAAAGATGCTAAGAACTTGAGGTGGCATGCAGAACGAAGGAAGAAGGACGGTTTTATCAAATATCTGGCTGATTCTCCTGAGTAGAAAGGTATCGATCGGGTGCATAAGCCCTTTAGTGCCGAGGCTAGAAATTTGAGGCTTGGTCTATGCACTGATGGGATGAACCCATTTGGCACTCTTAGTTCTCAACATAGTACATGGCCGGTTCTTCTAGTTATACACAACTTGCCTCCTTGGTTGTGTATGAAACACAAGTACAACATGTTGTCGATTCTTATTTCAGGGCCGAAATAGCCTGGAAACGACATAGATGTCTACCTCCAGCCACTTGTTGATGATTTGAGAAAAATGTGGGATGAAGGGGTTTCTGTGTATGAGAAACATGCTGATGAGGTATTCATATTGCGTGCCATGCTTTTATTCACTCTTAATGACTATCCTGCTTATGGGAACTTATTTGGGTACAAGAACAAAGGGAAGAAAGCATGCCCGATTTGCCTGGACGACACAGCATCTAAATACATTACTACTTGTCACAAAGATGTTTATATGCGCACCCGAAGGTTCCTTCGACGCAACCATCCTTATCGTAATAAAAAGAAGGCATTTGATGGAACAGTTGAGGAAGGGGTTGCTCGTAGACCATTGACTGGTATTGAGGTTTATGATCAAGTCAAGGGTATTGAAACGATATTCGGCAAAGGAGCGAGTGTTGGTGATAAGGTACTTTGGAAAAAGGAGTCTATTATGTGGAAACTTCCATATTGGAGAGATCTAGAGGTTAGACATTGTCTCGACGTCATGCACATAGAGAAAAATGTATGTGACGCCATTCCGGGGACACTTATGAATATTCCACATACGACAAAGGATAGCAAAGGGGTGCGACTGTATCTAGAAAGTGAGGGACTTCGACCAGAGCTATGGGCTCAAAAGAGGGACACTAAGAAAAGAAAGAAAAAAGAGAAAGTGCCTAGTAAAGCAAAAGGAAAGGGAAAAGAAAAGGGAAAAGAAGACGGGTCGCCTGCAGGAATTGAAGGAAAAGGAAAGAAAACGGTGAAGGATGATGATAGGAACTATTTGCCTTCGGCTTGCTACACTCTATCTAGAGCTGAGAAGCGACTTTTCTGCGAGTCTTTGTACGGCATTAAGGTTCCATCAGGGTACTCATCGAACATGAAAAGATTTGTTACCTTAGACGGTGAGTTGAAATTATCGAGTATGAAGTCTCACGATTGTCATGTAATGATGCAAGTATTCTTACCGATTGCAGTTCGAGGGATATTGCCGAAACACGTGAGACACACCATAACAGAGCTATGTTCGTTTTTCAATACTATATGTAGCAAAAAGTTACAACCGTCAAAGCTTGATGCTCTCCAGGCTGGTGTGATAGAGACTTTGTGCAAGTTTGAGATGTATTTCCCACCTGCTTTCTTCGACATTATGGTCCATTTGGTTGTACATCTAGTTCGAGAAATTAAGCTATGTGGTCCGGTGTTTTTGAGGTGGTGCTATCCCTTTGAGAGACATATGGGCTCTTTGAAAGATAAAGTAAGGAATCCTACTCAACCAGAAGGAAGTATAATTCAGGGGATTGTGAGTGAAGAGGTCAGTAATTTTGTGGCTGAGTTCTTACATAATGTTAGTCCTATTGGACTTCCTACATCTCGACACGAGGGCAGACTCCAGGGTAAAGGTACACTTGGCTCCAAAATGATCGTACCTCATGTTGAAAGGCGCATACAAGCACACTTATTTGTATTGCAGCATATGGTACTGGTCCATCCCTACTTGGATGAGCATATGGAGAAGTTACGCGATCAGAATCCATGTAAAGGGACTAGAGCATTGATGCAGTTGCATAATAAGACGTTTATTGATTGGTTCCATAACCGAGTAATGCGTGAAGTAGATTCCAATGATTCTGAAACTCTGAAGTGGCTAGCATTTGGTCCTCAAGAAGTTGTGCACTCCTATGAGGGTTATGATGTTAACAGATTTACATTTTGGACAGATCGTCAAGATCAAAAGTCGAGATCTCTGCAGAATAGTGGCGTTTCAGTAGAGGCATCATCTACACAGTATGCCAGTGCCAAAGACAAGTTTCCTATTGATGCTAAATTGTTATACTATGGGCGGGTTCAAGATATATGGGAGCTTGACTACTCTGGTTTCACGGTCTGCTTATTTCGATGCAAGTGGGTTGATTATAACCGGCGCTACATAAGAACAGATGACCCTTGTGGATTTACTCTTGTAGACTTAGGTCGGTTGCGTTATAGTGAAGAGCCATTCGTGCTTGCATCACAAGTTAAGCAAGTATTCTACGTAACTGACCCTTCTGATAACAAGTGGTCAATTGTTGTCCCTAGAAAAAGAAGTATACTTGGAGTTGGTGATGTTGAGGATGAGGAGGAGTATGATGCGTTTGAAGACTCCCCTCCTTTCACCATTCCCAAGTCCGATGTCACTGATGTCGAGTTAGCGACAAATTACATGTGTGCATATCACGGGGAAGGGATAATGGTTGAAACTTTATAGGAAGGTGGCAAAAGTAAACAATAGGCTCGACTTCTCAAGTTCAAATTCCGGCTTTCGGCTTTTCAAGCTCAATTTCTTTAATTTATAGCTTTTAGCCTCGTTTTAGGTCATGGATAGTTCTTATTGGTATGTATATATGTATTACAATCAACTAAACTCACTTCACATGTTTTGAAACCCATTTTGGGTAAGTGAATGTCATTTTGGGCCTATTTCGGCTTTTCGAGCTCAATTTCTTTAATTTATCGCTTTTAGCCTCATTTTAGGTCATGTATAGTTCTTATTGGTATGTATATATGTATTACAATCAACTAAACTCGCTTCACATGTTTTGAAACCCATTTTGGGTAAGTGAATGTCATTTCGGGCCTATTTCGGCTTTTCGAGCTCAATTTCTTTAATTTATAGCTTTTAGCCTCATTTTAGGTCATGTATAGTTCTTATTGGTATGTATATATGTATTACAATCAACTAAACTCGCTTCACATGTTTTGAAACCCATTTTGGGTAAGTGAATGTCATTTCGGGCCTATTTCGGCTTTTCGAGCTCAATTTCTTTAATTTATAGCTTTTAGCCTCATTTTAGGTCATGTATAGTTCTTATTGGTATGTATATATGTATTACAATCAACTAAACTCGCTTCACATGTTTTGAAACCCATTTTGGGTAAGTGAATGTCATTTCGGACCTATTTCGGCTTTTCGAGCTCAATTTCTTTAATTTATAGCTTTTAGCCTCATTTTAGGTCATGTATAGTTCTTATTGGTATGTATATATGTATTACAATCAACTAAACTCGCTTCACATGTTTTGAAACCCATTTTGGGTAAGTGAATGTCATTTCGGGCCTATTTCGGCTTTTCGAGCTCAATTTCTTTAATTTATAGCTTTTAGCCTCATTTTAGGTCATGTATAGTTCTTATTGGTATGTATATATGTATTAGAATCAACTAAACTCGCTTCACATGTTTTGAAACCCATTTTGGGTAAGTGAATGTCATTTCGGACCTATTTCGGCTTTTCGAGCTCAATTTCTTTAATTTATAGCTTTTAGCCTCATTTTAGGTCATGTATAGTTCTTATTGGTATGTATATATGTATTACAATCAACTAAACTCGCTTCACATGTTTTGAAACCCATTTTGGGTAAGTGAATGTCATTTTCGGACCTATTTCGGCTTTTCGAGCTCAATTTCTTTAATTTATAGCTTTTAGCCTCATTTTAGGTCATGTATAGTTCTTATTGGTATGTATATATGTATTACAATCAACTAAACTCGCTTCACATGTTTTGAAACCCATTTTGGGTAAGTGAATGTCATTTCGGGCCTATTTCGGCTTTTCGAGCTCAATTTCTTTAATTTATAGCTTTTAGCCTCATTTTAGGTCATGTATAGTTCTTATTGGTATGTATATATGTATTACAATCAACTAAACTCGCTTCACATGTTTTGAAACCCATTTTGGGTAAGTGAATGTCATTTCGGACCTATTTCGGCTTTTCGAGCTCAATTTCTTTAATTTATAGCTTTTAGCCTCATTTTAGGTCATGTATAGTTCTTATTGGTATGTATATATGTATTACAATCAACTAAACTCGCTTCACATGTTTTGAAACCCATTTTGGGTAAGTGAATGTCATTTCGGACCTATTTCGGCTTTTCGAGCTCAATTTCTTTAATTTATAGCTTTTAGCCTCATTTTAGGTCATGTATAGTTCTTATTGGTATGTATATATGTATTACAATCAACTAAACTCGCTTCACATGTTTTGAAACCCATTTTGGGTAAGTGAATGTCATTTCGGGCCTATTTCGGCTTTTCGAGCTCAATTTCTTTAATTTATAGCTTTTAGCCTCATTTTAGGTCATGTATAGTTCTTATTGGTATGTATATATGTATTAGAATCAACTAAACTCGCTTCACATGTTTTGAAACCCATTTTGGGTAAGGGAATGTCATTTCGGACCTATTTCGGCTTTTCGATCTCAATTTCTTTAATTTATAGCTTTTAGCCTCATTTTAGGTCATGTATAGTTCTTATTGGTATGTATATATGTATTACAATCAACTAAACTCGCTTCACATGTTTTGAAACCCATTTTGGGTAAGTGAATGTCATTTCGGACCTATTTTGGCTTTTCGAGCTCAATTTCTTTAATTTATAGCTTTTAGCCTCATTTTAGGTCATGTATAGTTCTTATTGGTATGTATATATGTATTACAATCAACTAAACTCGCTTCACATGTTTTGAAACCCATTTTGGGTAAGTGAATGTCATTTCGGACCTATTTCGGCTTTTCGAGCTCAATTTCTTTAATTTATAGCTTTTAGCCTCATTTTAGGTCATGTATAGTTCTTATTGGTATGTATATATGTATTACAATCAACTAAACTCGCTTCACATGTTTTGAAACCCATTTTGGGTAAGTGAATGTCATTTCGGACCTATTTCGGCTTTTCGAGCTCAATTTCTTTAATTTATAGCTTTTAGCCTCATTTTAGGTCATGTATAGTTCTTATTGGTATGTATATATGTATTACAATCAACTAAACTCGCTTCACATGTTTTGAAACCCATTTTGGGTAAGTGAATGTCATTTCGGGCCTATTTCGGCTTTTCGAGCTCAATTTCTTTAATTTATAGCTTTTAGCCTCATTTTAGGTCATGTATAGTTCTTATTGGTATGTATATATGTATTACAATCAACTAAACTCGCTTCACATGTTTTGAAACCCATTTTGGGTAAGTGAATGTCATTTCGGACCTATTTCGGCTTTTCGAGCTCAATTTCTTTAATTTATAGCTTTTAGCCTCATTTTAGGTCATGTATAGTTCTTATTGGTATGTATATATGTATTCCAATCAACTAAACTCGCTTCACATGTTTTGAAACCCATTTTGGGTAAGTGAATGTCATTTCGGACCTATTTCGGCTTTTCGAGCTCAATTTCTTTAATTTATAGCTTTTAGCCTCATTTTAGGTCATGTATAGTTCTTATTGGTATGTATATATGTATTACAATCAACTAAACTCGCTTCACATGTTTTGAAACCCATTTTGGGTAAGTGAATGTCATTTCGGGCCTATTTCGGCTTTTCGAGCTCAATTTCTTTAATTTATAGCTTTTAGCCTCATTTTAGGTCATGTATAGTTCTTATTGGTATGTATATATGTATTAGAATCAACTAAACTCGCTTCACATGTTTTGAAACCCATTTTGGGTAAGGGAATGTCATTTCGGACCTATTTCGGCTTTTCGATCTCAATTTCTTTAATTTATAGCTTTTAGCCTCATTTTAGGTCATGTATAGTTCTTATTGGTATGTATATATGTATTACAATCAACTAAACTCGCTTCACATGTTTTGAAACCCATTTTGGGTAAGTGAATGTCATTTCGGACCTATTTTGGCTTTTCGAGCTCAATTTCTTTAATTTATAGCTTTTAGCCTCATTTTAGGTCATGTATAGTTCTTATTGGTATGTATATATGTATTACAATCAACTAAACTCGCTTCACATGTTTTGAAACCCATTTTGGGTAAGTGAATGTCATTTCGGGCCTATTTCGGCTTTTCGAGCTCAATTTCTTTAATTTATAGCTTTTAGCCTCATTTTAGGTCATGTATAGTTCTTATTGGTATGTATATATGTATTACAATCAACTAAACTCGCTTCACATGTTTTGAAACCCATTTTGGGTAAGTGAATGTCATTTCGGGCCTATTTCGGCTTTTCGAGCTCAATTTCTTTAATTTATAGCTTTTAGCCTCATTTTAGGTCATGTATAGTTCTTATTGGTATGTATATATGTATTACAATCAACTAAACTCGCTTCACATGTTTTGAAACCCATTTTGGGTAAGTGAATGTCATTTCGGACCTATTTCGGCTTTTCGAGCTCAATTTCTTTAATTTATAGCTTTTAGCCTCATTTTAGGTCATGTATAGTTCTTATTGGTATGTATATATGTATTACAATCAACTAAACTCGCTTCACATGTTTTGAAACCCATTTTGGGTAAGTGAATGTCATTTCGGGCCTATTTCGGCTTTTCGAGCTCAATTTCTTTAATTTATAGCTTTTAGCCTCATTTTAGGTCATGTATAGTTCTTATTGGTATGTATATATGTATTACAATCAACTAAACTCGCTTCACATGTTTTGAAACCCATTTTGGGTAAGTGAATGTCATTTCGGGCCTATTTCGGCTTTTCGAGCTCAATTTCTTTAATTTATAGCTTTTAGCCTCATTTTAGGTCATGTATAGTTCTTATTGGTATGTATATATGTATTACAATCAACTAAACTCGCTTCACATGTTTTGAAACCCATTTTGGGTAAGTGAATGTCATTTCGGGCCTATTTCGGCTTTTCGAGCTCAATTTCTTTAATTTATAGCTTTTAGCCTCATTTTAGGTCATGTATAGTTCTTATTGGTATGTATATATGTATTACAATCAACTAAACTCGCTTCACATGTTTTGAAACCCATTTTGGGTAAGTGAATGTCATTTCGGGCCTATTTCGGCTTTTCGAGCTCAATTTCTTTAATTTATAGCTTTTAGCCTCATTTTAGGTCATGTATAGTTCTTATTGGTATGTATATATGTATTACAATCAACTAAACTCGCTTCACATGTTTTGAAACCCATTTTGGGTAAGTGAATGTCATTTCGGGCCTATTTCGGCTTTTCGAGCTCAATTTCTTTAATTTATAGCTTTTAGCCTCATTTTAGGTCATGTATAGTTCTTATTGGTATGTATATATGTATTACAATCAACTAAACTCGCTTCACATGTTTTGAAACCCATTTTGGGTAAGTGAATGTCATTTCGGGCCTATTTCGGCTTTTCGAGCTCAATTTCTTTAATTTATAGCTTTTAGCCTCATTTTAGGTCATGTATAGTTCTTATTGGTATGTATATATGTATTACAATCAACTAAACTCGCTTCACATGTTTTGAAACCCATTTTGGGTAAGTGAATGTCATTTCGGGACCTATTTCGGCTTTTCGAGCTCAATTTCTTTAATTTATAGCTTTTAGCCTCATTTTAGGTCATGTATAGTTCTTATTGGTATGTATATATGTATTACAATCAACTAAACTCGCTTCACATGTTTTGAAACCCATTTTGGGTAAGTGAATGTCATTTCGGGCCTATTTCGGCTTTTCGAGCTCAATTTCTTTAATTTATAGCTTTTAGCCTCATTTTAGGTCATGTATAGTTCTTATTGGTATGTATATATGTATTACAATCAACTAAACTCGCTTCACATGTTTTGAAACCCATTTTGGGTAAGTGAATGTCATTTCGGACCTATTTCGGCTTTTCGAGCTCAATTTCTTTAATTTATAGCTTTTAGCCTCATTTTAGGTCATGTATAGTTCTTATTGGTATGTATATATGTATTACAATCAACTAAACTCGCTTCACATGTTTTGAAACCCATTTTGGGTAAGTGAATGTCATTTCGGACCTATTTCGGCTTTTCGAGCTCAATTTCTTTAATTTATAGCTTTTAGCCTCATTTTAGGTCATGTATAGTTCTTATTGGTATGTATATATGTATTACAATCAACTAAACTCGCTTCACATGTTTTGAAACCCATTTTGGGTAAGTGAATGTCATTTCGGGCCTATTTCGGCTTTTCGAGCTCAATTTCTTTAATTTATAGCTTTTAGCCTCATTTTAGGTCATGTATAGTTCTTATTGGTATGTATATATGTATTAGAATCAACTAAACTCGCTTCACATGTTTTGAAACCCATTTTGGGTAAGTGAATGTCATTTCGGACCTATTTCGGCTTTTCGAGCTCAATTTCTTTAATTTATAGCTTTTAGCCTCATTTTAGGTCATGTATAGTTCTTATTGGTATGTATATATGTATTACAATCAACTAAACTCGCTTCACATGTTTTGAAACCCATTTTGGGTAAGTGAATGTCATTTCGGACCTATTTTGGCTTTTCGAGCTCAATTTCTTTAATTTATAGCTTTTAGCCTCATTTTAGGTCATGTATAGTTCTTATTGGTATGTATATATGTATTAGAATCAACTAAACTCGCTTCACATGTTTTGAAACCCATTTTGGGTAAGTGAATGTCATTTCGGACCTATTTCGGCTTTTCGAGCTCAATTTCTTTAATTTATAGCTTTTAGCCTCATTTTAGGTCATGTATAGTTCTTATTGGTATGTATATATGTATTACAATCAACTAAACTCGCTTCACATGTTTTGAAACCCATTTTGGGTAAGTGAATGTCATTTCGGGCCTATTTCGGCTTTTCGAGCTCAATTTCTTTAATTTATAGCTTTTAGCCTCATTTTAGGTCATGTATAGTTCTTATTGGTATGTATATATGTATTACAATCAACTAAACTCGCTTCACATGTTTTGAAACCCATTTTGGGTAAGTGAATGTCATTTCGGACCTATTTCGGCTTTTCGAGCTCAATTTCTTTAATTTATAGCTTTTAGCCTCATTTTAGGTCATGTATAGTTCTTATTGGTATGTATATATGTATTACAATCAACTAAACTCGCTTCACATGTTTTGAAACCCATTTTGGGTAAGTGAATGTCATTTCGGACCTATTTTGGCTTTTCGAGCTCAATTTCTTTAATTTATAGCTTTTAGCCTCATTTTAGGTCATGTATAGTTCTTATTGGTATGTATATATGTATTACAATCAACTAAACTCGCTTCACATGTTTTGAAACCCATTTTGGGTAAGTGAATGTCATTTCGGACCTATTTCGGCTTTTCGAGCTCAATTTCTTTAATTTATAGCTTTTAGCCTCATTTTAGGTCATGTATAGTTCTTATTGGTATGTATATATGTATTACAATCAACTAAACTCGCTTCACATGTTTTGAAACCCATTTTGGGTAAGTGAATGTCATTTCGGGCCTATTTCGGCTTTTCGAGCTCAATTTCTTTAATTTATAGCTTTTAGCCTCATTTTAGGTCATGTATAGTTCTTATTGGTATGTATATATGTATTACAATCAACTAAACTCGCTTCACATGTTTTGAAACCCATTTTGGGTAAGTGAATGTCATTTCGGACCTATTTCGGCTTTTCGAGCTCAATTTCTTTAATTTATAGCTTTTAGCCTCATTTTAGGTCATGTATAGTTCTTATTGGTATGTATATATGTATTACAATCAACTAAACTCGCTTCACATGTTTTGAAACCCATTTTGGGTAAGTGAATGTCATTTCGGACCTATTTCGGCTTTTTCGAGCTCAATTTCTTTAATTTATAGCTTTTAGCCTCATTTTAGGTCATGTATAGTTCTTATTGGTATGTATATATGTATTACAATCAACTAAACTCGCTTCACATGTTTTGAAACCCATTTTGGGTAAGTGAATGTCATTTCGGGCCTATTTCGGCTTTTCGAGCTCAATTTCTTTAATTTATAGCTTTTAGCCTCATTTTAGGTCATGTATAGTTCTTATTGGTATGTATATATGTATTAGAATCAACTAAACTCGCTTCACATGTTTTGAAACCCATTTTGGGTAAGTGAATGTCATTTCGGACCTATTTCGGCTTTTCGAGCTCAATTTCTTTAATTTATAGCTTTTAGCCTCATTTTAGGTCATGTATAGTTCTTATTGGTATGTATATATGTATTACAATCAACTAAACTCGCTTCACATGTTTTGAAACCCATTTTGGGTAAGTGAATGTCATTTCGGGCCTATTTCGGCTTTTCGAGCTCAATTTCTTTAATTTATAGCTTTTAGCCTCATTTTAGGTCATGTATAGTTCTTATTGGTATGTATATATGTATTACAATCAACTAAACTCGCTTCACATGTTTTGAAACCCATTTTGGGTAAGTGAATGTCATTTCGGGCCTATTTCGGCTTTTCGAGCTCAATTTCTTTAATTTATAGCTTTTAGCCTCATTTTAGGTCATGTATAGTTCTTATTGGTATGTATATATGTATTAGAATCAACTAAACTCGCTTCACATGTTTTGAAACCCATTTTGGGTAAGTGAATGTCATTTCGGACCTATTTCGGCTTTTCGAGCTCAATTTCTTTAATTTATAGCTTTTAGCCTCATTTTAGGTCATGTATAGTTCTTATTGGTATGTATATATGTATTACAATCAACTAAACTCGCTTCACATGTTTTGAAACCCATTTTGGGTAAGTGAATGTCATTTCGGGCCTATTTCGGCTTTTCGAGCTCAATTTCTTTAATTTATAGCTTTTAGCCTCATTTTAGGTCATGTATAGTTCTTATTGGTATGTATATATGTATTACAATCAACTAAACTCGCTTCACATGTTTTGAAACCCATTTTGGGTAAGTGAATGTCATTTCGGGCCTATTTCGGCTTTTCGAGCTCAATTTCTTTAATTTATAGCTTTTAGCCTCATTTTAGGTCATGTATAGTTCTTATTGGTATGTATATATGTATTACAATCAACTAAACTCGCTTCACATGTTTTGAAACCCATTTTGGGTAAGTGAATGTCATTTCGGGCCTATTTCGGCTTTTCGAGCTCAATTTCTTTAATTTATAGCTTTTAGCCTCATTTTAGGTCATGTATAGTTCTTATTGGTATGTATATATGTATTACAATCAACTAAACTCGCTTCACATGTTTTGAAACCCATTTTGGGTAAGTGAATGTCATTTCGGGCCTATTTCGGCTTTTCGAGCTCAATTTCTTTAATTTATAGCTTTTAGCCTCATTTTAGGTCATGTATAGTTCTTATTGGTATGTATATATGTATTACAATCAACTAAACTCGCTTCACATGTTTTGAAACCCATTTTGGGTAAGTGAATGTCATTTCGGGCCTATTTCGGCTTTTCGAGCTCAATTTCTTTAATTTATAGCTTTTAGCCTCATTTTAGGTCATGTATAGTTCTTATTGGTATGTATATATGTATTACAATCAACTAAACTCGCTTCACATGTTTTGAAACCCATTTTGGGTAAGTGAATGTCATTTCGGGCCTATTTTCGGCTTTTCGAGCTCAATTTCTTTAATTTATAGCTTTTAGCCTCATTTTAGGTCATGTATAGTTCTTATTGGTATGTATATATGTATTACAATCAACTAAACTCGCTTCACATGTTTTGAAACCCATTTTGGGTAAGTGAATGTCATTTCGGGCCTATTTCGGCTTTTCGAGCTCAATTTCTTTAATTTATAGCTTTTAGCCTCATTTTAGGTCATGTATAGTTCTTATTGGTATGTATATATGTATTACAATCAACTAAACTCGCTTCACATGTTTTGAAACCCATTTTGGGTAAGTGAATGTCATTTCGGACCTATTTCGGCTTTTCGAGCTCAATTTCTTTAATTTATAGCTTTTAGCCTCATTTTAGGTCATGTATAGTTCTTATTGGTATGTATATATGTATTACAATCAACTAAACTCGCTTCACATGTTTTGAAACCCATTTTGGGTAAGTGAATGTCATTTCGGACCTATTTCGGCTTTTCGAGCTCAATTTCTTTAATTTATAGCTTTTAGCCTCATTTTAGGTCATGTATAGTTCTTATTGGTATGTATATATGTATTACAATCAACTAAACTCGCTTCACATGTTTTGAAACCCATTTTGGGTAAGTGAATGTCATTTCGGGCCTATTTCGGCTTTTTCGAGCTCAATTTCTTTAATTTATAGCTTTTAGCCTCATTTTAGGTCATGTATAGTTCTTATTGGTATGTATATATGTATTAGAATCAACTAAACTCGCTTCACATGTTTTGAAACCCATTTTGGGTAAGTGAATGTCATTTCGGACCTATTTTGGCTTTTCGAGCTCAATTTCTTTAATTTATAGCTTTTAGCCTCATTTTAGGTCATGTATAGTTCTTATTGGTATGTATATATGTATTACAATCAACTAAACTCGCTTCACATGTTTTGAAACCCATTTTGGGTAAGTGAATGTCATTTCGGACCTATTTCGGCTTTTCGAGCTCAATTTCTTTAATTTATAGCTTTTAGCCTCATTTTAGGTCATGTATAGTTCTTATTGGTATGTATATATGTATTAGAATCAACTAAACTCGCTTCACATGTTTTGAAACCCATTTTGGGTAAGTGAATGTCATTTCGGACCTATTTCGGCTTTTCGAGCTCAATTTCTTTAATTTATAGCTTTTAGCCTCATTTTAGGTCATGTATAGTTCTTATTGGTATGTATATATGTATTACAATCAACTAAACTCGCTTCACATGTTTTGAAACCCATTTTGGGTAAGTGAATGTCATTTCGGGCCTATTTCGGCTTTTCGAGCTCAATTTCTTTAATTTATAGCTTTTAGCCTCATTTTAGGTCATGTATAGTTCTTATTGGTATGTATATATGTATTACAATCAACTAAACTCGCTTCACATGTTTTGAAACCCATTTTGGGTAAGTGAATGTCATTTCGGACCTATTTCGGCTTTTCGAGCTCAATTTCTTTAATTTATAGCTTTTAGCCTCATTTTAGGTCATGTATAGTTCTTATTGGTATGTATATATGTATTACAATCAACTAAACTCGCTTCACATGTTTTGAAACCCATTTTGGGTAAGTGAATGTCATTTCGGACCTATTTCGGCTTTTCGAGCTCAATTTCTTTAATTTATAGCTTTTAGCCTCATTTTAGGTCATGTATAGTTCTTATTGGTATGTATATATGTATTACAATCAACTAAACTCGCTTCACATGTTTTGAAACCCATTTTGGGTAAGTGAATGTCATTTCGGGCCTATTTCGGCTTTTCGAGCTCAATTTCTTTAATTTATAGCTTTTAGCCTCATTTTAGGTCATGTATAGTTCTTATTGGTATGTATATATGTATTAGAATCAACTAAACTCGCTTCACATGTTTTGAAACCCATTTTGGGTAAGTGAATGTCATTTCGGACCTATTTCGGCTTTTCGAGCTCAATTTCTTTAATTTATAGCTTTTAGCCTCATTTTAGGTCATGTATAGTTCTTATTGGTATGTATATATGTATTACAATCAACTAAACTCGCTTCACATGTTTTGAAACCCATTTTGGGTAAGTGAATGTCATTTTCGGACCAATTTTGGCTTTTCGAGCTCAATTTCTTTAATTTATAGCTTTTAGCCTCATTTTAGGTCATGTATAGTTCTTATTGGTATGTATATATGTATTAGAATCAACTAAACTCGCTTCACATGTTTTGAAACCCATTTTGGGTAAGTGAATGTCATTTCGGACCTATTTCGGCTTTTCGAGCTCAATTTCTTTAATTTATAGCTTTTAGCCTCATTTTAGGTCATGTATAGTTCTTATTGGTATGTATATATGTATTACAATCAACTAAACTCGCTTCACATGTTTTGAAACCCATTTTGGGTAAGTGAATGTCATTTCGGGCCTATTTCGGCTTTTCGAGCTCAATTTCTTTAATTTATAGCTTTTAGCCTCATTTTAGGTCATGTATAGTTCTTATTGGTATGTATATATGTATTACAATCAACTAAACTCGCTTCACATGTTTTGAAACCCATTTTGGGTAAGTGAATGTCATTTCGGACCTATTTCGGCTTTTCGAGCTCAATTTCTTTAATTTATAGCTTTTAGCCTCATTTTAGGTCATGTATAGTTCTTATTGGTATGTATATATGTATTACAATCAACTAAACTCGCTTCACATGTTTTGAAACCCATTTTGGGTAAGTGAATGTCATTTCGGACCTATTTCGGCTTTTTCGAGCACAATTTCTTTAATTTATAGCTTTTAGCCTCATTTTAGGTCATGTATAGTTCTTATCGGTATGTATATATGTATTACAATCAACTAAACTCGCTTCACATGTTTTGAAACCCATTTTGGGTAAGTGAATGTCATTTCGGACCTATTTCGGCTTTTCGAGCTCAATTTCTTTAATTTATAGCTTTTAGCCTCATTTTAGGTCATGTATAGTTCTTATTGGTATGTATATATGTATTACAATCAACTAAACTCGCTTCACATGTTTTGAAACCCATTTTGGGTAAGTGAATGTCATTTCGGACCTATTTTGGCTTTTCGAGCTCAATTTCTTTAATTTATAGCTTTTAGCCTCATTTTAGGTCATGTATAGTTCTTATTGGTATGTATATATGTATTACAATCAACTAAACTCGCTTCACATGTTTTGAAACCCATTTTGGGTAAGTGAATGTCATTTCGGACCTATTTCGGCTTTTCGAGCTCAATTTCTTTAATTTATAGCTTTTAGCCTCATTTTAGGTCATGTATAGTTCTTATTGGTATGTATATATGTATTACAATCAACTAAACTCGCTTCACATGTTTTGAAACCCATTTTGGGTAAGTGAATGTCATTTCGGACCTATTTCGGCTTTTCGAGCTCAATTTCTTTAATTTATAGCTTTTAGCCTCATTTTAGGTCATGTATAGTTCTTATTGGTATGTATATATGTATTACAATCAACTAAACTCGCTTCACATGTTTTGAAACCCATTTTGGGTAAGTGAATGTCATTTCGGGCCTATTTCGGCTTTTCGAGCTCAATTTCTTTAATTTATAGCTTTTAGCCTCATTTTAGGTCATGTATAGTTCTTATTGGTATGTATATATGTATTACAATCAACTAAACTCGCTTCACATGTTTTGAAACCCATTTTGGGTAAGTGAATGTCATTTCGGGACGTATTTTGGCTTTTCGAGCTCAATTTCTTTAATTTATAGCTTTTAGCCTCATTTTAGGTCATGTATAGTTCTTATTGGTATGTATATATGTATTACAATCAACTAAACTCGCTTCACATGTTTTGAAACCCATTTTGGGTAAGTGAATGTCATTTTCGGGCCTATTTTGGCTTTTCGAGCTCAATTTCTTTAATTTATAGCTTTTAGCCTCATTTTAGGTCATGTATAGTTCTTATTGGTATGTATATATGTATTAGAATCAACTAAACTCGCTTCACATGTTTTGAAACCCATTTTGGGTAAGTGAATGTCATTTCGGACCTATTTCGGCTTTTCGAGCTCAATTTCTTTAATTTATAGCTTTTAGCCTCATTTTAGGTCATGTATAGTTCTTATTGGTATGTATATATGTATTACAATCAACTAAACTCGCTTCACATGTTTTGAAACCCATTTTGGGTAAGTGAATGTCATTTCGGACCTATTTCGGCTTTTCGAGCTCAATTTCTTTAATTTATAGCTTTTAGCCTCATTTTAGGTCATGTATAGTTCTTATTGGTATGTATATATGTATTACAATCAACTAAACTCGCTTCACATGTTTTGAAACCCATTTTGGGTAAGTGAATGTCATTTCGGACCTATTTCGGCTTTTCGAGCTCAATTTCTTTAATTTATAGCTTTTAGCCTCATTTTAGGTCATGTATAGTTCTTATTGGTATGTATATATGTATTACAATCAACTAAACTCGCTTCACATGTTTTGAAACCCATTTTGGGTAAGTGAATGTCATTTCGGACCTATTTCGGCTTTTCGAGCTCAATTTCTTTAATTTATAGCTTTTAGCCTCATTTTAGGTCATGTATAGTTCTTATTGGTATGTATATATGTATTACAATCAACTAAACTCGCTTCACATGTTTTGAAACCCATTTTGGGTAAGTGAATGTCATTTCGGACCTATTTCGGCTTTTCGAGCTCAATTTCTTTAATTTATAGCTTTTAGCCTCATTTTAGGTCATGTATAGTTCTTATTGGTATGTATATATGTATTACAATCAACTAAACTCGCTTCACATGTTTTGAAACCCATTTTGGGTAAGTGAATGTCATTTCGGACCTATTTCGGCTTTTCGAGCTCAATTTCTTTAATTTATAGCTTTTAGCCTCATTTTAGGTCATGTATAGTTCTTATTGGTATGTATATATGTATTACAATCAACTAAACTCGCTTCACATGTTTTGAAACCCATTTTGGGTAAGTGAATGTCATTTCGGGCCTATTTCGGCTTTTCGAGCTCAATTTCTTTAATTTATAGCTTTTAGCCTCATTTTAGGTCATGTATAGTTCTTATTGGTATGTATATATGTATTACAATCAACTAAACTCGCTTCACATGTTTTGAAACCCATTTTGGGTAAGTGAATGTCATTTCGGGCCTATTTCGGCTTTTCGAGCTCAATTTCTTTAATTTATAGCTTTTAGCCTCATTTTAGGTCATGTATAGTTCTTATTGGTATGTATATATGTATTACAATCAACTAAACTCGCTTCACATGTTTTGAAACCCATTTTGGGTAAGTGAATGTCATTTCGGACCTATTTTGGCTTTTCGAGCTCAATTTCTTTAATTTATAGCTTTTAGCCTCATTTTAGGTCATGTATAGTTCTTATTGGTATGTATATATGTATTACAATCAACTAAACTCGCTTCACATGTTTTGAAACCCATTTTGGGTAAGTGAATGTCATTTCGGACCTATTTCGGCTTTTCGAGCTCAATTTCTTTAATTTATAGCTTTTAGCCTCATTTTAGGTCATGTATAGTTCTTATTGGTATGTATATATGTATTAGAATCAACTAAACTCGCTTCACATGTTTTGAAACCCATTTTGGGTAAGTGAATGTCATTTCGGACCTATTTCGGCTTTTCGAGCTCAATTTCTTTAATTTATAGCTTTTAGCCTCATTTTAGGTCATGTATAGTTCTTATTGGTATGTATATATGTATTACAATCAACTAAACTCGCTTCACATGTTTTGAAACCCATTTTGGGTAAGTGAATGTCATTTCGGGCCTATTTCGGCTTTTCGAGCTCAATTTCTTTAATTTATAGCTTTTAGCCTCATTTTAGGTCATGTATAGTTCTTATTGGTATGTATATATGTATTACAATCAACTAAACTCGCTTCACATGTTTTGAAACCCATTTTGGGTAAGTGAATGTCATTTCGGACCTATTTCGGCTTTTCGAGCTCAATTTCTTTAATTTATAGCTTTTAGCCTCATTTTAGGTCATGTATAGTTCTTATTGGTATGTATATATGTATTACAATCAACTAAACTCGCTTCACATGTTTTGAAACCCATTTTGGGTAAGTGAATGTCATTTCGGACCTATTTTGGCTTTTCGAGCTCAATTTCTTTAATTTATAGCTTTTAGCCTCATTTTAGGTCATGTATAGTTCTTATTGGTATGTATATATGTATTACAATCAACTAAACTCGCTTCACATGTTTTGAAACCCATTTTGGGTAAGTGAATGTCATTTCGGACCTATTTCGGCTTTTCGAGCTCAATTTCTTTAATTTATAGCTTTTAGCCTCATTTTAGGTCATGTATAGTTCTTATTGGTATGTATATATGTATTACAATCAACTAAACTCGCTTCACATGTTTTGAAACCCATTTTGGGTAAGTGAATGTCATTTCGGGCCTATTTCGGCTTTTCGAGCTCAATTTCTTTAATTTATAGCTTTTAGCCTCATTTTAGGTCATGTATAGTTCTTATTGGTATGTATATATGTATTACAATCAACTAAACTCGCTTCACATGTTTTGAAACCCATTTTGGGTAAGTGAATGTCATTTCGGACCTATTTCGGCTTTTCGAGCTCAATTTCTTTAATTTATAGCTTTTAGCCTCATTTTAGGTCATGTATAGTTCTTATTGGTATGTATATATGTATTACAATCAACTAAACTCGCTTCACATGTTTTGAAACCCATTTTGGGTAAGTGAATGTCATTTCGGACCTATTTCGGCTTTTCGAGCTCAATTTCTTTAATTTATAGCTTTTAGCCTCATTTTAGGTCATGTATAGTTCTTATTGGTATGTATATATGTATTACAATCAACTAAACTCGCTTCACATGTTTTGAAACCCATTTTGGGTAAGTGAATGTCATTTCGGACCTATTTCGGCTTTTCGAGCTCAATTTCTTTAATTTATAGCTTTTAGCCTCATTTTAGGTCATGTATAGTTCTTATTGGTATGTATATATGTATTACAATCAACTAAACTCGCTTCACATGTTTTGAAACCCATTTTGGGTAAGTGAATGTCATTTCGGACCTATTTCGGCTTTTCGAGCTCAATTTCTTTAATTTATAGCTTTTAGCCTCATTTTAGGTCATGTATAGTTCTTATTGGTATGTATATATGTATTACAATCAACTAAACTCGCTTCACATGTTTTGAAACCCATTTTGGGTAAGTGAATGTCATTTCGGACCTATTTTGGCTTTTCGAGCTCAATTTCTTTAATTTATAGCTTTTAGCCTCATTTTAGGTCATGTATAGTTCTTATTGGTATGTATATATGTATTACAATCAACTAAACTCGCTTCACATGTTTTGAAACCCATTTTGGGTAAGTGAATGTCATTTCGGACCTATTTTGGCTTTTCGAGCTCAATTTCTTTAATTTATAGCTTTTAGCCTCATTTTAGGTCATGTATAGTTCTTATTGGTATGTATATATGTATTACAATCAACTAAACTCGCTTCACATGTTTTGAAACCCATTTTGGGTAAGTGAATGTCATTTCGGGCCTATTTCGGCTTTTCGAGCTCAATTTCTTTAATTTATAGCTTTTAGCCTCATTTTAGGTCATGTATAGTTCTTATTGGTATGTATATATGTATTACAATCAACTAAACTCGCTTCACATGTTTTGAAACCCATTTTGGGTAAGTGAATGTCATTTCGGGCCTATTTTGGCTTTTCGAGCTCAATTTCTTTAATTTATAGCTTTTAGCCTCATTTTAGGTCATGTATAGTTCTTATTGGTATGTATATATGTATTACAATCAACTAAACTCGCTTCACATGTTTTGAAACCCATTTTGGGTAAGTGAATGTCATTTCGGGCCTATTTTGGCTTTTCGAGCTCAATTTCTTTAATTTATAGCTTTTAGCCTCATTTTAGGTCATGTATAGTTCTTATTGGTATGTATATATGTATTACAATCAACTAAACTCGCTTCACATGTTTTGAAACCCATTTTGGGTAAGTGAATGTCATTTCGGACCTATTTCGGCTTTTCGAGCTCAATTTCTTTAATTTATAGCTTTTAGCCTCATTTTAGGTCATGTATAGTTCTTATTGGTATGTATATATGTATTACAATCAACTAAACTCGCTTCACATGTTTTGAAACCCATTTTGGGTAAGTGAATGTCATTTCGGGCCTATTTCGGCTTTTCGAGCTCAATTTCTTTAATTTATAGCTTTTAGCCTCATTTTAGGTCATGTATAGTTCTTATTGGTATGTATATATGTATTACAATCAACTAAACTCGCTTCACATGTTTTGAAACCCATTTTGGGTAAGTGAATGTCATTTCGGGCCTATTTCGGCTTTTCGAGCTCAATTTCTTTAATTTATAGCTTTTAGCCTCATTTTAGGTCATGTATAGTTCTTATTGGTATGTATATATGTATTACAATCAACTAAACTCGCTTCACATGTTTTGAAACCCATTTTGGGTAAGTGAATGTCATTTTGGGCCTATTTCGGCTTTTCGAGCTCAATTTCTTTAATTTATAGCTTTTAGCCTCATTTTAGGTCATGTATAGTTCTTATTGGTATGTATATATGTATTACAATCAACTAAACTCGCTTCACATGTTTTGAAACCCATTTTGGGTAAGTGAATGTCATTTCGGACCTATTTCGGCTTTTCGAGCTCAATTTCTTTAATTTATAGCTTTTAGCCTCATTTTAGGTCATGTATAGTTCTTATTGGTATGTATATATGTATTACAATCAACTAAACTCGCTTCACATGTTTTGAAACCCATTTTGGGTAAGTGAATGTCATTTCGGACCTATTTTGGCTTTTCGAGCTCAATTTCTTTAATTTATAGCTTTTAGCCTCATTTTAGGTCATGTATAGTTCTTATTGGTATGTATATATGTATTACAATCAACTAAACTCGCTTCACATGTTTTGAAACCCATTTTGGGTAAGTGAATGTCATTTCGGGCCTATTTCGGCTTTTCGAGCTCAATTTCTTTAATTTATAGCTTTTAGCCTCATTTTAGGTCATGTATAGTTCTTATTGGTATGTATATATGTATTACAATCAACTAAACTCGCTTCACATGTTTTGAAACCCATTTTGGGTAAGTGAATGTCATTTCGGACCTATTTTCGGCTTTTCGAGCTCAATTTCTTTAATTTATAGCTTTTAGCCTCATTTTAGGTCATGTATAGTTCTTATTGGTATGTATATATGTATTACAATCAACTAAACTCGCTTCACATGTTTTGAAACCCATTTTGGGTAAGTGAATGTCATTTCGGACCTATTTCGGCTTTTCGAGCTCAATTTCTTTAATTTATAGCTTTTAGCCTCATTTTAGGTCATGTATAGTTCTTATTGGTATGTATATATGTATTACAATCAACTAAACTCGCTTCACATGTTTTGAAACCCATTTTGGGTAAGTGAATGTCATTTCGGACCTATTTCGGCTTTTCGAGCTCAATTTCTTTAATTTATAGCTTTTAGCCTCATTTTAGGTCATGTATAGTTCTTATTGGTATGTATATATGTATTACAATCAACTAAACTCGCTTCACATGTTTTGAAACCCATTTTGGGTAAGTGAATGTCATTTCGGGCCTATTTCGGCTTTTCGAGCTCAATTTCTTTAATTTATAGCTTTTAGCCTCATTTTAGGTCATGTATAGTTCTTATTGGTATGTATATATGTATTACAATCAACTAAACTCGCTTCACATGTTTTGAAACCCATTTTGGGTAAGTGAATGTCATTTCGGGCCTATTTCGGCTTTTCGAGCTCAATTTCTTTAATTTATAGCTTTTAGCCTCATTTTAGGTCATGTATAGTTCTTATTGGTATGTATATATGTATTACAATCAACTAAACTCGCTTCACATGTTTTGAAACCCATTTTGGGTAAGTGAATGTCATTTCGGACCTATTTCGGCTTTTTCGAGCTCAATTTCTTTAATTTATAGCTTTTAGCCTCATTTTAGGTCATGTATAGTTCTTATTGGTATGTATATATGTATTACAATCAACTAAACTCGCTTCACATGTTTTGAAACCCATTTTGGGTAAGTGAATGTCATTTCGGACCTATTTCGGCTTTTCGAGCTCAATTTCTTTAATTTATAGCTTTTAGCCTCATTTTAGGTCATGTATAGTTCTTATTGGTATGTATATATGTATTACAATCAACTAAACTCGCTTCACATGTTTTGAAACCCATTTTGGGTAAGTGAATGTCATTTCGGACCTATTTCGGCTTTTCGAGCTCAATTTCTTTAATTTATAGCTTTTAGCCTCATTTTAGGTCATGTATAGTTCTTATTGGTATGTATATATGTATTACAATCAACTAAACTCGCTTCACATGTTTTGAAACCCATTTTGGGTAAGTGAATGTCATTTCGGACCTATTTCGGCTTTTCGAGCTCAATTTCTTTAATTTATAGCTTTTAGCCTCATTTTAGGTCATGTATAGTTCTTATTGGTATGTATATATGTATTACAATCAACTAAACTCGCTTCACATGTTTTGAAACCCATTTTGGGTAAGTGAATGTCATTTCGGGCCTATTTCGGCTTTTCGAGCTCAATTTCTTTAATTTATAGCTTTTAGCCTCATTTTAGGTCATGTATAGTTCTTATTGGTATGTATATATGTATTACAATCAACTAAACTCGCTTCACATGTTTTGAAACCCATTTTGGGTAAGTGAATGTCATTTCGGACCTATTTCGGCTTTTCGAGCTCAATTTCTTTAATTTATAGCTTTTAGCCTCATTTTAGGTCATGTATAGTTCTTATTGGTATGTATATATGTATTACAATCAACTAAACTCGCTTCACATGTTTTGAAACCCATTTTGGGTAAGTGAATGTCATTTCGGACCTATTTCGGCTTTTCGAGCTCAATTTCTTTAATTTATAGCTTTTAGCCTCATTTTAGGTCATGTATAGTTCTTATTGGTATGTATATATGTATTACAATCAACTAAACTCGCTTCACATGTTTTGAAACCCATTTTGGGTAAGTGAATGTCATTTCGGGCCTATTTCGGCTTTTCGAGCTCAATTTCTTTAATTTATAGCTTTTAGCCTCATTTTAGGTCATGTATAGTTCTTATTGGTATGTATATATGTATTACAATCAACTAAACTCGCTTCACATGTTTTGAAACCCATTTTGGGTAAGTGAATGTCATTTCGGACCTATTTCGGCTTTTCGAGCTCAATTTCTTTAATTTATAGCTTTTAGCCTCATTTTAGGTCATGTATAGTTCTTATTGGTATGTATATATGTATTACAATCAACTAAACTCGCTTCACATGTTTTGAAACCCATTTTGGGTAAGTGAATGTCATTTCGGACCTATTTCGGCTTTTCGAGCTCAATTTCTTTAATTTATAGCTTTTAGCCTCATTTTAGGTCATGTATAGTTCTTATTGGTATGTATATATGTATTACAATCAACTAAACTCGCTTCACATGTTTTGAAACCCATTTTGGGTAAGTGAATGTCATTTCGGGCCTATTTCGGCTTTTCGAGCTCAATTTCTTTAATTTATAGCTTTTAGCCTCATTTTAGGTCATGTATAGTTCTTATTGGTATGTATATATGTATTACAATCAACTAAACTCGCTTCACATGTTTTGAAACCCATTTTGGGTAAGTGAATGTCATTTCGGACCTATTTCGGCTTTTCGAGCTCAATTTCTTTAATTTATAGCTTTTAGCCTCATTTTAGGTCATGTATAGTTCTTATTGGTATGTATATATGTATTACAATCAACTAAACTCGCTTCACATGTTTTGAAACCCATTTTGGGTAAGTGAATGTCATTTCGGGCCTATTTCGGCTTTTCGAGCTCAATTTCTTTAATTTATAGCTTTTAGCCTCATTTTAGGTCATGTATAGTTCTTATTGGTATGTATATATGTATTACAATCAACTAAACTCGCTTCACATGTTTTGAAACCCATTTTGGGTAAGTGAATGTCATTTCGGACCTATTTCGGCTTTTCGAGCTCAATTTCTTTAATTTATAGCTTTTAGCCTCATTTTAGGTCATGTATAGTTCTTATTGGTATGTATATATGTATTACAATCAACTAAACTCGCTTCACATGTTTTGAAACCCATTTTGGGTAAGTGAATGTCATTTCGGACCTATTTCGGCTTTTCGAGCTCAATTTCTTTAATTTATAGCTTTTAGCCTCATTTTAGGTCATGTATAGTTCTTATTGGTATGTATATATGTATTACAATCAACTAAACTCGCTTCACATGTTTTGAAACCCATTTTGGGTAAGTGAATGTCATTTCGGGCCTATTTCGGCTTTTCGAGCTCAATTTCTTTAATTTATAGCTTTTAGCCTCATTTTAGGTCATGTATAGTTCTTATTGGTATGTATATATGTATTACAATCAACTAAACTCGCTTCACATGTTTTGAAACCCATTTTGGGTAAGTGAATGTCATTTCGGGCCTATTTCGGCTTTTCGAGCTCAATTTCTTTAATTTATAGCTTTTAGCCTCATTTTAGGTCATGTATAGTTCTTATTGGTATGTATATATGTATTAGAATCAACTAAACTCGCTTCACATGTTTTGAAACCCATTTTGGGTAAGTGAATGTCATTTCGGACCTATTTCGGCTTTTCGAGCTCAATTTCTTTAATTTATAGCTTTTAGCCTCATTTTAGGTCATGTATAGTTCTTATTGGTATGTATATATGTATTACAATCAACTAAACTCGCTTCACATGTTTTGAAACCCATTTTGGGTAAGTGAATGTCATTTCGGACCTATTTTGGCTTTTCGAGCTCAATTTCTTTAATTTATAGCTTTTAGCCTCATTTTAGGTCATGTATAGTTCTTATTGGTATGTATATATGTATTACAATCAACTAAACTCGCTTCACATGTTTTGAAACCCATTTTGGGTAAGTGAATGTCATTTCGGGCCTATTTCGGCTTTTCGAGCTCAATTTCTTTAATTTATAGCTTTTAGCCTCATTTTAGGTCATGTATAGTTCTTATTGGTATGTATATATGTATTACAATCAACTAAACTCGCTTCACATGTTTTGAAACCCATTTTGGGTAAGTGAATGTCATTTCGGACCTATTTCGGCTTTTCGAGCTCAATTTCTTTAATTTATAGCTTTTAGCCTCATTTTAGGTCATGTATAGTTCTTATTGGTATGTATATATGTATTACAATCAACTAAACTCGCTTCACATGTTTTGAAACCCATTTTGGGTAAGTGAATGTCATTTCGGACCTATTTCGGCTTTTCGAGCTCAATTTCTTTAATTTATAGCTTTTAGCCTCATTTTAGGTCATGTATAGTTCTTATTGGTATGTATATATGTATTACAATCAACTAAACTCGCTTCACATGTTTTGAAACCCATTTTGGGTAAGTGAATGTCATTTCGGACCTATTTCGGCTTTTCGAGCTCAATTTCTTTAATTTATAGCTTTTAGCCTCATTTTAGGTCATGTATAGTTCTTATTGGTATGTATATATGTATTACAATCAACTAAACTCGCTTCACATGTTTTGAAACCCATTTTGGGTAAGTGAATGTCATTTCGGGCCTATTTCGGCTTTTCGAGCTCAATTTCTTTAATTTATAGCTTTTAGCCTCATTTTAGGTCATGTATAGTTCTTATTGGTATGTATATATGTATTACAATCAACTAAACTCGCTTCACATGTTTTGAAACCCATTTTGGGTAAGTGAATGTCATTTCGGGCCTATTTCGGCTTTTCGAGCTCAATTTCTTTAATTTATAGCTTTTAGCCTCATTTTAGGTCATGTATAGTTCTTATTGGTATGTATATATGTATTACAATCAACTAAACTCGCTTCACATGTTTTGAAACCCATTTTGGGTAAGTGAATGTCATTTCGGGCCTATTTCGGCTTTTCGAGCTCAATTTCTTTAATTTATAGCTTTTAGCCTCATTTTAGGTCATGTATAGTTCTTATTGGTATGTATATATGTATTACAATCAACTAAACTCGCTTCACATGTTTTGAAACCCATTTTGGGTAAGTGAATGTCATTTCGGGCCTATTTCGGCTTTTCGAGCTCAATTTCTTTAATTTATAGCTTTTAGCCTCATTTTAGGTCATGTATAGTTCTTATTGGTATGTATATATGTATTACAATCAACTAAACTCGCTTCACATGTTTTGAAACCCATTTTGGGTAAGTGAATGTCATTTCGGGCCTATTTCGGCTTTTCGAGCTCAATTTCTTTAATTTATAGCTTTTAGCCTCATTTTAGGTCATGTATAGTTCTTATTGGTATGTATATATGTATTACAATCAACTAAACTCGCTTCACATGTTTTGAAACCCATTTTGGGTAAGTGAATGTCATTTCGGACCTATTTCGGCTTTTCGAGCTCAATTTCTTTAATTTATAGCTTTTAGCCTCATTTTAGGTCATGTATAGTTCTTATTGGTATGTATATATGTATTACAATCAACTAAACTCGCTTCACATGTTTTGAAACCCATTTTGGGTAAGTGAATGTCATTTCGGACCTATTTCGGCTTTTCGAGCTCAATTTCTTTAATTTATAGCTTTTAGCCTCATTTTAGGTCATGTATAGTTCTTATTGGTATGTATATATGTATTACAATCAACTAAACTCGCTTCACATGTTTTGAAACCCATTTTGGGTAAGTGAATGTCATTTCGGACCTATTTCGGCTTTTCGAGCTCAATTTCTTTAATTTATAGCTTTTAGCCTCATTTTAGGTCATGTATAGTTCTTATTGGTATGTATATATGTATTACAATCAACTAAACTCGCTTCACATGTTTTGAAACCCATTTTGGGTAAGTGAATGTCATTTCGGGCCTATTTCGGCTTTTCGAGCTCAATTTCTTTAATTTATAGCTTTTAGCCTCATTTTAGGTCATGTATAGTTCTTATTGGTATGTATATATGTATTACAATCAACTAAACTCGCTTCACATGTTTTGAAACCCATTTTGGGTAAGTGAATGTCATTTCGGACCTATTTCGGCTTTTCGAGCTCAATTTCTTTAATTTATAGCTTTTAGCCTCATTTTAGGTCATGTATAGTTCTTATTGGTATGTATATATGTATTACAATCAACTAAACTCGCTTCACATGTTTTGAAACCCATTTTGGGTAAGTGAATGTCATTTCGGGCCTATTTCGGCTTTTCGAGCTCAATTTCTTTAATTTATAGCTTTTAGCCTCATTTTAGGTCATGTATAGTTCTTATTGGTATGTATATATGTATTACAATCAACTAAACTCGCTTCACATGTTTTGAAACCCATTTTGGGTAAGTGAATGTCATTTCGGACCTATTTCGGCTTTTCGAGCTCAATTTCTTTAATTTATAGCTTTTAGCCTCATTTTAGGTCATGTATAGTTCTTATTGGTATGTATATATGTATTACAATCAACTAAACTCGCTTCACATGTTTTGAAACCCATTTTGGGTAAGTGAATGTCATTTCGGGCCTATTTCGGCTTTTCGAGCTCAATTTCTTTAATTTATAGCTTTTAGCCTCATTTTAGGTCATGTATAGTTCTTATTGGTATGTATATATGTATTACAATCAACTAAACTCGCTTCACATGTTTTGAAACCCATTTTGGGTAAGTGAATGTCATTTCGGACCTATTTCGGCTTTTCGAGCTCAATTTCTTTAATTTATAGCTTTTAGCCTCATTTTAGGTCATGTATAGTTCTTATTGGTATGTATATATGTATTACAATCAACTAAACTCGCTTCACATGTTTTGAAACCCATTTTGGGTAAGTGAATGTCATTTCGGACCTATTTTGGCTTTTCGAGCTCAATTTCTTTAATTTATAGCTTTTAGCCTCATTTTAGGTCATGTATAGTTCTTATTGGTATGTATATATGTATTACAATCAACTAAACTCGCTTCACATGTTTTGAAACCCATTTTGGGTAAGTGAATGTCATTTCGGGCCTATTTCGGCTTTTCGAGCTCAATTTCTTTAATTTATAGCTTTTAGCCTCATTTTAGGTCATGTATAGTTCTTATTGGTATGTATATATGTATTACAATCAACTAAACTCGCTTCACATGTTTTGAAACCCATTTTGGGTAAGTGAATGTCATTTCGGACCTATTTCGGCTTTTCGAGCTCAATTTCTTTAATTTATAGCTTTTAGCCTCATTTTAGGTCATGTATAGTTCTTATTGGTATGTATATATGTATTACAATCAACTAAACTCGCTTCACATGTTTTGAAACCCATTTTGGGTAAGTGAATGTCATTTCGGGCCTATTTCGGCTTTTCGAGCTCAATTTCTTTAATTTATAGCTTTTAGCCTCATTTTAGGTCATGTATAGTTCTTATTGGTATGTATATATGTATTAGAATCAACTAAACTCGCTTCACATGTTTTGAAACCCATTTTGGGTAAGGTAATGTCATTTCGGACCTATTTCGGCTTTTCGAGCTCAATTTCTTTAATTTATAGCTTTTAGCCTCATTTTAGGTCATGTATAGTTCTTATTGGTATGTATATATGTATTACAATCAACTAAACTCGCTTCACATGTTTTGAAACCCATTTTGGGTAAGTGAATGTCATTTCGGACCTATTTCGGCTTTTCGAGCTCAATTTCTTTAATTTATAGCTTTTAGCCTCATTTTAGGTCATGTATAGTTCTTATTGGTATGTATATATGTATTACAATCAACTAAACTCGCTTCACATGTTTTGAAACCCATTTTGGGTAAGTGAATGTCATTTCGGACCTATTTCGGCTTTTCGAGCTCAATTTCTTTAATTTATAGCTTTTAGCCTCATTTTAGGTCATGTATAGTTCTTATTGGTATGTATATATGTATTACAATCAACTAAACTCGCTTCACATGTTTTGAAACCCATTTTGGGTAAGTGAATGTCATTTCGGACCTATTTCGGCTTTTCGAGCTCAATTTCTTTAATTTATAGCTTTTAGCCTCATTTTAGGTCATGTATAGTTCTTATTGGTATGTATATATGTATTACAATCAACTAAACTCGCTTCACATGTTTTGAAACCCATTTTGGGTAAGTGAATGTCATTTCGGACCTATTTCGGCTTTTCGAGCTCAATTTCTTTAATTTATAGCTTTTAGCCTCATTTTAGGTCATGTATAGTTCTTATTGGTATGTATATATGTATTACAATCAACTAAACTCGCTTCACATGTTTTGAAACCCATTTTGGGTAAGTGAATGTCATTTCGGACCTATTTCGGCTTTTCGAGCTCAATTTCTTTAATTTATAGCTTTTAGCCTCATTTTAGGTCATGTATAGTTCTTATTGGTATGTATATATGTATTACAATCAACTAAACTCGCTTCACATGTTTTGAAACCCATTTTGGGTAAGTGAATGTCATTTTCGGGCCTATTTCGGCTTTTCGAGCTCAATTTCTTTAATTTATAGCTTTTAGCCTCATTTTAGGTCATGTATAGTTCTTATTGGTATGTATATATGTATTACAATCAACTAAACTCGCTTCACATGTTTTGAAACCCATTTTGGGTAAGTGAATGTCATTTCGGGCCTATTTCGGCTTTTCGAGCTCAATTTCTTTAATTTATAGCTTTTAGCCTCATTTTAGGTCATGTATAGTTCTTATTGGTATGTATATATGTATTACAATCAACTAAACTCGCTTCACATGTTTTGAAACCCATTTTGGGTAAGTGAATGTCATTTCGGACCTATTTCGGCTTTTCGAGCTCAATTTCTTTAATTTATAGCTTTTAGCCTCATTTTAGGTCATGTATAGTTCTTATTGGTATGTATATATGTATTACAATCAACTAAACTCGCTTCACATGTTTTGAAACCCATTTTGGGTAAGTGAATGTCATTTCGGACCTATTTCGGCTTTTCGAGCTCAATTTCTTTAATTTATAGCTTTTAGCCTCATTTTAGGTCATGTATAGTTCTTATTGGTATGTATATATGTATTACAATCAACTAAACTCGCTTCACATGTTTTGAAACCCATTTTGGGTAAGTGAATGTCATTTCGGGCCTATTTCGGCTTTTCGAGCTCAATTTCTTTAATTTATAGCTTTTAGCCTCATTTTAGGTCATGTATAGTTCTTATTGGTATGTATATATGTATTACAATCAACTAAACTCGCTTCACATGTTTTGAAACCCATTTTGGGTAAGTGAATGTCATTTCGGGCCTATTTCGGCTTTTCGAGCTCAATTTCTTTAATTTATAGCTTTTAGCCTCATTTTAGGTCATGTATAGTTCTTATTGGTATGTATATATGTATTACAATCAACTAAACTCGCTTCACATGTTTTGAAACCCATTTTGGGTAAGTGAATGTCATTTCGGGACCTATTTCGGCTTTTCGAGCTCAATTTCTTTAATTTATAGCTTTTAGCCTCATTTTAGGTCATGTATAGTTCTTATTGGTATGTATATATGTATTACAATCAACTAAACTCGCTTCACATGTTTTGAAACCCATTTTGGGTAAGTGAATGTCATTTCAGGCCTATTTTCGGCTTTTCGAGCTAAATTTCTTTAATTTATAGCTTTTAGCCTCATTTTAGGTCATGTATAGTTCTTATTGGTATGTATATATGTATTACAATCAACTAAACTCGCTTCACATGTTTTGAAACCCATTTTGGGTAAGTGAATGTCATTTCGGGCCTATTTCGGCTTTTTCGAGCACAATTTCTTTAATTTATAGCTTTTAGCCTCATTTTAGGTCATGTATAGTTCTTATCGGTATGTATATATGTATTACAATCAACTAAACTCGCTTCACATGTTTTGAAACCCATTTTGGGTAAGTGAATGTCATTTCGGGCCTATTTCGGCTTTTCGAGCTCAATTTCTTTAATTTATAGCTTTTAGCCTCATTTTAGGTCATGTATAGTTCTTATTGGTATGTATATATGTATTACAATCAACTAAACTCGCTTCACATGTTTTGAAACCCATTTTGGGTAAGTGAATGTCATTTCGGGCCTATTTCGGCTTTTCGAGCTCAATTTCTTTAATTTATAGCTTTTAGCCTCATTTTAGGTCATGTATAGTTCTTATTGGTATGTATATATGTATTACAATCAACTAAACTCGCTTCACATGTTTTGAAACCCATTTTGGGTAAGTGAATGTCATTTCGGGCCTATTTCGGCTTTTCGAGCTCAATTTCTTTAATTTATAGCTTTTAGCCTCATTTTAGGTCATGTATAGTTCTTATTGGTATGTATATATGTATTACAATCAACTAAACTCGCTTCACATGTTTTGAAACCCATTTTGGGTAAGTGAATGTCATTTCGGACCTATTTCGGCTTTTCGAGCTCAATTTCTTTAATTTATAGCTTTTAGCCTCATTTTAGGTCATGTATAGTTCTTATTGGTATGTATATATGTATTACAATCAACTAAACTCGCTTCACATGTTTTGAAACCCATTTTGGGTAAGTGAATGTCATTTCGGACCTATTTCGGCTTTTCGAGCTCAATTTCTTTAATTTATAGCTTTTAGCCTCATTTTAGGTCATGTATAGTTCTTATTGGTATGTATATATGTATTACAATCAACTAAACTCGCTTCACATGTTTTGAAACCCATTTTGGGTAAGTGAATGTCATTTCGGGCCTATTTCGGCTTTTCGAGCTCAATTTCTTTAATTTATAGCTTTTAGCCTCATTTTAGGTCATGTATAGTTCTTATTGGTATGTATATATGTATTACAATCAACTAAACTCGCTTCACATGTTTTGAAACCCATTTTGGGTAAGTGAATGTCATTTCGGACCTATTTCGGCTTTTCGAGCTCAATTTCTTTAATTTATAGCTTTTAGCCTCATTTTAGGTCATGTATAGTTCTTATTGGTATGTATATATGTATTACAATCAACTAAACTCGCTTCACATGTTTTGAAACCCATTTTGGGTAAGTGAATGTCATTTCGGGCCTATTTCGGCTTTTCGAGCTCAATTTCTTTAATTTATAGCTTTTAGCCTCATTTTAGGTCATGTATAGTTCTTATTGGTATGTATATATGTATTAGAATCAACTAAACTCGCTTCACATGTTTTGAAACCCATTTTGGGTAAGTGAATGTCATTTCGGACCTATTTCGGCTTTTCGAGCTCAATTTCTTTAATTTATAGCTTTTAGCCTCATTTTAGGTCATGTATAGTTCTTATTGGTATGTATATATGTATTACAATCAACTAAACTCGCTTCACATGTTTTGAAACCCATTTTGGGTAAGTGAATGTCATTTCGGACCTATTTCGGCTTTTCGAGCTCAATTTCTTTAATTTATAGCTTTTAGCCTCATTTTAGGTCATGTATAGTTCTTATTGGTATGTATATATGTATTACAATCAACTAAACTCGCTTCACATGTTTTGAAACCCATTTTGGGTAAGTGAATGTCATTTCGGGCCTATTTCGGCTTTTCGAGCTCAATTTCTTTAATTTATAGCTTTTAGCCTCATTTTAGGTCATGTATAGTTCTTATTGGTATGTATATATGTATTACAATCAACTAAACTCGCTTCACATGTTTTGAAACCCATTTTGGGTAAGTGAATGTCATTTCGGGCCTATTTCGGCTTTTCGAGCTCAATTTCTTTAATTTATAGCTTTTAGCCTCATTTTAGGTCATGTATAGTTCTTATTGGTATGTATATATGTATTACAATCAACTAAACTCGCTTCACATGTTTTGAAACCCATTTTGGGTAAGTGAATGTCATTTCGGGCCTATTTCGGCTTTTCGAGCTCAATTTCTTTAATTTATAGCTTTTAGCCTCATTTTAGGTCATGTATAGTTCTTATTGGTATGTATATATGTATTACAATCAACTAAACTCGCTTCACATGTTTTGAAACCCATTTTGGGTAAGTGAATGTCATTTCGGGCCTATTTCGGCTTTTCGAGCTCAATTTCTTTAATTTATAGCTTTTAGCCTCATTTTAGGTCATGTATAGTTCTTATTGGTATGTATATATGTATTACAATCAACTAAACTCGCTTCACATGTTTTGAAACCCATTTTGGGTAAGTGAATGTCATTTCGGGCCTATTTCGGCTTTTCGAGCTCAATTTCTTTAATTTATAGCTTTTAGCCTCATTTTAGGTCATGTATAGTTCTTATTGGTATGTATATATGTATTACAATCAACTAAACTCGCTTCACATGTTTTGAAACCCATTTTGGGTAAGTGAATGTCATTTCGGACCTATTTCGGCTTTTCGAGCTCAATTTCTTTAATTTATAGCTTTTAGCCTCATTTTAGGTCATGTATAGTTCTTATTGGTATGTATATATGTATTACAATCAACTAAACTCGCTTCACATGTTTTGAAACCCATTTTGGGTAAGTGAATGTCATTTCGGACCTATTTCGGCTTTTCGAGCTCAATTTCTTTAATTTATAGCTTTTAGCCTCATTTTAGGTCATGTATAGTTCTTATTGGTATGTATATATGTATTACAATCAACTAAACTCGCTTCACATGTTTTGAAACCCATTTTGGGTAAGTGAATGTCATTTCGGGCCTATTTCGGCTTTTCGAGCTCAATTTCTTTAATTTATAGCTTTTAGCCTCATTTTAGGTCATGTATAGTTCTTATTGGTATGTATATATGTATTACAATCAACTAAACTCGCTTCACATGTTTTGAAACCCATTTTGGGTAAGTGAATGTCATTTCGGGCCTATTTCGGCTTTTCGAGCTCAATTTCTTTAATTTATAGCTTTTAGCCTCATTTTAGGTCATGTATAGTTCTTATTGGTATGTATATATGTATTACAATCAACTAAACTCGCTTCACATGTTTTGAAACCCATTTTGGGTAAGTGAATGTCATTTCGGACCTATTTCGGCTTTTCGAGCTCAATTTCTTTAATTTATAGCTTTTAGCCTCATTTTAGGTCATGTATAGTTCTTATTGGTATGTATATATGTATTACAATCAACTAAACTCGCTTCACATGTTTTGAAACCCATTTTGGGTAAGTGAATGTCATTTCGGACCTATTTCGGCTTTTCGAGCTCAATTTCTTTAATTTATAGCTTTTAGCCTCATTTTAGGTCATGTATAGTTCTTATTGGTATGTATATATGTATTACAATCAACTAAACTCGCTTCACATGTTTTGAAACCCATTTTGGGTAAGTGAATGTCATTTCGGACCTATTTCGGCTTTTCGAGCTCAA